>OY992882.1:40157191-40347191 GCA_963921405.1 Cepaea hortensis
TTCAAAGATTGTTTCCTCGTCAATTGTCAATTTATTAGTGTCATTGAAGAATAACTTCCAATCCTAACTCACGCGTCACGACTTTGAATGGAGTTGCAATTCCAAACCTGTTTCATTGTACTCATATGTACACCTCACCGGGTCTGAAACAAGATTAGTCGTGAAATCACATTTAGCAAAGTGATTCTTAATTGTTTTGCTGCTTATTCCTTGCGCATTTTTGGCGATACATTGTTGAGCTTTTAAAATTAAATCTGCTGCACTAACTTCCATTGATTTTGAAGATGAGGTCAGCATATTTCAACGTGTTAAAAATTATAAGACTAAAAGAATCAAACGATAATCCAGCGATGTTTTCAGTTTTTATTATTCACGCTTCCAAAGGCTGTCATGAATATGGTGTTAGGGACGGAAATGATAGGTCAGGGTTTGTGACACCTAGAGCCGCCGTAGAGTAGTGGCTAGACGCTGGCCTGTGAGCCCAGTAGTCGTGGGATGGATTAGCATCAGAAGAAATGGAGGAGGGGGCGGGGAAGAGGAGGAATTCCAATTTTAAAAATTAACCTGAGGGTCTACGGGGGGAGGGGTTGGGACTCAACGCCAGAAATATTATCTAGAATTGCACTGGCATCTGGTGCCTTCAATAAACAGTCAAACAACTGGAAGTCAAAGACACTCAGCAAACATACGAAACTTAAAATCTTCAACTCCTGTGTGATTCCAGTGCTAACGTATGGCTGTGAGAGTTGGAAATCAACGGTAGTTTTAGATAAAAAATTAGACAATTTTGAGAACAAATGTCTTAGAAGAATTCTAAACCTCCACTGGATAGATTTCAGAACCAATACGCAAATAAAACAAGAGACCAAGCAAGACATTGATCCAATTTTATAAGAAAACGCCGTTGGAACTACATCGGCCATGTACTCAGAATGGACAAGACAAGACTCCCCAACCAAGCCCTCATATGGTCACCAGTAGGGATAAGAAAAAGGGGAAGACCAAGAGAGACCCTGCGTAGAACCATCATCAGAGAAGGCTCATTCAACGGCCAAGTGAACATCCAGGATTTACAACAAGTAGCAGCGAACCGCCGGACATGGAGAGCCATGACTTCTGCCCTATGCGCCGCCTTAGGCTCAAGAGGAAGGACTAACTAACTAACTAACTATCTACGGTCGACCAATCCTAAAAGACAAGTATGAATACATATTGTTCCAGTGGCAAGTTAATTGTGAACGCATTTTCTCGGTCGTCTACCACTTTTCTATCTGTTAAAGCCATATTGGGATTGTTGATTCCATTAGTCTTCGGCACATTTTGTAATTGGTTTATTTGGTTGTTTCGGGATTTGAGGTTTGAAGATTGAGCATAATCCACTACTGGCAACGCTGATCGTTTTCCTTGGGAACCCAAGGTTCGTACCGGAATACGATCAGCGTTGCCAGTAGTGGGTTTTGTAATGTTATGTTATCACAAACAACAACACTGCACACTGGGCGTTCCAATGTGTTCTCAGCCATGAATGCAGCATCCATTCCTAGGTCTCTCTGCTTCTCTCTCTCTCTCTCTCTCTCTCTCTCTCTCTCTCTCTCTCTCTCTCTCTCTCTCTCTCTCTCTCTCTCTCTCTCTCTCTCTCTCTCAATGAGTTAGTAGTGGAATTTCTCCCCGTGACCTCTAAGACGATAAGACATCTACGTGCTTGGTCAGGCGGTACTTCCAAGTCGTAACGTTGAGTTACCGTCAGCCTCGCCGGCATTCACTATATCAACATTTAGTAAATAGTAGAGGAGCGGCTGACCTAGTGGATAGAATGTAGGGTTCTCCATCGTGGACCCGGGTTCGAATCCTCGGTAAGGTGTGGATATTTTTTTTAATGTCGGGGGCGAAAAGAAAAACCCTAACCTGCAAGCGGAGGCTGCACTAGCCAGGCGGCCTTTATTCCTCAGGCTCGACACCCCCCCCCCCTCCCGTCCTATACCGCAAGGTACTATAGACAGTAGATGACAGTTAACAGGAAATATGTAAGCGAACATTCTGGTTTCCTTATGGACAAAGTTTTCAGCCATTGAAACAACGAAGTTTAGCACGTTTACTGTTAGTGCTAGTTATAGTTCAGTTTTATTTTTGTTTCCTGGCGTGCTTATGCCCTATTATGGGAGATGCCTTGAAGAGATTAGAACAAGAATCGCCATGGCGAAAGTAGCCTTTAGCAAGATGAAAAACATTCTGACCAATAAAAAGATGTCAATTGAAACGAGAAAAAGAGTGTTGAGGGGATACATAGAGCCTGTTCTTTTGTATGGATGTGAAACTTGGACAATGAACAGTCAAGCTGAAAGGCATCTGATGGCTGCAGAAATGTGGTTTCTGAGGAGAATGCAAAGAATACCATGGACAGACAGAAAAACCAATGACCAAGTACTACAGGAGACAAATGAACAACGTAAACTGATTAGAGAAATTAGACGTAGACAGTCAAAATTTTTTGGACATGTTATGAGAAGAAATGGATTGGAGAACTTAGTGACAACTGGCAAGATCGAAGGGAGCAGACCAAGAGGAAGACCGAGAGGAAAATACCTGGATGGCTTGGCCACATGGCATGGACGAGACAGGAACACTGAGCTGATCCACGACACTGGTGATCGAGTGAAATGGCGAGTCATGACCGCCCACGCTTTCCGGCATGGCACATGATTGATTGATTGATTATGCCCTATTGCTCTCTTTAGACCCGGCTATATTACGATTTGATAACACAAGAAAGCAATCTCGATAACACAAGAAAGAAATCTTGATAACACAAAAAAGAAATCTTGATAACACAAGAAAGTAATCTTGATAACACAAGCTTGATAACACAAGATAGCAATTTTGATAGCACAAGCTTGATAACACAAGATAGCAATCTTAATAAGACAAGCTTGATAACACAAGAGAGCAATCTTGATAAGACAAGCTTGATAACACAAGATAGCAATCTTGATAAGACAAGCTTGATAACACAAGATAGCAATCTTGATAAGACAAGCTTGATAACACAAGATAACAATCTTGATAGCACAAGCTTGATAACACAAGATAGCAATCTTGATAGCACAAGCTTGATAACACAAGATAGCAATCTTGATAAGACAAGCTTGATAACACAAGATAGCAATCTTGATAACACAAGCTTGATAACACAAGATAACAATCTTGATAACACAAGCTTGATAACACAAGATAGCAATCTTGATAAGACAAGCTTGATAACACAAGATAGCAATCTTGATAAGACAAGCTTGACAACACAAGATAGCAATCTTGATAAGACAAGCTTGATAACACAAGATAGCAATCTTGATAGCACAAGCTTGATAACACAAGATATCAATCTTGATAACACAAGCTTGATAACACAAGATAGCAATCTTGATAAGACAAGCTAGATAACACAAGATAGCAATCGTGATAGCACAAGCTTGATAACACAAGATAGCAATCTTGATAGCACAAGCTTGATAACACAAGATAGCAATCTTGATAAGACAAGCTTGATAACACAAGATAGCAATCTTGATAAGACAAGCTTAATAACATAAGAAAGCAATCTTGATAACACAAGAAAGCAATTTCCATAATTCAAGGTTGATAACACAAGAAAGCAATCTTGATAACACAAGATAACAATCTTGATAACACAAGCTTAACAACACAAGAAAGAAATCTCGATAAAACAAGAAATCAATCTTGATAACAGAAGTTTGATTACACAGGAAAGCAATTTCCATAACGCAAGCTTGATAACACAAGAAAGCAATCTTGATAACACAAGAAAGCAATCTTGATAACACAAGAAAGCAATCTTGATAGCACAAGAAAGCAATCTTGATAACACAAGAAAGCAATCTTGATAGCACAAGAAAGCAATCTTGATAGCACAAGAAAGCATTTTTGATAGCACAAGAAAGCAATCTTGATAGCACAAGAAAGCATTTTTTATAGTACAAGAAAGCAATCTTGATAGCACAAGAAAGCAATCTTGATAACAGAAGCTTTATAACACAGGAAAGCAATTTCCATAACGCAAGCTTGATAACACAAGAAAGCAATCTTGATAACACAAGAAAGCAATCTTGATAGCACAAGAAAGCAATCTTGATAGCACAAGAAAGCATTTTTGATAGCACAAGAAAGCAATCTTGATAGCACAAGAAAGCATTTTTGATAGTACAAGAAAGCAATCTTGATAAGACAAGCTTGATAACACAAGATAGCAATCTTGATAAGACAAGCTTGATAACACAAGATAGCAATCTTGATAGCACAAGCTTGATAACACAAGATATCAATCTTGATAACACAAGCTTGATAACACAAGATAGCAATCTTGATAAGACAAGCTTGATAACACAAGATAGCAATCGTGATAGCACAAGCTTGATAACACAAGATAGCAATCTTGATAACACAAGCTTGATAACACAAGATAGCAATCTTGATACGACAAGCTTGATAACACAAGATAGCAATCTTGATAGCACAAGCTTGATAACACAAGATATCAATCTTGATAGCACAAGCTTGATAACACAAGATAGCAATCTTGATAAGACAAGCTTGATAACACAAGATAGCAATCTTGATAAGACAAGCTTAATAACATAAGAAAGCAATCTTGATAACACAAGAAAGCAATTTCCATAACGCAAGGTTGATAACACAAGAAAGCAATCTTGATAACAGAAGATAACAATCTTGATAACACAAGCTTAACAACACAAGAAAGAAATCTCGATAACACAAGAAATCAATCTTGATAACAGAAGCTTGATAACACAGGAAAGCAATTTCCATAACGCAAGCTTGATAACATAAGAAAGCAATCTTGATAACACAAGAAAGCAATCTTGATAACACAAGAAAGCAATCTTGATAGCACAAGAAAGCAATCTTTATAACACAAGAAAGCAATCTTGATAGCACAAGAAAGCAATCTTGATAGCACAAGAAAGCATTTTTGATAGCACAAGAAAGCAATCTTGATAGCACAAGAAAGCATTTTTGATAGTACAAGAAAGCAATCTTGATAGCACAAGAAAGCAATATTGATAACAGAAGCTTGATAACACAGGAAAGCAATTTCCATAACGCAAGCTTGATAACACAAGAAAGCAATCTTGATAACACAAGAAAGCAATCTTGATAGCACATGAAAGCAATCTTGATAGCACAAGAAAGCATTTTTGATATCACAAGAAAGCAATCTTGATAGCACAAGAAAGCATTTTTGATAGTACAAGAAAGCAATCTTGATAAGACAAGCTTGATAACACAAGATAGCAATCTTGATAAGACAAGCTTGATAACACAAGATAGCAATCTTGATAGCACAAGCTTGATAACACAAGATATCAATCTTGATAACACAAGATAGCAATCTTGATAACACAAGCTTGATAACACAAGATAGCAATCGTGATAGCACAAGCTTGATAACACAAGATAGCAATCTTGATAACACAAGCTTGATAACACAAGATAGCAATCTTGATAAGACAAGCTTGATAACACAAGATAGCAATCTTGATAGCACAAGCTTGATAACACAAGATATCAATCTTGATAGCACAAGCTTGATAACACAAGATAGCAATCTTGATAAGACAAGCTTGATAACACAAGATAGCAATCTTGATAAGACAAGCTTAATAACATAAGAAAGCAATCTTGATAACACAAGAAAGCAATTTCCATAACGCAAGGTTGATAACACAAGAAAGCAATCTTGATAACACAAGATAACAATCTTGATAACACAAGCTTAACAACACAAGAAAGAAATCTCGATAACACAAGAAATCAATCTTGATAACAGAAGCTTGATAACACAGGAAAGCAATTTCCATAACGCAAGCTTGATAACACAAGAATGCAATCTTGATAACACAAGAAAGCAATCTTGATAACACAAGAAAGCAATCTTGATAGCACAAGAAAGCAATCTTGATAACACAAGAAAGCAATCTTGATAGCACAAGAAAGCAATCTTGATAGCACAAGAACGCAATCTTGATAGCACAAGAAAGCAATCTTGATAACACAAGAAAGCAATCTTGATAACACAAGAAAGCAATCTTGATAGCACAAGAAAGCAATCTTGATAACACAAGAAAGCAATCTTGATAACAAAGGAAGCATTCAACTAAGCATGATTACACGGGTCTGCTTCATCGGTTCTGAAAATGTCACCACCGTTAAATTTATTTTCTAATGCTTCTAATTGTTTTCATATTTCCATTGCATAGCGCTGTTAGAGTTCGTTTACAAATGATTGCCCTCATACACGATCAATTTTTAAAAAAAAATCTCTTCCATCGTTATGAAATTTGCCCTGATGTCTTATTTTTACCCCCACCCATGGAATATGTCTTTGATATGTCCAAAGGCAAATGAAATCAGCGAAAGCGGCGACATTTCTTTGATATTTTAGCTAAAATAAAGTGCATTCACGCTAACAAACTTGTTTTATAATAATGCACGTCAGTTTGGGTGACGTCACAAGGCGTATCCATATTCGTATGGAAGTGGGTGCAACGTGTAATATTAGTACAGACAGATAATTTACAGAGGCATGGGGTAAATAATGTTGAATCAAAATGGAAATTGGCAGGAAAGTACAAGGAATATATTTCTTACCTTATTTTTCATTTCCTTCTTGCTTCTTCAGCGGCTGGTTAATAATGTGTACACAAGGAGTCATGTTACTAGGACGTATTTAGTTTTTTATATGGAGTTCGTGAAAGCTCCCAAACAGCTGCGCGTTAATGTGCGTATGGAGTGACAGAGATGATACCGCAATTTAGTCATCATGCGTCAATTTTTAAGCATCTGTTCAGTTGTCTGCATAGTTTGTTCACACGTGAACATGGGTGACAGAACCGCTTTGAGACTTCGTGAAAGATTGTCTACTCTGCTGTTTACTGTGTTTTTGTTTTCCAATGCCAGTTATTTGACATTTAATCAGTGTGGAATACAAACTGTTGCCATTGACAAGTTGTATTGTTTGTGCCGATGCTGTAATGTTTAGGACCTGCAATTCATCTGAATAGTTGTAACAAAATATCCCAGTAGGTGCGCATGTGGATTAATGTCTACGATCTGCCTAGACCTTAATCTGTGTCGGACGATTACAGTAGGTTGATGACTGCTCTCGGTTGCATACAATTCAATTCATCTTTTCTCCAATAGTCATCTTCCTCTTTCAACACATGGTCCTCACATTTTGTTTTTGAGCACCTTTTATCAGCATTTAATAGCGCGGACTGGGTTAGTATCTTGACGTCAGACAATTTGAATGTAGTGTTGTCAGCTGCCACCTGTCCTTTAAGTTTAGCCCACACAAGTTCTATAGGGTTTAAATGAGAATAGTACGGCGGAAGTCTCAAGCATCTATGGCCGAGCTCTTCTATCATCATCATCATCATCATCTTCCACTTCTGCCGTCAAGCGTCGTGGGGAGGAATAATTTGCGTTCCAGCGCCCGGTGGACGGCACTGGATAGTGTCATTCCGTGAGGTTGTACAATGTCTCTGATGTCGTCAATCCATTTTCTTCTTGGACGTCCTCGTGGTCTCGTCGCAGATGATCTTTGATGTAAGGCCAGTGATGGTAGTTGTTGATGTTGCATTCTAATGACATGGCCAAACCACTTGATCTTCTGTCTGTCAATAAATGTGGCACAAGGTGTTGATCCCACAGTCTGTCTGATAGTAGCATTTCTTACTCGGTCTCGGATTGTTAAGTTGGCAGCTCTCCTCAGGCATCTCATTTCGCAGGTGTTGATTTTGCGAAGGTGTAATTTAGATAAAGTCCAGGTTTGAGATTGGTAGCATAGGGTTGGTGTGAATATGCTGTTTATTATCTGTCGTTTTGCAGACATGGGTATGTTTGGATGTTTCAGTAAGGGTGATAGTTGATATGTAAGTGCACTAGCTTTTTGACATCTGATGTCAATTTCTCTGTCCAATCTGCCATCTTCTGTGATCATACTTCCAAGGTATTTGAATTCTTTAACTTGTTTCAGAGGTGTGTTATTTATCTGTATATTTAGTGGGCCTGGCGATCTGCTAACTTGCATTACTTCGGTTTTGGCTGTGTTTATACTCATATTGTATCTGCTGCAGGTTGAACTCAGATTAGTAATATGAATTTGTAGTCTGCCCTCATCGCTGTAAAACAGGCACTGATCATCTGCAAATAGTAGTTCATTTATTCCCTGTGGGTCAGTTTTATCAACTTTTCGATTTGATATTTCTTGATTTTTTGCGTATGTTTTATAAGGAACTAGCTGACCCAGCCCGGCTTCGCCCAGACCCTGGTGGGGAGCATCTCATTTAATTCATATAAGTAGTCATATAAGCTCCCGTTCCCGTTCCCGACTATCTATCTGTCTGTCTGTCTGTCTATCTGTCTGTCTGTCTATCTGTCAGACCCGGCCCGGCTTCGCCCAGACCCTTATGGGGAGCATCTCATTTAATTCATATAAGTAGTCATATAAGTTCCCGTTCCCGACTGTCTGTCTATCTGTCTGTCTGTCTGTCTGTCTGTCTGTCTGTCTGTCTGTCTGTCTGTCTGTCTGACCCGGCCCGGCTTCGCGCAGCCCCTGGTGGGAGCATCTCATTTAATTCATATAAGTAGTCATATAAGCTCCCGTTCCCGTTCCCGACTATCTAATGTCTGTCTGTCTGTCTGTCTATTATTAGAAAGAACTCTTGAAAGATCTTTACATCTTCCCCCAACAATTAACTTGGGTAAATGGAGCGTCTTATTTAATTCATATTCGGCCCCTGCTCCCGTTCCCGTTCCCAAAAAAGACGACCCGGCTCGGCTTCGCCCAGTCCCTGATGGGGAGCATATCATTTAATTCATATTCGGCAGAGGGAGGAGCAGGAGGGAGCAGGAGGGAGGAGGAGGAGACAGGAGGAGGAGACAGGAGGTGGAGGGAGGAGTAGGAGGGAGGAGGAGGGATTAGGATGAGGAGGGAGGAGGGAGAGGGAGGAGGAAGAGGAGGTAGGAGGAGGGAGGAGGAGGAAGAGGGAGGATGAGGCAGGAGGAAGGAGGAGGAGGGAGGATCTATGACCGAGCTCTTCTATCAACTTTTCGATTTGATATGTCTTGATTTTTTGCGTATGTTTTATAAGGAACTAGCTGACCCAGCCCGGCTTCGCCCAGACCCTGGTGGGGAGCATCTCATTTAATTCATATAAGTAGTCATATAAGCTCCCGTTCCCGTTCCCGACTATCTATCTGTCTGTCTGTCTGTCTATATGTCTGTCTGTCTGTCTGTCAGACCCGGCCCGGCTTCGCCCAGACCCTTATGGGGGTGCATCTCATTTAATTCATATAAGTAGTCATATAAGTTCCCGTTCCCGACTGTCTGTCTGTCTGTCTGTCTGTCTGTCTGTCTGTCTGTCTGTCTGTCTGTCTGTCTGGGGGGAGCATCTCATTTAATTCATATAAGTAGTCATATAAGCTCCCGTTCCCGTTCCCGACTATCTAATGTCTGTCTGTCTATTATTAGAAAGAACTCTTGAAAGATCTTTACATCATCCCCCAACAATTAACTTGGGTAAATGGAGCGTCTTATGTAATTCATATTCGGCCCCTGCTCCCGTTCCCGTTCCCAAAAAAGACGACCCGGCTCGGCTTCGCCCAGTCCCTGATGGGGAGCATATCATTTAATTCATATTCAGCAGAGGGAGGAGCAGGAGAGAGCAGGAGGGAGCAGGAGGGAGCAGGAGGAGACAGGAGGAGGAGGGAGGAGTAGGAGGGAGGAGGAGGGATTAGGATGAGGAGGGAGCAGGGAGAGGGAGGAGGGAAGAGGAGATAGGAAGAGGGAGGAGGAGGAAGAGGGAGGAGGAGGGAGGAGGAAGGAGGAGGAAGGAGGAGGAGGGAGGATCTATGGCCGAGCTCTTCTATCAACTTTTAGATTTGATATTTCTTGATTTTTTGCGTATGTTTTATAAGCAACTAGCTGACCCAGCCCGGCTTCGCCCAGACCCTGGTGGGGAGCATCTCATTTAATTCATATAAGTAGTCATATAAGCTCCCGTTCCCGTTCCCGACTATCTATCTATCTATCTGTCTGTCTGTCGTTCTATCTGTCTGTCTGTCTGTCAGACCCGGCCCGGCTTCGCCCAGACCCTTATGGGGAGCATCTAATTTAATTCATATAAGTAGTCATATAAGTTCCCGTTCCCGACTGTCTGTCTGTCTGTCTGTCTGTCTGTCTGACCCGGCTTCGCCCAGTCCCTGGTTAGGAGCATCTCATTTAATTCATATAAGTAGTCATATAAGCTCCCGTACCCGTTCCCGACTATCTAATTTCTGTCTGTCTGTCTGTCTGTCTATTATTAGAAAGAACTCTTGAAAGATCTTTACATCTTCCCCCAACAATTACCTTGGGTAAATGGAGCGTCTTATTTAATTCATATTCGGTCCCTGCTCCCGTTCCCGTTCCCAAAAAAGACGACCCGACTCGGCTTCGCCCAGTCCCTGATGGGGAGCATATCATTTAATTCATATTCGGCGGAGGGAGGAGCAGGAGGGAGCAGGAGGGAGGAGGAGGAGACAGGAGGAGGAGGGAGGAGTAGGAGGGAGGAGGAGGGATTAGGATGATGAGGGAGGAGGGAGAGGAAGGAGGGAAGAAGAGGTAGGAGGAGGGAGGAAGAGGAAGAGGGGGAGGAGGGAGGAGGAAAGAGGAGGAGGGAGGAGGATGAGGGAGCATCTCATTTAATTCATATAAGTAGTCATATAAGCTCCCGTTCCCGTTCCCGACTATCTACTGTCTGTCTGTCTGTCTATTATTAGAAAGAACTCTTGAAAGATCTTTACATCTCCCCCCAACAATTAACTTGGGTAAATGGAGCGTCTTATTTAATTCATATTCGGCCCCTGCTCCCGTTCCCGTTCCCAAAAAAGACGACCCGGCTCGGCTTCGCCCAGTCCCTGGTGGGGAGCATATCATTTAATTCATATTCAGCGGAGGGAGGAGCAGGAGGGAGCAGGAGGGAGCAGGAGGAGGGAGGAGTAGGAGGGAGGAGGAGGGATTAGGAGGAGGAGGGAGGAGGGAGAGGGAGGAGGGAGGAGGGAGAGAGAGGAGGGAGAAGGAGGTAGGAGGAGGAGGGAGGAGGAGAGAGGAGGAGGAGAGAGGAGGAGGAGGGGGAGGAGGAATAGGAGGAGGGAGGAGGAGAGAGGAGGAGGGAGGAGGCGGAGGGAGAAGGAGGAAGGAGGAGGAGGGAGGAGGAAGAGGGAGGAGGAAGAGGGAGAATGAGGAGAGAGGAGGAGGAGGGAGAAGGAGGAGGGAGGAGGAGGAGGGAGGATGAGGAGGGGGAGGAGGGAGAGGGGGAGGAGGAGGGAGGAGGGAGGAGGAGGGAGGAGGGAGGAGGAGGAGGGAGGAGGAGAGAGGAGGGAGGAGGTGGGAGGAGGAGAGGTTGGAGGAGGGGGAGAAGGGAGGAGGAGGAGGGAGGAGGAGGGAGGAAGAGAGAGGAGGAGGAGGGATGAGGGGGAGGAGAAGGAGGAGGTGAGGAGGAGGGGGAGGAGGAGGAGAGAGGAGGAGGCGGTGGAGGAGGAGTGATTAGGAGGAGGGATTAGGAGGAGGAGGAGGGAGGAGGGAGGAGGAGAGCGAGGAGGGGGAGGAGGTAGGAGGAGGGAGGAAGAGGGAGGAGGAGGAGGAAGAGGGAGGAGGAGGAGGATGGAGGAGGAGGAAGAGGGGGAGGAGGAGGGTAGGAGGAGGAGGGGAGAGGAGGAGGAGGGGGAGGAGGATTATAACACATATGCCTGTAGATAACTGCAGCGAAAAGGTCCACCCATCTGAGAAATATGCAACAATTTTACATATATAGCAATTCTATTAGAAGTTATGTCCCCTCGCTATATATATATTATAATGTAAATTAAATATTAAATAATAATAAGAAAATATGTTTGTACACTAAAAAAAACTTTAACAGTTGGCAGCGCGGGAATGATTAGAAGACGTGTAGAAAATTTCATCTCAATCGGATGGACCGTTCGCGAACGCATACAGGACATACAGACAGACGGAGATTCTCTTTTATATATAGACAAGAATTCCAGCTTGAAATATGTTTCTTGAAATGGTATGTTTTCCCTTCGGAGCCATATCTTTATTACTTCCTTTGTGCTCGATGCCGTAGGTATTTTGTCTTCTTGGGCAACAACATTGTGATATGATACATTGTCCATAATTAGACAAGACGGTCTATCTAGGGATGGAAGCACTGTATTCTCTGTAATCTTTAAATTCATCTCATTATGATAATCCATATTGTCTTTATGCGTTGATATGAACACGAGTCCAACATTCTGTAGTAAGCCATTATGCATACTACCATGATGGGCTATGACCAAACGCCGTCCTTTACTAATGGGCATATACCTTTATCTTTCCATCCACAGATTGCCATTACTTTTCATTTGTGTGGTGCGCATTGAGCCAGTTTTCATCCAAATTTACCATGTCATGATTTTCTTTGCTCATGTCCCTTATTTCACGTAGTTATTTGCTTTTCAAGGCCCCTAAATGCGATTGCTCGCAAATGATATTTCTACCTCCAGTGTACTTTCTAAGCGTGAAGCCTAATGTCCTTATAATTTTCCACAAAGTTGTTTTGGATAGCTCTGTGTCATTGTTCTTTGTCAACCATCCTCCAAGTTTTCTTATTGTCACAGTTTCTGTGGTATCCAGCATTGTTATAATAGCTCGCCTTATGACAAAGCTGTCTAAAATTACCTTTCTCCCTACCGTTTACTTATTGTGTGGTGGTTTCATGCCAGATTCTTGCACTCATCAACGAAATGGCCGTTTACTCAAACCCAAAGCATGCACTGTTCTTTTCTCGGGATTTGTAATAATATGAAAAAAGTGTCTTGCGATCAGCTTCTTAATAAAAAATATGTGTACAGCTTTACAGCGATGCTTTGAAGTGTACACAGTTTCACATTCAATCCCATTCAACAATATCCACACATTCAGATGTTAGCGAGAAATGGTAAGATACTCACTTTTCATGAAAGCACTCACCATAGGTAGAATTATTGACCTCACCTCTGAACACTTCCGTTCCACTACATGACGTTCTTGTCATAAGGAAATTCCCGTGCAGCACGAGAAAATTCACTATTGAACACTGATGTTTCCGTCTGAAGATATAATACATTTCATAATATGCACTTCATCCCTGACCCGTAAATTATATACCGCATATAAGCAAACACTGAGATCTGCTGTGTAATCCCCAGAACAAAAATGTTTTGGTGGATAGACATAATGATTAAGTTATATGCTAAATCTCATCATTTACCCTCAATTGGTTACTGAGATTTTGATTTTTATATGAGGGAGAACACATGTGAACGGACTATAGCAGTAGTATTGCCTTCTCACATTTACAATGTTACATTACAGTTAACAGGATGGCCGCTGTAGCAGTAAATATCTTACCACTTGAAGTTTGTTGGCGCGTACTAGAAGTTTATAGCGTAATCGCAACAGCGTTTTGTTGGCAATAGCCTTAAGAAATCTTGATAGTTTTAATGGAAGGCCAGGAAAGGTGACCGACAACAAATGCCAACTGAAGTCGCATGTAAGGGTTATTAGGAGCACAAATCTCAGAGCAACACAAACGCTTAATCAGGCGGAAACGCAAAATGTAATTGATGTAGAGTTGGTTCCAAATGTACAAAATAAGTTGGTAGCATACTTGATCTTTTCAATTAAACCAAATATACACGATATTCAGTCCACCAAACGTACAGTGAATTTGTGAAATCGAAGAAAGAACGGGAGAATCAAAATCAATATGTAAACAAACACGACATCATTTGTTTGTTTTGTTTTTTTAACTCTAAATAAAAACACTGCATATTAACCAGAAAACGCTCGTTCGTTCCGTTGAGGGGGAAAAAACATTTAAAATTCTACCTCGTTCAACCAGCCCTATACGGCGTTGGTTATAATTAAGGTACAGGGTTTGAAGTCCTATATTCTTACCTTTTGTGTTATTTAAATTCTGCTGTCTCGTGTGGCCTGCGAGGTCAGCTGGTGCGGATTCTATTGTGTTTCTCAGTCTATCAGTGACGGCTGCATGCGGCTCCGGGCGTAGCCCTTAGCAGGACTCGTCCGTTGGGGTTGTTCCTTTCTTTCTTCTTCTATTTCTCTGAAAATCTTTCCTATCTCTGCCATCAGCCTGCTATTCGTCTCCTGATTTTTTGTAAGGGTAGACACTGGCTTGCCTTTAGACTGGTTAGTGTTGGTCTTTGTAGATGGTCTGCTGGCTTTGGTTTAATCTGTGGGTTTTAACTTGGCTTTTAATGACCTGTTCCTGTCCAGATCCTTCTTTTTAAAGTTATCTTTCTGCTGGTATTACGAGCAGTATCTCTTCATTTTCTTTCTTTATCTGGGCCATGTGTTCCATCTCTTGCTAGATGCCACGCTGAATTTATTTCATAATTCCAGCAGTCTTACGTTGCTGCCTGATCCTGTTCTTGATTTTCATTGGTTGGCCTCTCTGTCAGTAGAGATTTGTTCATTTGATTCTTCAGATCAGTTACAGGTTACACAGCCTGAAGGTAACAAAGAAGTATCATCTTTCTTACTTTGACCTGAGTCCCGGTTCCATCAGGGGTCCTTGCACTTACGCGGCAGTTGGTTGATTGGTGAACCCTCTGAAAGACTGTGTGATGACTCTTAAGCTCGATGTTTTGGTCTTCACGCCGTCTGAGCCCTGAAAACGGTTTACATCTATTAAAGGTTGATGTAGAGACCTCTTTCTCCACAAAGTACCAAAGTAGCCAGTCAATAAGGACTGAACTGTAGAGCTCTCCTTCCCCTCCTCAAGTTATCAACGTGGCGTTCAAGACCGACACTGGAATGTGGGATCTGTGGAGAGGCATTTAGTACTGGTCTATGAAAACGATCGGTCAGTGCTCCGTTGTCATGCCATACATGCAAATCTCAATGGATTAGAAATCTTGTTGACAAATTCAAATAACTCTGGTCTTGAGCTCCCAATCAGTCTGGAGATCTCAGGTGTAGACACTTTATTCTTCGTTGTTTCTGGGAGAGGGAGATCTCAGGCGTAGGTTTTTATTCTTCGTTGTGTCTGGGAGAGGGAGATCTCAGGCGTAGGTTTTTATTCTTCGTTGTTTCTGGGAGATGGAGATCTCAGGCGTAGGTCTTTTATTCTTCGTTGTGTCTGGAGGAGGGTGTTGTAAAAGCACAGGAGGAGGGATAGTCTAGTGATTGGTTGCTATGATCCATATGTAATGATTCCGTGCCATAGTTATAAGAACTCATTGCATATGCCCAAAACCACGCTACGGAATAGCTCTGATGCACTGAGTATTTCGGGAGCCGAGGTGGCATAAAAGCGAAACGCTTGCCTGCTAGTCCAGTGGTCATGGGTTCACATCCAGGTAGATTTGTAAAATTGACCTCGGCTCCCAGATCAACAGATAGGTACCGGGACATGTCTTCAGAAGTGTGAGCGGCCGGGGTGATATTAGCCTCATCGACCACGAGTGCCGATTGGTCTATAAACATGTCGTCTAGCATCATATACTCATGATGCCATAAGGCGTGTAAAAAGGCCCTTTACTTGCTTTACTTACTTACCGCGTCTTTCGATGTACCCGCTTGTACTTCTCTGTGTAGGAGGGGGGGGGGGGGAAGATACCTAGTGATGAATATAGCTGGTAGCCCAATCTCATGTAATCGTGACCTAGTACATATGAAGTGGGAGCTGCTGTGGCGTAGTGGCTAGACACTCGCCTGCGTACCTGTGGTCAGGGGTTCGGTTCGCATTGGGGTGAGTTTGAATGTTTCGAAAATTGATCTGGCTCCCAGCTCAACCCAGCCTAAAATTGGTACCAGGAAATGCCTTGGGAAGTAAAGGGGGCCGGTGTGTTACTGACCAATCATCCTCGAGTGCTGACTGGACTATAAAAATATGTGTCCAGAAACATATGCCAAATGCGCCCTAAAGGCGTGTAAAAAGGACCTTTTTTTTTTTACATATGAAGTCTTTAGTGTCTAACACTGCCCCGGCATGTGTGCCTAGGGATAACCATTACCGTTTTATCTCAGCAGAGAAAGGATATTTTAAGACTGCACAGAAATGACTTTCCATTCCAGATTTCCATTGTTCACATATCTGACTGTGTGTTAGAAGGAACGCGTTTATTGATTTCGTAAAGCCTATCTTGGGAATGAGTCCCACGAAGTTCGGTATATAAGTAATTTACATTTTATGATAAGTCGTGTAATGCATAATGTGCTGTTTGATGATTTATAACGCTACTCAATAACTGACAGGTATAAATTGTCAGATAACAAGCTTTGAACACACCCCATTTTAGGAATTTGGTCTGAAGTGTTTGCGGTACTATAAGGCGCCACGGAGTAAGAAGAAGAAACATGCCAATGTAGGATCTAGCAGCGAAGACAACTTGTGCATAAACGTCATTATGTGAAGGAAGTTGAACTACTTTGGCCACATTAAAAGTCACAGTGATTTGGAAAGATTAGTGATGGAAGACGCGGTTACTGAAGGTAGAGGTCTCGAGTTGAGGAAAGATTAGTGATGGAAGACGTGGTTCCTGAAGGTAGAGGTCTCGAGTTGAGGAAAGATTAGTGATGGGAGACGTGGTTCCTGAAGGTAGAGGTCTCGAGTTGAGGAAAGATTAGTGATGGAAGACGTGGTTCCTGAAGGTAGAGGTCTCGAGTTGAGGAAAGATTAGTGATGGAAGACGTGGTTCCTGAAGGTAGAGGTCTCGAGTTGAGGAAAGATTAGTGATGGAAGACGTGGTTCCTGGAAGTAGAGGTCTCGAGTTGAGGAAAATTAGTGATGGAAGACGTGGTTCCTGAAGGTAGAGGTCTCGAGCTGATCAACATGAAGATGGACATTGACATCTCAAACACCCCAGTCATGAATGTGCTCATATTTAACGTTCTCTGCTATGTGGCTGTCAGTCGCTTGAAAAACCCATGAGGTCACAATGCCACTAATTTTAGAAATAAAATTTTTAGAAATAAATTCAAAGGTATTGACTAACACTCATAGAAGTAGAGAAAAGATGAATACACCAGATCTTTTCTGGATCTTTTCTCCGGGGCATGCTGGTGTGCTGGGGAATGAACAGGCTGACAGATTGGCTGGCTCGGCAAAACTTGGTGGAGTATTGATGCATGACAAAGCTGATGTGGTTGCGACCTTGTGGGAGCATGTGTACACCTCGGAGGAGCAAATGGATCACCATGGTCTGGCAAGAATGCGACAGCGAGGGGTGACGAGGGGATCTGGCCGACGATCAACGCTCAGAGGAAAGGCGAGACGGACATATAATCAGATTGCTACTTTTACTATTAGTGTTGGAACTCTTCTTTGGCTGCTGAGGATGGGGACGGAGCGCTTAAGGGAATGCCCCGAATGCTGTGATGTCGGTTCCTCAATCAATCAATCAATCAATCAATCAATCAATCAATCAATCATAGAGGACATAGTGGACAATATACAAATTTATACCTATAGCGTGTCGTACCCGAGCTTCGAACCTTCTGCCCCCAAAAGACGATTGCGCCGTGGAACAATTGTACCTAAAAATGGTGTGTCGAAACTATCATCCAGCTGATAATTTCTTCTTTTGCCTTTCGTCTGTCAATGGAGCATTAGGCCCTCAGTCGACTCATATCAAACCCTCTAGATTTGTTCAGGGTTGGCTGGCTTTTGCAGCTAGTTTTCAACGGCATGAGGTAGCCGGGCATACCCCAAACCTCCCTAATCGTCTCTTATGGCATACATGATTAGGTTTCAATGCTGATATTGTTTACTTGCCTTATGGTCCCGGTAACAGATGACCTGATAATTTACTTGTTGTGAAATGATTTATGACGTAATTAGCAGCAATGTTTTCAAATGTGATTGACATTCAAAATAGTGACTATATTCAAGATAATATTACATACGTGAATGTATGGACTCTTAGCAAAACACCTCGTCTTACCATTGTGTTTTCTTTCTCAACTTACTTGATTTGTTAACAGCACCCCATTCCTCATACAATGTTCTGAATGGCTCAAGTCAAAGGAGGAAATGGTACAAGCACTAAAAGCAATCAAAGTAAAAGTCGTAAAACACACGAAGAAACGAGATTAGAAATAGAGACAATAGAGACACATAACATGAGGAAAGACAAGTATGAACTACACCAGTGGTTCTCAACCGTTGAGGTATCCCCCCCCCCCCCAGGGGGAATTTTAGGGTTTCGGGGGGGGGGGAGAGAAGGGGAATTAAAATTATTTCAAGATCGCTTTAATACAAGAAGCGATTACTTGATATTATTTTTCCCTCCATACTTTACGCTTCTGTACTTCTCGCCCGCCTGAAACTCGTTTTATAACGAAAGTAGACCCGCAAATCACGTTTTATGTAGATGTCTAGACTTGTTCTAGTACGTGTTATTAAATTTACCTTCCGTTTTTACGTATACTTTGTAGGGGCGGGGGGAATTTATAGGGAGGAAATACGAAAGGGAGGGGAGCATATGGTTAAGGGGTACATGGGCCAAAAAATGCTGAGAACCACTGAATTACACAGACAACATGTGAAGGGTGGGTTACGTCTAAGATAGTTGAGGCCATATGCTCCATTGGGAGATACAAGGCATTGATTGGTTGGGGTGCTGAGTGGTCTCGAGGTATTGTGTCCGCCTCGAGTGCTGGAGGTCCCGGGTTCAGGCCCCGGTGAGGACCGGGATTTATTTTTAAAAATCCACCTGGACTTACAGTAATACAATTTCCCCTGGTCTCTGGGTAGTGAGATCGGACGCCCGTGTGTATTGTTGCGCACGTAAAAAATCCCTTGGCAGTTGGAAATCGAAAAAGAGTAGCCTAACGGCGCTGCCCGGGCAAAATTTCGAGTTAAAAATGAACCCAAAGTATTTCAGGACCCTCGCCGATGCAACCGAGTTCGTGCATTGAGCTGAGTTTCTCCAGACTCAGGTTTAATTTAGGAGGAAAACGGAGCACTTATGGGTTAAACCGTGTGCCGTGATGTTGATCCAACGACTAAAACTTAAAAAAAAAAAAAAAAAAACCATTGATTGGCACGCCAACAGAAGGAGTCAAGTCCCGAGCTGTTTTGTACTGCCATCTTCAAACCCTTAAGGTGGTTTGCCTATCGCTCCCAAATTCATGCAGATACGAACACACACATCTCTCTCACTATTAATCCAGCTTTCAGCTCACAACTTTATCCTACCCCGGAACCTTCCAGTGCACCTCTCTCTCCCCCCCCCCCCCCCCCCCCGAATCACCGATTTAATGTAAATGTGCCCTACCATCTTCATTCTTTTGTATTTTATCCCTCTTTGGGACATAACCCCTCAACTAACAACTCACGCCAAACTGTCCTATCTTTTGCTGACTCTTACGTGTCCTTCCCGCATAGTTCATCTCTGTCTTTAATTCTCTTCTCATGTCCTTTGCGGGACGTTACAATCAACCTCATGTTTCTTTTCTAGGCAATTTTACATTCAGTAGTTTCATTGCTTTCTGAATGAGAAGTCAACGTGTAAATACAAATTAATGCCGGTGTTGGGATTGAACATCTTACCTCACCACCACCGGACCGTAAGCTACATGGCGAGCGCTCTTATCCTTTCTGCCACGCCGACTTCTGTCTATTCATACTAGACTATAAAAGGTAATAATTATATTATTTTCTAGTCTTGATAACACGGTCGTTAGTACACTCACATACCAACACAGAGGTCCACAGTTCGATCCTCAGTAGAAACGGTCTCCCTGGCTAGGGGTTAGCGACTTTTTCCGTAATCCCGTGTGTCCACGTGAGCAAATGCAGCTGCGCGAGAATCGGTAGCGGTTCTCGCCGCGCCCGTTACTTACGGGATATGTGAGCCGGCCGCTCAGAAATAAATGGCAAACTACTGAGCGTAATCTTCCCAAGAAATCAACAACAGCGGTAAAAATGCTAGTGTTGACAGCGAAGTCCTGTAATAGGGCATGCGGAAAAAAAAAAGGTTTGGTTCTAGCATCTACCCAATCTCATAAAGTATGTACCAGACAATGTAAAGGCAGGCAGTCGACAATACCATTCGTGGGAGGCCCTCGCATCATGTCTCCAATGATCATCATCATGTGCCATGCCGATAAGCGTGTGCGGTCATGGTTTGCCATCTTACACGATCACCAGAGTCATGGATTAGCTCTGTGTTCTTGTTCTGACCATGCCATGTGATCAAGCCATCCAGACATTCACTTTTCTGTTGTGCCCTTGATATTTTCCCCCTCAATCTTGCCAGTTGTCACCAAGTTGTCTAGTTTGTCTCAAATACATGTACTATTACTATAGTGCTACTAATGTGGCAATATGTGCAAAATACACGCGCACATACAAGGGGTGGGACACACACGCACATGCAAATACAAATACCTGCACACAGAGCGAGTCGGGTGGGGGAGAGGGAGGGGGAAGAAAGAGAAACTTAAGCTCACAGACAGACAGACAGGCAGGCAGGCAGGCAGGCAGACAGACAGACAGACAGGCAGGCAGGCAGGCAGACAGACAGACAGGCAGGCAGGCAGGCAGGCAGGCAGGCAGCCAGCCAGCCAGCCAGCCAGCCAGCCAGCCAGCCAGCCAGCCAGCCAGCCAGCCAGCCAGCCAGCCAGCCAGCCAGCCAGCCAGACAGACAGACAGACAGACAGACAGACAGACAGACAGACAGAGATATGACAATAGTCATTGTTGTGCCCACAGCTGCTCG
The DNA here is from genome assembly GCA_963921405.1 of Cepaea hortensis. Taxonomy (NCBI): domain Eukaryota; kingdom Metazoa; phylum Mollusca; class Gastropoda; order Stylommatophora; family Helicidae; genus Cepaea; species Cepaea hortensis. Next base: position 40,178,045 of record OY992882.1, read on the forward strand.
GTCTATCAATAGCTCAACCTAACGAGTTTGAGGCAAAGCATCGGCCCCGTGTGATCCAACATCTACCTCCACTCAGTGCACCACAGGTGAGTTTTTTTTTTTTTTTCTACTGCGTGTTTACATTGTGACATCTGATGTTTTATACTGCACTTTTACATTGTGACATGTGTTACCAAATATGTTTTCCTGGTTTCAGGAAATTATATTATACATTATATTTATTTGTGTTCATGGCTAGAACCCCATGGATCAAGATGTAAAAATACTGATATGTTTCAAGATCTGAACCGACAAACGTGATGAGGAAAGGTACAAGGGGAAGAGAAAGAGATACCTACTTGGATGGCTTTTCTATGAGGCGTAATTTAGACAAGAACACAAACTTGATCCAAGACAGGTGATCGTATGAGATGGCGAATTATGGCCGCTCACGGTTATCGCCATGGCACATGATGATGATGATGATGACAGACATTGAAGAAAACTGGATTATAAATAGCACCGTGTCTCGGGAACTGACGTACTGTGGTCACGATAAACGTGACAGGTGGTTTAGAAAGATAAACGTAACGAGTGGTTCAGAAAGATAAACGTGATGGGTGGTTTAGAAAGATAAACGTGACGGGTGGTTTAGAAAGAAAGATAAACGTGACGGGTGGTTTAGAAAGATAAACGTGACGGGTGGTTTAGAAAGATAAACGTAACGGGTGGTTTAGAAAGATAAACGTGACGGGTGGTTTAGAAAGAACACTTATGGAAGACATAGTCCCTGAGAGAAGAGGCGGGGGTAGAACAACACAACGGAGGGCATTAACTGATTCACTGTCGAAGGATAATATATCGCCACAGGTAACTTCCCATTTGGATAGAATTACGATATATCGCCCTACTAGAGTCATCATGTTATTTGTTTTGTTTCGTGGTGTCTTCCACAATTTCCATGTTTGGTCCATGCGTACTTTTTATTTGCCACCGAATCAGTTAAAGATAACCTGTGCATGAAATTGCATGAGAGCTAACGAAGGATGAAAACCTTTCCCCGTGGATTGTGATGTTTGGCACCGAATCAGTTAAAGATAACCTGTGCATGAAACTGCATGAGAGCTAACGAAGGATAGAAACCTTTCCCCGTGGATTGTGACGAGAGCCATGTTCTTTAAAAGACTTGCTAAATGATGACGTTTTCGCTCGCTCGTTTTGAACTCAAACGTAGCCCATATAAGTGCTACTATTTCTAGTGCATTGGGCTGATTTTTGCGTGTGGATTAGCTTACCATATTACCAATGTCCCTCGCCATCAGGCGAACCCACTCCGACTACTGAGGTGCTCGTAATTTACGTCACCAAGTCAAGGACGAGAAGTCAACATTTTAATCCATATTGCCTGAAGTTCAGAATAAATAGTTTACTTCTCTCTCTTTCTCTCCCTCTCTCTCTTACACATAAACACATCTCTCTGAATTCCCCCCTCACCCTCTCTCTCTCTCTCTCTCTCTCTCTCTCTCTCTCTCTCTCTCTCTCTCTCTCTCTCTCTCTCTCTCTCTCTCATATCTCTATTTCATACATTTCTCTCACACACACGTCTCTCACACCTGTCTCTCTCTCTCTCTCTCTCTCTCTCTCTCTCTCTCTCACACACACACACACACACACATCTCTCTCTCACTCCCTCTCTCACATCTCTCTGAATACCCCTATCTCTCACATCTCTCTCACTCACATGTCTCTCACACCTATGTGTGTGTCTCTCTCTCTTTCACACACACACACACCCACACACACACAAACAAACACACACACACACACACACACACACACACACTCAGCGCCCCTCGTTCAAGCTTTAATCGGTGCCCGGATTACGAACATGTTAATACCTACTGCGCTCGGTTGCTAGGAAGCCGCGTCTGCGTTAAGGCCAGCACACTTGCTTTCCGGCCCGGTTGTAATGTATTACCGGTCTTTGTGGATAAGGGCTTGCGAACGCGGTTTGTGAGCCCGTATACCCGAGTTCGAAACACAGCGGTGCTGGTTTTTTCGAAAAAAGGTATAGGAGCCGGTAGTTCAGAAACCAATGGCAAACTGCTGAACGTAAAATTTGCCCAGGAATCGCGAACCGCGAAAATGCTGGGGTTGACTGATACTTCCTGTTAAGGACATGCAGCTTAATTTTTAATTTGTAATGTATTCGAATTAGAACAGCAAGTTCCCCGTGAAGTGAACGTGGTCGGCATTATATTTACCGCATCACCCACCTAGTGCCGATTGGTCCTAAAAACATATGGGGCCCGCACCATACATCCTGATGTATGGAAGCTAATCATGGACAATGGCGAGGGAGGAATTGGTTGAAAGTTGCGGATATGTGGTTTTATAGTTTTATAGAATAACGATGACAACAAATAGAAAAAGTAATGAAGACATATTGAAAGAAGTTAACTTAAAAACGAAAATTGGATACTTGTATCAGAAGAAGACTGTCTACATTCTTTGGTCAGTTCATGAGAAGGGAAAAGCTGGAGTACATCGTGACAACGGAAAAAATTGAAGGGAACGGGAAGAGGCTCTGGAGGAGAACAAAAAGAGACAGTTTTACAGCATGGCATGGAGGAACATCTCTTTCATAAATTATTGCGTATACGAAGCAGAAGGCTGTGGATAGAAATGGTCACCGACGACACACACATGGACTATAAGAAGACGCACCATATACAAAAATCGCTCCAAGGCGTGAACAAGGGCCCGTTGATGTACTTGACTCGGTTGTTAACTGGCCTCTGTAACAGAGTAACATCGCCTCCGTGTTCTGTAATTGTATGGAATGAACTGAATCAACTCTGGCTAATGTGTTTGACAGTTGACTCAACACTTCACAAATGTTAATAAAATAAGACCATACAATCTCCTCTCTTATCTTTTCATTTCTTGTTAAAAGGCAAAGACTTGTATTTATATTATGTCTGGATTCAACGCAATCGCCTGTAAACGAATAGCTAGCATTAACTATTTAATCTTTAATACCGCTATCACGGGGAGCAAGGTGGGGCAGCTGATAGCAGGCTGGACTGTCGGCTCGGTGGTCATGTGATAGGAATCCTTTCTAGGCTAACCCCACCCCCCCCCTCCGACAATTCTAGGCTCCCAGATTTACCCAGCCTGAAATAAGTACCATAAATGTCCTGGGAAGTAAAGGTCATCTGGTGATATTGACCACTGCACCCATCGAGTGTCTGTTGGTCTATAAATATGAGGCTTGTACATTATACCCAACATATCTAACAATGTTTTAAGGGATCCATGTTTCCTACCTTTGGCATCAACATTTCCCAGTTTCTGTAGCTGTGAAGCGGGTATTGATTGCAACAGGAGTGCATTTGATAGCCTTTTGGTCTGCTCCTTCTTCTTCTTCTCCACCACTACCACTGCCATCATCACCACCACAACCACCATTACCATCATCATCATCATCATCATCATCATCATCATCATCATCATCATCACCACCACGATCACCACCACCACGACCACCATCACTACCACGACCATCACCACCACGACCATCATCACCACCACCAAATTGCTGGTCTGAAGGAGACATGGACGATCTTGACTCTCCAATCCTCACTGTTATTTAGCATGTTTATGAAGTTGATGCTGCCTATATGTGTTGCCCAGCATGTTGATACTTGCAATGAACAAACAAATTAATAAAAGACTAAATAAATCGATGCTGACTTACATTTCCCTAATGTGCGATTAGTATTAGAAGAGTGGTTCTCAACCTTTTTTGGTCCATGACCCCTTCACCATATGTTCAGAATGTCATTTTCCCCTTTCATATTTCCTTCACACACACACACACACACACACACACACACACACACACACACACACACACACACACACACACACACACACACACACACACACACACACACACACACACACACACACACACACACACACACACACACACACACACACACACACACACACACACACACACACACACACACACACACACACACACACACACACACACACACACACACACACACACACACACACACACACACACACACACACACACACACACACACACACACACACACACACACACACACACACACACACACACACACACACACACACACACACACACACACACACACACACACACACACACACACACACACACACACACACACACACACACACACACACACACACACACACACACACACACACACACACACACACACACACACACACACACACACACACACACACACACACACACACACACACACACACACACACACACACACACACACACACACACACACACACACACACACACACACACACACACACACACACACACACACACACACACACACACACACACACACACACACACACACACACACACACACACACACACACACACACACACACACACACACACACACACACACACACACACACACACACACACACACACACACACACACACACACACACACACACACACACACACACACACACACACACACACACACACACACACACACACACACACACACACACACACACACACACACACACACACACACACACACACACACACACACACACACACACACACACACACACACACACACACACACACACACACACACACACACACACACACACACACACACACACACACACACACACACACACACACACACACACACACACACACACACACACACACACACACACACACACACACACACACACACACACACACACACACACACACACACACACACACACACACACACACACACACACACACACACACACACACACACACACACACACACACACACACACACACACACACACACACACACACACACACACACACACACACACACACACACACACACACACACACACACACACACACACACACACACACACACACACACACACACACACACACACACACACACACACACACACACACACACACACACACACACACACACACACACACACACACACACACACCACACACACACACACACACACACACACACACACACACACACACACACACACACACACACACACACACACACACACACACACACACACACACACACACACACACACACACACACACACACACACACACACACACACACACACACACACACACACACACACACACACACACACACACACACACACACACACACACACACACACACACACACACACACACACACACACACACACACACACACACACACACACACACACACACACACACACACACACACACACACACACACACACACACACACACACACACACACACACACACACACACACACACACCCCCCCCCCCCCCGCCTTTTACACAGTATACGTAAACATGGAAGCTAAATTTAATAACACATACTTTAACAAGTGTAGACATAAAACGTGATTTGCAGGTCTACATACGTTATAAAACGAATTTAAGAGGAGCGAGAAGTACAAAACACTGATCAGACCAGTTGTGCTGTATGGCTCTGAAACCTGGAGTACAACGAAAGAAGATGAAGCCTTGCTACAAACCTTTGAGAACAAAGTTTTAAGACGCATTTTTGGACCCATTAGGGATACACAAAGTGGAGAGTGAAAAATAAGAAGTAACAAAGACATTTATGATCTGTTTAACTCCCCACTAATCACTGGTATCATGAAGGCTAATAGACTACAATGGCTGGGGCATATAGAAAGAATGGAAGATAATAGGGAAACAAAACTCGCTTACACTCAGGAAATAAATGACCGTAGACCCCGAGGTAGACCAAGAAGGCGGTGGAGAGATAACACATGTACAGACCTACAAGCACTTGGAATCAACGACTGGCAAGAGAAGGTCAACCAGAGAGACGAATGGAGACGGATTGTATCTGCAGCAAAGAACCTCGATGGCTCGGAATGCTGAAGAAGAAAGAAGAAGAATAAGAAGAAGAAGAAGAAGAAGAAGAAGAAGAAGAAGAAGAAGAAGAAGAAGAAGAAGAAGAAAAAGACGAAGAAAAAGAAGAGAAGTACAGAGTCATAAAGTATGGAGAGAAAAACAATATCAAGTAATTGGTTCTTGTATTAACGCGATCTTGAAATAATCTTAATTCTCCCCTGAAAATCCTAAGATTCCCCCACCCCCAGGGGTGGGGGGGGGGAAGTCCCCACCGGTTGAGAACACTGTGTTAGAATGAGAATTTCGATAATATAGAGATCATATAGAGAAAGCAAACTAATACTATTGACATGGAAAAAAAAAACACACACACACACAACTCCAATTAACGTGATAAATAAATTTACGGGTATTGACTCGAGCTGATAGAAGTACAAAAAAGGGACAGTGATCATCATCAAGTACCTTTCAAAGTAGCGTTAGTGTTAATGTCCCATTGTGTTCTGGGTACACCCTATTGATGATATTCCTCCATGCCACCGTCTTACACCATCCAGGCAATATCTCTCATTGTCTCTTCCTCCTGTACCACTGATCTTTCCAGTCGTCACGATGTTCACACTGCCTCTCACCTCATTATGGGACAATAGAACGTTGTTTTGTCTCTTTATTATAGATGTGTACAATGTTGCACTTTCGCTAGCCACCTTCAGACAATTGTTGTTACTTATTCTGGGCGCCCAAGTTATACCCGTCCAAGGTATACCCGTCCAAGTTATACCAATCCAAGTTATATCAGTCGGAAGTTATACACGTCCAAGTTATACCCGTCCAAGTTGTACCCGTCCAAGTTATACCGTAAAAGGTATCCCCGTCCATGGCATACCCGTCCAAGTTATGTCTGTCAAAGGTATACTCGTCCAATATATACCCGTCCAAGTTATACCCATCCAAGGTATACCAATCCAAGTTATACCAGTCCAAGTTATACCCGTCAAAGGTATACCAGTCCAAGGTATACCCGTCCAAGTTATACCAGTCCAAGTTATACCCGTCCAAGATATACCCGTCCAAGGTATACCCGTCCAAGATATACCAGTCCAAGATATACCCGTCCAAGTTATACTCATCCAATCCAAGGTGTCTCAACATTAGTCTCAGAAACCACATCTCAGCTGTCACCAAGGTCTTCCAACTTTGTTCGTTCACAGCGCTACAGCAGGGTAAGTTAGGTATTGCATTTGGCCACCTCACGTCTGATATATACTGAGAGTGACGTATTACACAAGCTAATCTTCATTTCTGATTTACAGCTTTTGCTTGACCTATTTTGCACCTAATCTCTGTCATGCATTTTCCATATGATATTATAGAACCTCACAGAACACGCTTAAAAATGGTGTATTGTCTATCGCGTGTTCTGATCTGTACTTATTTCCAGTACTTCTATAAGTGCCCTTTAATACCTTAATATTTCCCATGTTATTTCAGTGTCCTCAATGAATCTCCTGCAACTGGTAACTTGATTTAAGGAGAAGAATTGCCTGCATGCATATCTAATCTGTTCTTTAACTCTAATCCTTATCAGATTTGTCTACTACACCTCAAGGCTTGAAAATGAGTCCCTTTCCTCTAAAATATTCTCTCTTTCTTGCTCTCTCTCTCTCTCTCTCTCTCTCTCTCTCTCTCTCTCTCTCTCTCTCTCTCTCTCTCTCTCGCTCTCGCTGGCGTCTTTTGCGTTGGAGCATAAACTCGTTTCACAATCCCGCTTACCGCATTCTACACGATTTGCAGGCGACTTGGAAGCAGGTCGTTTAGCGTTGGTTTTTAAAATCACAAACACGCAAAAATTCTGGGGTTGATTGCTAACTCCTGTAAAGGGCTTATAACTAACTTACTTAACTCTCCCACCCTCCCTCTCTCTCTCTCTCTCTCTCTCTCTCTCTCTCTCTCTCTCTCTCTCTCTCTCTCTCTCTCTCTCTCTCTCTCTCCCCTTCCAAACTTCCATCAGCTTTCTGAACATTTTCAGTTTTCCAAAACCTTTTTTTTTTTTTAAAAATCACATTGGCTCACATTTTGGCAGTCTAAAAATATTATTTCACCTCGTTCCTTAACAAACTAAAAGCCATTAGCGGGCTATATAGTTAATTTTCCAAGTGAGTGAGAAAATGTGAGCATATTTTATACTCCACAGGAAGAGATCGCATAAACTTGTCACACACATGACTGGGTACAAGTGATGGAAAATATCCTGTCATCTAAGAAAATCTTTGTTGCCACATTGCATTACTGAAGCCATATTTATGAAATAAGTATCGCGTAGGATGGCCTGATTACACATGGGTGATTGTTGTAGTCTTATTATTGGACTGAAATGAAGAAAACTAATTTTATTAAAATTGGGACGTCAACGCTTGCACATATCGCATTGTTCCATAATGGGTTGTTATAGTGAAATACAATATCATAATTTACTATTGGAAAAGAGAACAGCTTTACTAATTAGAAAATAGCTTTCACTTTGTTCAGATGGATAGATGCCCTCGTTGTTCTGTATTTGTTATATAGTTTAAGTGGGGGGGGGGGGGGGGGAAATGTGTGCTCCCATTATATCATGACCTTGTAATATTTTATTTGTGGTTAACATCAAGATACCAGCACGAAAAAATAAACTAGAAAGCATAAAACGTTAAAACGTCCCTCGCAATAAACTATAGTGTTAACTGTCTAAGGTGGCAAGCTTATACGTCTATGAAATGCAAATAAATTGACAAGTGCATTTGCGTTTTCTGATTGTTTCGGGTGTTAGATTGTTTCTGCCAAGGACGTCTAAGGAAGAAGAAAAAAACTACAGCTAGTGCTCAACTTACGACCTATCAACTTACAACCATTCGACTTTACGACCACAACCACTAGCCATATTAGATTTCAGATTTATTTCTGCCTCAATTATCAGTCGAACGGCGTTGTGTGCAATCATCGGCGATCGTTAACTAAGGACAGGGAGGCATGATGCTATGATGATGCTATGATGATGCTATGATGATGCTATGCTGCTAGCCGGCGTCATCAACTTCTAAGAAATAACACGGTCACACTCAATAAACCTAGGTCCACTGACTCGCCAAAGACCTTTCTTTGGAGTGTGAAATTGAAGATGTCGAAGAGTTGCTAGACAAAGAATCCGGAGAACTTACAAATGAAGAGTTAATTGAACTGGAAGAAGAAAGAGTGGTGGAAGAAGAAAGAAGTGAAGCCAAGAAAGAAAAGGATGAGCCAGAAAGAAAGTTCACCACTAAGGGATTATCAGAAGGTTTATCTTTACTGAATAAACTTCTTATACATTTCGAAGCAATGGACCCAAACATCGAACGATTTGCAAGGATTGAACGGATGGCGCACGATGTGTTCCGTCCGTATCGTGAAATTTATGATGAAAAAAAAGAAACATACAATTCAGACAAAGCTCACCATGTTTATGAAAAAACCAACTTCGGTACCCCCAACTGCTGCACACAATGAACATCGAAAATTATCATTTATAACAATAATAAAAGAAATTTATGATATAATTTAACTTAAATATTTTTATAACATCACTTCACATTACTGTACACATAGCGTACTCAACTTACGACCAAATCGTGTTACGACCAGTCTGTCGGAACCGATCGTGGTCGTAAGTCGAGCACTAGCTGTATTTCAATTGAAGCAGTGTTATGTTATTATTATGTGTTATTGTTACGTGTTTCCGGTAGGCCTACAACTCGGCGCTAGTTTTAATTACATAGTTGCAGTTTTGTGATCTTGTACCGAAAGAGTAACCTGGAAGAAAAAAAAAACAAAAAACTAGGTCCTTGTGTCGTACACAGTGAAAAGTAGGGTTAGAATTGAAAGAAGAAATTATTGTCGTCTCTAAGAAGAAAGAAACACCACAATATAATATACGAGTAATTGGGAATATTATTAAACAACTGAATAGGTACAACAATCTCGGAACCGTCATAACATCTGTTGGGAGATGCCGTGAAGAGATTTGAATAAGAATGGCTGTGGCAAAGGTAGCCAAAGGTAACCGTAAACTGATTAGAGAAATTTAGACGTAGCCAGTAAAGATGTTTGGGACACGTTATGAGAAGAAATAAACTGGAGAACTTGGTGACATCTTGCAAGATTGAGGGGAAAAGTACAAGGGAAAGGCAGAGAGGTAAATCTTTAGATAATTTGGTGACATGGCATAATCGAGACAAAAACACAAAGCTGATCCATGACTCTGGTGATCAAGTGATCAGGTTAGAAGGTGAAACATGGACTTCCATTCTTGTCGGCATGGGACATGATGATGAGTGTTGGTTTGTTTTAGTTTAAAGTCGTCTCTCTCTCTCTCTCTCTCTCTCACACACACACACACGCACGCACACACACACACACACACACACACACACACAACCGCCTTTGTTACTCGTTCATTAAAACCGGGGTCGAAGTGGCTTATAGTACGGGTTCTTACACTAGCTTAAGACGTGTTGTGTTAGAATCCAATGCGCCATGTTTCAGAACAACCCACTGCTGGAATATTCTCTCTCCACAGTTACAGTATTTACCTAATCCCTGGGCAATACACCAAATATCAATGCTTTTCGGACAAAGACGTGATGTAGGGGTTGCGTGTCCGCATTAAAACCAGTCGTTGGCAATCATAAATAGTAAGAGCCGCACTGAAAGAATATACACAATTGTACATTTTCAGCATGTGTGTATGGATTTTTGTCTTCCACGACAAAACAACGACGTTCGTCCTCTGAACTGCGAGTCTAATTTTACCGATCGGCTAAAGACTGAAAGCACCTGAAGGATTGGTAGTTTCACTCACGGTGCGAGAAGCATGCTTTACTTGAACCAGTAAAATAATTTTACATTTAAATATCTAAATTTAGAAGACTGTGGAAACTTCGTGACCATTATGGTACTAAAAAAAAAAAAAAAAGACGCCAGCAATACTGATCGGAGGTTTTAATATAAATAATATACGCTATGCAGATGACACAGTATTGGTGGCGGATAATGCAACATACATACAACAATTGTTGGACATTGTAGTAACAGAGAGTGCAAAGAAAGGACTCTCCTTGAATATCAAGAAATCAGTAACAATAGTGATATCAAAGAAAATGGTGACATAAAAATGTGACATAGAAATAGAAGGGACAATTCTTAACCAAGTGGATGATTTTAAATACCTAGAGACATTTGTAACATCAGATGGAAGATGTACCATAGAGATTAAGAGCAGAATAGGGCAAGCAAAAGCAGCATTTCAGAAAATGAAGAGTATCTTATGTAATAAGTCATTATCCCTGAATGTAAGAACGAGAGTGCCGATTGCTATATAGAACCAGTTTTGCTGTATGGCTGTGAATCTTGGAATGTAAATGAACAAATTAAGAAGAGATTGGAAGCAACAGAGATATGGTTCCTGAGACGAATGTTGCGAATTCCTTAGACTGCGGGAGTAATTAACAACGATTGCCTAAAACAGGCTAATGAAATTAGAACATTATAAACAACAATGTTCACTTTTGGCAGTGAGGAGCATTTTGTATGATATTCACTGACACAGGAACGGAGCAATATGGGAACAACCCGTTGCCGTGAAGTTGGAACCACGAATAACTAACTAACTAAACAACAATAAGAAAGAGACAAACAGCTTTCTTTGGTCATGTGATGAGAAGTGAGGCATTGGAGAACATCGCAACAACTGGAAAGTACAAGGGGAAGAGAGGCAGAGGCAGACCAAGCGAAATTATGCTGGATGGACAGAGAAGGTGGCATGGAGGAATATCATCAGCAAAATTGATCCAAAACACCAAAGGCTGTAATCTGTGGAGAGCCATGAACGCCTACGCCAGCTGGCAGAGCACTTGATGATGATTTATTAATGTAGGAAATGATAGGGACCTCCTACAGATCGGCTTGGAGACCGCTTGTCCTGCTTTTCTATGGAGGCCAATAAAAATATGTACACCTTTCAAATTGTTCTTCAAATAAACTCAGGCACTTCTGATTGCATTATCACCTCTTTAAACTGAAGAGGTGTAATGTAAAGCGGTGTCAAGGGAAATATATACCATTGATTAGACGACACAGCCCTGCCGGCCTTAATGTTGAATTAATTAAACTAGCGAACGCAGGCGGTTACGATTCATATTTAAAACAGGCTGTGGGTATGGGAGAAAAGCTAGAAGATGATGCGTGAGGACTACACTTTCTGTCCTGTAATTATAGATATTAGCAAGTTTCTAACGATATTCTTCTTTATGTACTGGTCTGGAGTGGACATCGGCGATCACTTGTCTCCAATTCTCTCTTTCATTTGATACTTTGTTGGCGTTGGTTATAGTAATATGTATTGCACATTTAAGCTTTCCATCTACATCTTTTTGCTGTCTTCGCCTGTCTCTCTTGCCAAGTATTTTATCACACACGAGTAATTTCTCTCTTCTAACTAATTTGTGGTTGTTACCCATACATGTATTTTTTGGGGTCTTTTCAGTATAGTTTTGATAAGTGATGTTCTGCGACATTTTAAAACCCCAGAGTTTATTTAATACTTCGCCACGATATTCTCAAAATTCTTCAAAAAGATCACATCTTCAGTGCCTCCAGTTTATTCAGTTGCCATTACCAATTGTCAAGTATTTGCTTCCATACGAAAGAATAGAGCATACACAACGTTTTAGTAAGGTGAGCGATTGATGTCCACTCAATCTGCCATTGTCAGAATATTGCAGCAGTGGGTCGAGCTCAGAACTCATTTTGATGTAGCAGGACTTAACGAGCGCTGTTATACAGCAGAACTTCTACATTCTATGTTTAGCGACATGAAAAACTATGTGTATCTCATATTTCTCAAGCATATTCTCGGAGAAATTCAAAGTGTGAATAAGAAATTCGAAGCAGATATACAGGATCCAACAAAACTACTCAGCGATCTTGTCCAGCTCATTGATTCTATCAGTTCAAAGATTGCTATAGGCTGGGGAAAAAATAACAGAAAGTGATGCTATTCAAGATTTTTTAGATCCTAATCCCAATCTAGGTTATGAGTTTGAGAAAGAAATAGCAGACTATAAGTTTCCCCATGAGAAAGAAATTCGTGGAAGGTGCATCCAGTTTTTAATAGAGCTATTGACACAGCTGCGTTTACGTACACCCGATAACGTTCGAGTGTTGCAGTCCATGTCATGTCTTAGTGGAAGTGAATGTCTACAGCCAATGAAGTCCTGTATATTGGATCTTGCTAAAATGTTTGTAGAAGATGCAGCTACTGTCACCCGCATCGATTTCCTGTTGAGAAAACTTTATCGTATGCAGTGGACACAGACCTCTGACACACTTGGACTGTGGGCAGAAATAGCCTCATACAGGGATGCCACCGGTGAAAATCCTTTCCAAGATCTTACAGATTTAGCTTTAACTCTGCTCATTTTACCTCATTCTAATGCGGACGTGGAGCGTATTTTCAGTCAGATGGGAGTTATAACATCAAAATTACGGAACAGACTGAGCATCAAGAGTTTGACAGCTGTTTTGCCTATTAGATATGGAATGAAAAGATATGGCAAATGATGTCATGATTATAAACTACCTGAGGATATTCTGCGAAAAATTGGATCACAGGAGGCATATACATGTTTCTTTCAACCATCCTCCTCATCCTCATCATCGCAGGAGCAAACACAGCAGGAAATAGCTACAGAAACTGAAGAGGCGTTGTTTGACTGGGATTTGTCAGATCTGGAATAAATTACATTCTAATATTATAGTGAATAGTGATAATAATAAATTATAATGTGCTACTTTATAACATTTTGAATGAATACCACCAGTGCTTGTTTTAGTGATTTCCCCAAAAATAGTATTGCTGTTTGGTGCTTTTTTTTGGCTCGAAAGTAGTTCTGATTGGGATTTGGCGGATCTGGAATAAACTTCAGTTTAGTTTAGTTTAGTTTAGTCGTTGTATCAACATCACGGCACACGGTTTAACCCATAGGTGCTCCGTTTTCCTCCTAACTCAAACCTGAGTCTGGAGAAACTCAGCTCAATGCACGAACTCCGTTGCATCCGCGAGGATCCTGAAATACTTTGGGTAGATTTTTAACTGGAAATTATGCCCGGGCAGCGCCGTTAGGCTACTCTTTTTCGATTTCCAAATGCCAAGGGATTTTTTACGTGCGCAACAATACACACGGGCGTCCGATCTCACTACCCAGAGACCAGGGGAAATTTTTTATTACTGGAAGTTCTACTCAGGGGGCTGAGTGGTCTCGAGGTATGGTGTCCGCCTCGAGTGCTGGAGGTCCCGGGTTCAGGCCCCGGTGAGGACCGGGATTTATTTAAAAAATCCACCTGGACTTCCTGTAATAAACTTCATTGTAATATGAAGTGATAATAATAAATTATACTGTGCTACCTTGTTACATGTGTAATAAAAACACTTGGTACTTTTTTGGGTGCTTCCTAAAAAATGTTTGGTGCTTTTTTGGGTCGATTTTTGTGATTTTTCATCAAAGGGAGATGGCAACACTGGTATCATTGGACGTAAGGTATGTTTGTTCTAGACCGAAAACTAAAGTGTTCACCGTATCTGTGAAACGTGAACTTAGCAGAAGACAGAGTCAGAAGCAACCTCTGACTGTCATTCTTTATGTTCAGCACGTATCAAACCCATAATAAATATCACCGATCAGATTTCATAGAAATCAAGGGGAAAGAAGTAGCTACTCGAGGACAGGTCTTCAAAATTTGTTAGACGACCAGGCCTTCCTTCATCAAATCGACGTCGTTTTGAGTTTAAAACTTCCTAACTTGCCAGGTTCTGTTCTGTTTCTGGTGTGTTGTGCTGCATTATAAAGTAAAAATACTTTAAAAATCGAATTTCTCCCGTTGCTAATCTATACGAAATAACTTTTATTATAAAATTAAAAACAAAACGTTTCCACACCTTGAGACAATTTGGGAATATGGTGCAAGGCCCACATTTCTTATAGACTAAGACTAAGCCGTTCTCGATAGGTGATGTTAGTCTTTACTTCCCAGAAAATTTTCTGGTACCATTTTAGGTTTGGTCGACCAGGGATACCAGTTCAGTTTTAAAAAAAAAGATCCCCGCTTTGATACTGATAGGGATTTGAAGACATGACCACGGGGCCAGCCAACAAGCGAGATAGCTACTGTGCTACTGCAGCTCCCAGTATTATTACTAATAAAATACTAATTACACAGACTTCTGCCAGTTCCGTGGCAAAGGAGGTACGGACGCAGTTCAATTCGTGATCTTACATACCCATGTTTGAAATACAGCCGCGTACGATTTGGCAGCAGATCGCGTTGTGTTGGGTTTTTACAAAATGGTATGGGTGCTGATCGTTCAGAAAGCAATGGCAAACTACTGAACGTAAAACTTGACAAGAGATCACAACATAAAAAAAAAATATTGATGTTGACTGGTCCTTAAAGGATATGCAATAAATTTTTTTTTAACACAGACTTCTAACTATCATCCACCATGTGCCATGCCGATAAGTGTGGGCGGTCATGTTTTGCCATCTCACTCGATCACCAGAGTCGTGGATCAGCTCAGTGTTTCTGTCTTGACCATACCACATAGCCAAGCCATCCAGGTATTTACCCGTCGGTCTTCCCCTTGGTCTCTTCCCCTCGATCTTACCAGTTGTCACCAAGTTCTCTAATTCATTTCTTCTCATAACATGCCCAAACAATTTGGACTATCTGTGTCTAATGTCTCTAATCAATTTACGATCTTCATTTGTTTCTTGAAGGACTTGTTCATTGGTATTTCTGTCTGTCCATGGTATTCTTTGCATTTTCCTCAGAAACCACATTTCCACAGCCATCACATGCCTTTCAGCTTGTCTGGTCACTGTCCACGCTTCACATCCATACAAAAGTACAGGTTCTATGTAGCACTTCAACACTTTTTTTTCTTGTTTCAATTGATATCTTTTTATTGGTCAGTATTTTTTTCATCTTGCAAAAGGCTACCTTCACAATGGCAATTCTTCTTCTAATTTCTTCAAGGTATCTCCCTTTAGATGTTATGACTGTTCCGAGATAACTGTACCGTTTCACTTCTTTAAGAATATGGCCATTTTCTTGTATACTACATTGTGGTATTTCCTTTTTCCTAGTGATGACCGTAATCTGTGTCTTTTTACAATTTAATTCTAACCCTAGTTGTTCACTGTGTGCAACAACCGCATCTACTAAATGTTGCAGGACCTATTCATTGTCTGCAATCATGACTGTATCATCTGCATATCTAATGTTATTGATGCATTGTTCCCCCAATGTTGATTCCTTCCATATCTTCTATATTTCTGAAAATATTTTCACTGTACAGGGAAAAAAGATCTGGAGACATTACTTATCCCTGTCTTACACCTCTCTTAATAGGCTGGTATTGACCAACTTCAGTATCAATTTTTATTGCAGCTTGTTGTTTCCAATATATGTTTCTGACAAGTCTAAGGTCTTTTCCATCAATTTGTAGATCTAGTCTTCTAACTACAGCTTTAAATTTGTCATTTTGTCTACTTCTGTCCATTCTGTCAGCCAACCTACAGTGATGCAGCAAGTTTTCATAACCATCATGTATAGAAAATAACAACAGATTTGTACATGTAACTCCTGCAAGAAAGTGAGAGATCTTTCACTTTTTCACAGCAGTTACACATTACCTAAATGTTTTTATTTTCTATTGTTACATATTGCTGCAGCTGTTACTTCTCTTGACCAGCACTGGTTTGCAGAATCTGACACAAACAAACAGGCTGCCAGCTGCTGACTATATCCACTGTGTTTTGTTGCTGCATCAGTCTCACATTAATCTTATTACTAATAAATAGTTCAGCAATATATTCCATTTCCTTATTTTCAGCCAGCATTCAGTGACACACCAAAGATAATCGAACATGGGTCATACACCAGAGCTGTTCCAACTAGAGAAAAGAAATATGTGCGAAGGGTTAGTGATTCTATTGGCAATAACTACAGTCCCGGAGCGAGAAGCTTTACGACTGCACAAATCTATGAATCCACAAAGCTAGGTAAAGATGTATCTCAAAAATATTATAATTAATTATCTCTGTCTTATTCATAGTTTTCATATGTTGCATATTCTTTACAGGATGCAGCAGTCAACCCCAGCAATTTTTGGCTGTTCGTGATTCCTGGGCAAGTTTACGCTCAGTAGTTTGCCATTGCTTTCAGAACGACCGGCACCCATACTATTTCATAAGAAATCAATGTAGGGTGGTCTGCTGCCAAATCGCCCACAGCTGTGTTTCGAACGCGGTATGCGGGATTAATAACTGTGTCCATAACCCCTTCACCACTGAGCGGGATATTGTACCAACACTGATTCGAACTAGCACATATACTCAGTATGTCTCCAGGCATATGAAAGATTACTTGACTTGACTTGTGTTATGATTTTCATATAGTGCTTCCCATTATCTTCACAGGAGTGTGTAGTGTGATACAGTTATACTACATGTTGTATAGGTGTGGTTGTATATTTGATTGAACAGTTTTTTCCTGTGATATTAAAACCATCTTAGGTCAGCATGGCCGAATGGATAAGAACAAGTGATATTAAACATCGGGTGTGCTGATGCCGAGATAAGGGGTTCAACCCCTACACCAGACAGTTGGACTAAAATGTTGACCTATCATCCTTGACTTAGTGATGTAATTTACAAGTACCTCTGAAGTCAGAGTGGGTTCGCCTGATGGTGAGAAACACTGTTAATAAGAAAAGCTAATGCACACACAAAATTCAATCCAGCACTACTAGAAGTAGTGTGTATGCGCTACGCTTGAGTTCAAAGCGAGCGAGCGAAAAAAAAGTCATTATATGTGATACTGACAAGGAGGCATAATTCATTATTGCCAGCCATTTTTGCATTGTTTCCATCAAATGGATTGGCACAGTTGCTTAGAAGTTGGGCTTTATATCTAACTTGAAAAGTACCAGCTCCAACATAATAAGAGACCAACTCCATAGACTACAATGGCTGGGGCATATAGAAAGAATGGAAGATAATAGGGAAACAAAACTCGCTTACACTCAGGAAATAAATGACCGTAGACCCCGAGGTAGACCAAGAAGACGGTGGAGAGATAATATATATACAGACCTACAAGCACTTGGAATCAACGACTGGCAAGAGAAGGTCCACCAGAGAGACGAATGGAGACGGATTGTATTTGCAGCAAAGAACCTCAATGGCTCGGAACGCTGAAGAAGAAGAAGAACTTCATAGTACCATAACCTCCAAATATTTCCCACCCCTGCAGCAGTGTTCACTATGGGCTACCTTTGCTTCTCGTTTCTTACATTGTCATTTTCTATCATGTCACTTTGTCATTTACTATCATGTCACTTTGTCATTTACTATCATGTCACTTTTAAACAAACCCCTTCTTTTCAGCATACACAGTAGAAGAAACCTACTTCCTGTCTCCAAGAACATCAGTGGGATCACACAACCAGGTTGCCTCACAGTGCACCATGCCCCCTATAGACAGCAGGAAAAGACCGCATGAACAGGCTATGTATAAGTAAGTAAAGTTAGGTACCCCTTTGTACGCTGTGAGGCATTCTGGGTATAATGTCCTAGCCCTATATTATTAATAGGTCTATAAATACTTGAGTGATAATGTTACTATTACAATAAATACTTGAGTGATGATGTTACTAGTACCATAAATACTTGAGTGATGATGTTATTATTACAATAAATACTTGAGTAATGATGTTACTATTACAATAAATACTTGAGTGATGATGTTACTAGTACAGTAAATACTTGAGTGATGTTACTATTACGTCAGATACCTTGACTTCCCAAGACATGTCCTGGTAACCATTTTAGGCTGGTTTAACCTGGGAGCCCAGGTCAGTTAAAACATCTGCCTCGATGGGGATTCATACACATGACCAATGGGCCAGAAGGCAAGTGTGCTAGCTATTGGGCCTTCCAGCTTATGTAAAGTTGCTTAAAATATTACAGCACATGCTGTTACTGTTGGGCAAAAACTCAACATTAGTGTACTTGGGACAATCCCATAGGTGCACAATTTCTCACAACAGATGGCATAATATACATCGCTGTTCCTGAAGTGTATGGGTTGCTTTGTTTGCTTACAAGACAAGGGTGTGGGTTCTGGCCAGATTATGCTGACCATTATAGCTATGGGGGTTGACCCATCCTTGTAAAGTGAGTAATTAATAATTTTCAGAATCTTCCAACAAGCATCTGGGAAAGAAAGCTAGTAGGGACAGAAACTGGGCACCTCCACATTATTATGTTCTGACTAGATGTATGTGAAGACCATACGCTTGGCTGAATGGTTGGCACATGACTAGCTTCTTCATCAAGTAGAACACTTCTCAAAATGTAACCAATCATGAACACGCCTGGGTTGAGTTGGTTGAGGGCTTGCGTTTCATTGGGAGATGAAAGGCAGAAGTAGCAGACAAGTGATGTATTAACCTCAAGAATTCTTAAATGTATCTGGATAATTTTCTAAGTTCTTCTTAGCTCTTAGTTGGGGGGGGGGGGGGGGGAGGATATAAATTGTCCTGGCCATGAGATCCAGATAATGGGTTAGCATGAGGTGCGTCTGGCAGAAACCCAAAATGCTGGGCTCCCCTTCGGGAGACCTGTGTTCAAGCCCTCAGTAAGGTTATGGCTGTTTCAAATGTCTGGGGCAAACAGAAAATCCAATCCTGCACAGTTTGAGGCGACTGCGCTTGGCAGGTACCTTAATTCCTCAGGCTCAAGAAGCCCCCTGTCCTTCTGCACCGCACTATAGGCAGTAATGACAGTTGTCAGACAGTGAGTTAGCAACAGTTGTTCCAAACACCAAGATAGTGTAGGAGACTAAAAGTTCTTCACACAACAAATGGCAATATCTGCCATGGAAACACCTTTACTGCAAGCTATCAAACATACTTCACATGTGTAGAGTAACTGCAGTGAAGTATTGTCTTATTGTAATTATCATGGTAATTTCCAGAACAGTTTGAATATTATAAATAAACACTGTGTGGTTAATGTGTGATTATTCTTCTTCTGCATTCATCCATAGTGTTTTTTAGATGTGATTGTGGTGGGAGTCTCCGTGGCCGTTTGACTCAGGCTCTGAAAGTTGTGGGTTCGATTCCGGGCCACGTCCTTCAGTTCACGATTGAAATTTTAAGGAGGCTCCTGTGGATCGTTGCTAGAGCTACGAAGTTTGTGCTTTATGCGACGTTTTCTGCGCTGCGGAAAGAAACAGAGCCAAATGGGATAAAACTTGGTGCAATTAAGTCCACACTGTCGACTTTTAAGTGACTTTTAAGATGTGATTGCGGTGTGTTTTGTTATGCACCCTTGGGCCAAAACCCTTATGCCAACACATCTGACTTAAACGTGCGTTTTTTAAACCAGGTTAGCATTCTTGGGGGACTCACTTTTGTGGTGCCGTCCACATCCCAGCTGGTCAAGTTAGAACGGTTGAATACTTCACGGTCAGCCCTCAAGGGAAGACAGGGACAGTCCATGGGCATTATCTGCCATCCAGGGAGGCTTCCATAGTTGCAGAGCTGACACATAGTACTCTGGTGCTGGGCTCACCCAAGGAATTGCCACGTCCTGCTCATGGCTGCTTTAATTCCTCACTTCAATGTATTGGGCATTTCATTCGCTACGGGCCGCTCCCCACACAAACCAGGAACGGTCGGTCTGCAGACGGTATCCACTCAAGGAGCTTTCGATTCGGACATGTGCTAGTCGCTGTGCCCGGAAGACAAAATAGTCAGAGCTGTTCCGGACATAACGGACATTCGGAAAACTAGATATAGTCAGAGCTGTTCCGGACACGAAGGACATTCAGAAGACTAGAAAGTCAGAACTGTTCCGAGCACGGGGGACATTTCACTCGGACGTTTTTGCGTTGTGCTAATTTATATTGCAATCTTTCTGCCGGCACATCCGACCTCTGTGGGCGTTTTTTAATCTGGTTAACCATTCTGGAGGTTTCGAGGGACATTTTGTTGTGGTGTCACCCACATCTCAGCTGGTCAAGGTAGAACAGTCAGTGACAACACGGTCAGCCCTCAAGGGAAGGCAGGGGCAGACCATGGGCATTCCCCGCCATCCAAGAAGGCTTCCATAATTACGGAGCTGGCACATAATGCTCTGAGACTTGGCTCACCCAAGGGATCGCCACGTCCTGCTCATGGCTGCTTTAATTCCTCACTTCCATGTTTTGGGCATCTCGATCGCCATTGGCCACTCCCCACGCAAACCAGGAACGGTCAGTCTGCAGACAACATCCACTCTGCAGCTTTTCACTTAGGACTTCCACGTAATGGATTCGCTAGCCAAGCGTTCCATTTTGTGTTGAGACGTTTTACCACCTATGACTACGCTCACTCAGTGAGCTCCGGTAAAGACTTGTATCGTAACCATTGCGTACGATTGGGTCGCTTTTCCACCTTTAGTAATGCTCACGAGGTAGGTTACATGTGCTGCCGGCTCAGCACCTTACCTCCATGCAACAGGAATCGAGTAACGGCCAGGTCCTCTCATTCGGGGGATCCCTCATATCCCTCAGCTGAGAGCTGTAGAACACGTGGCTGGACCAAGCATGTCGTAGGCTCAGCATCTCTCCTCCACTTTTAGTGGGGGAGTATCAGCCCGGCCCTCACATCCCGGGGATAGTGACTTAGAGGCGTTCAGCCATATCCCTCAGCTGAGAGCCTTAGAGTATGTATCTGGACCAAGAATTAGTGGGTTTGTACGCCTGATTTGGACTTTGGCTGCCTATCCTCAGTCTACCTGCAGACATCAGGTTGTGTCTCTCTTGGTCTGGTCCCTATCCCAAGACCTGTCCGGCATGTAGTTGTGCTTCCATCAGCATAGCGCTTGGGGTCATTGGGACATGCAAGCCCCTCTACCACGGCAAGGTGGAGACATGTCAGAGGGGTGTGATTATTTGAATGTGTTCTTTCCTTCTTCAGTGCCTGTCCTTTAGTAACCAGCAGACATTTTGTTTCCTTTATTGAATGTTTTGCAAAATGAGTTGGTTGCCTTATTTCCAAAGTGTTATACAGATTTAGTTTATGACAATGTAATCAAAGTGGCCAAGCCGTTTGACTCAGGCTCCGAAGGTTGTGGGTTCGATTCCGGGTCGCGTCCTTCGGTTCCTCTCTGCGGAAAGAGACCGAGCCATATGGGATAAAACCTGGTGCAATGAAGTCGATTATGGCGACTTTTTAAAAATGTAATTAATACCCATAGCGTCATATAGATTTCAGAAAAAAATTGATCACACTCCAATTTTGTCAACAACATTATCCAGTGACTTGACCTGTGCAGAACATTTCCCTCAAATTAGTCTGTTGAAATTCATCTCTATCATAAAACAGATGACCTGCCTCTGTTGCTGTCATGTATACATTATTTATTACCTCTTGAATCCATCTATAAAGTGGTCTTCCTCTTCTATGCTTCAACAGTATACCTTCCTCCATAATGACTTTTTCCATACATTTAGTCTCTCTACAAAGTATTTCATTTACCTTAATATGATTTACCTTAATTTCATTTGTCTTAATGACTATTCTTCGTCATATCTAGTTCTTATTTCATAAACTTGTTTGTTCTCTTTTTCATAATAAATTCGTAATATGCAAAACAACCTAATATGCAACAGGCTGAATGATTATTTAAATCTAGGTCACAACACCGCATTCATCTTGGTTTCTTATAACAGTCTGCAATTTGTTTCAGAAAAACACTTGAGACTTTTCTTATTTTGTCAAATATTGTCATATTACCATATTACTCACTGCATGTTTGAATCTTTGTTATCAGCAACACCGCCAGTAGCACACTTTTTGATGGATCCAGATACCACACAAAGAGCGATCATGCAGAATCCACTGCTTGTTCATGGATTTCTGAAACATCACAGCAGTTCTTTCCTCCAGCCAATGGTCACTCTACCGATAGTAACAGAATGTGTGATGGTAAGTAATAGCGGTGCAGTTTTACATTGACTGGTCACCCAGGATTGGCTAACAATAGCTCTTAAGAACTCATTTCCAATCTTGATTGACAAAGGTAAATTGCAGAGAAGGTTTTTCATCTGAAATGCTGCTTTTGTTTGGGGAATTGTACATTTGCCGGTCTCCGTGGCGAAGGAGTTACGGACACGGTTCGTAATCCCGTATACCTGCGTTTGAAACACAGCTGTGCGCGATTTGGCAGCAGACCGCGTTGCGCTGGTTTCACGTTGGTATTGGTGCCAGTCGTTCAGAAAGCAATGGCAAACTACTGAAAGTAAACTTGCCAAGAGATCACTGTGATGTCCTGTAAAAAAGGATATGCACACCAAAAAAAATTGTACATTTATTCAGTGAAACTGGTGGTGTCAGGTCTTAATCATATATGACTGAGTTACCATATAACAGTAGATGGTATTACCTGCCATCTGTTAGCGCCAAATGTTGGGCGGTGCTCAGCAAACACGACTGACACGCTACATTGTGCCAACGGCGTCACCTGGACAAGCGCATATGGGAAGATACAAGCTTTATCGTAGTGCAAGGAAGTGCAACCTAATGAATAAATGTCGTGGTAGGGTAGACCAGGTGCAAAGGCTTGGTCAGCAACTGTCTAGGATCGAAGCTCCGACAGGCAGACAGTTAGAGCATTTCTTTGCTGATCCAGCAGCTTCTGCAGCTTGTCTTGTTCCAGATGTATTGGTGTTACCTTTCCTCTAGAGTAAATTAGGCAGGCCGAGACGGGATCATGCTACATGGGCAACACATTGATTCTAAAATTCAGCTCAGGCTTTGTGCTATAGAAATATATCACTCCATCCCTGGTCCCTGCCTTGGGTTGTAATTATTATTTCATATTTGAAGCACAATATAACAAACTAGCGTCTGTCAAGATTGCAAGGTGCCAGCACTGGACATACATATAGTATGACAGAAGTATATCTGCTTTGAAATTTGTGTCTGAATTATATGATACATTTCAATCAATCAATCATGTGCCATGTCGGAAAGCGTGGGCGGTCATGACTCGCCATTTCACTCGATCACCAGAGTCGTGGATCAGCTCAGTGTTCCTGTCTCGTCCATGCCACGTGGCCAAGCCATCCAGGTATTTTCCTCTCGGTCTTCCTCTTGGTCTGTTCCCCTCGAACTTGCCAGTTGTCAATAAGTTCTCCAATCCATTTCTTCTCATACCATGTCCAAAAAATGTTGACTGCCTTCGTCTAATTTCTCTAATCAGTCTACGATTTTCATTTGTCTCCTGTAGTAATTGGTCGCCGGTCTCTCTGGCTGTGGGGTTACAACACTTTCTCTCTGTAATCCCGTTTATCACGCAGAGTCTCGCAGCGGAGCGAGAACTGAGGTGGTTCGACCCCCGCTCGTGACTTGCGGATACTGAGCCGGCCGCTCAGAAAGCAATGGCAAACTACTGAGCGTAATCTTGCCAAGAGATCAACAGACAGCTGAAAGATGCTGCTGTTGACAGCTAAGTCCTGTAAAGGATACGCAAAAAAAAAAAAAAAAAAAAAAGTAATTGGTCATTGGTTTTTCTATCTGTCCATGGTACTCTTTGCATTTTCCTCAGAAACCACATTTCTGTAGCCATCAAATGTTTTTCAGCTTGACTGCACATTGTCCAAGTTTCACATCCATACAAAAGAACAGGCTCTATGTACCCCCTCAACACTCTTTTTCTCGTTTCATTTGACATCTTTTTATTGGTCAGAATGTTTTTCATCTTGCTAAAGGCTACTTTCGCTATGGCGATTCTTGTTCTAATCTCTTCAAGGCATCTCCCATCAGATGTTATGACTGTTCAGAGATAATTGTATCGATTCACTTGTTGAAGAATATTCCCATTTACTTGTATATTACATTGTGGTACTTTGTTCTTCCTAGCGACGACCATAACCTGTGTCTTCTTACAATTTAATTCCAACCCCAGCTGCTCACTGTGTACAACAACAGCGTCTACTAATTGTTGCAGATCCTGTGCATTGTCTGCAATCAATACTGTATCATCTGCATATCTAATGTTATTGATGTTTCTTCCTCCAATGCTGATTCCATTTATATCTTCTACATTTCTGATAATATTTTCACTGTATAGGGAAAAAAGATCTGGAGACATTACACATCCCTGCCTAACACCTCTCTTAATAGGTTGATATTGTCCCACTTCATTATCAATCCTTATGGCAGCTTGTTGTTTCCAATATATGTTTTTTATAAGTCTAATGTCTTTCCCATCAATTTGTAGATCTGCAAGCATATCCACCATGTTGACATATCTAACTCTATCAAAAGCCTTTGTGTAGTCAATAAAGCAAAGATGTATATCCTTGTTTACTTCTATAGCACGTTCAATAACTGTTCGCAGCATATACACAGCATTTACTGTACCCTTTCCTTCTACAAACCCACATTGTTCTTCCCCTATTTCAGGTTGTATCTTCTTCCTCACTCTTTGCATGATAATTCGTAACAAAATCTTTGTGATGTGACTCATTATACTAATTGTTCTATGTTGATCACATTCCAAGGTTCCTGATTTCTTTGGGATTGCAATAAATACAGAGTTACATAATTCAGGAGGTATATCTCCTGTATCATATAATGTCTTCAGCAGTCTGGTGACTTGCTCTAGTCCAAATTCTTCTAAAGCTTTAATCATTTCTGTTGTGAGTTATCTGCACCGGGGGCCTTGCTAGCTTTCATATGCTTAAGAACATTTCGAACCTCCACCTTCAAAATTGGCGGCCCTTCATTATTAAATCTAATATCATACTGTTCCTCTCTGTTATCATTATACAGGTTTTTCACATAATCTGTCCATACATGTAGAATCTGATCGTTTTCTTTTATGATTTTGCCGTCTTTAGTTTTTAGACAGCCTGTTGATGTACTTGTTCTTTTATTAGTAAGTTCCTGAATTCTTTTGTGCACTAATTTGGTATTTTGACTGTTATGTTGGTTTTCAATTTCTAAGCACTTTTCCTCAAGCCATGATTCTTTTGCCTTCCTACATAATATTACTTGTCTGTGAATTTCTTCAGTCATCCATTTCTTATGACCCACCTTCTTTAATTTTGGAATAGTTGTTTCTGCAGCCAATCTGATTGAATTCTTTAACATTTCCCATTGATCATTCACATCCTCGAATAATATCTCTAGATCAGACAATATATCAAATCTGTTCTGTACTTTTATGTTGAATTTGTTTTGTATTTCCTTGTCATTACTCAATGCACACAAATCATATTTAGTGTTTCCTGTTATATACTTGACTTTCTTCAGCTTTATCCTCAATGTTCCTGTAAGTAGTCTGTGGTCACTATAACAATCAGCACTGGGAACTGTTTTTGCTACTGTTAGTGCGATTCTAAATCTTCTGCTAATCAGAATGTAGTCAATCTGGTTTCTGATCCTGCTATCAGGACTCCTCCATGTCCATAATCTTCTAGGGTGTTGCTTAAACCAGGTGTTTCCTACAATCATTTCCTTTTCTTTTGCCCACTCTACGAGTCTATATCCTCTTTCATTTCTCTCTCCTAAACCATAGTCTCCTACTGTGTATCTATCACCTTGATTTCCTACTTTTGCATTGAAGTCTCCTATTATGATGTTTATTTCTGAATTTTTACATTTCTTTAAGGCAGACTCTATGTCATTATAAAATTCCTCTACACCAGTGGTTCCCAAGCTTTTCAAACAGAGGGCCATATCTACTATTTTCGTTAGTTAAGCGGGCCACAACGTTATAAAATTATAAAAGTCATGCAATATCATTCTTACCTTTCTTAACTTTGGTCAACAAAATTCTAAAACTTTAAAGGCAGTCAGTGTCAGTACTACACTGCGGTCATTTTTATTTAGTTTACAATCAAAATTTTATTTAACAATAAATTTTTAGTCAGTTTTGAAAATCGCTATTAATGTAATTAATTTACAATTGTAACTGTTATTTATAACCAGTTACTTAAGTTCAGATGCCAGTTTATCAACGCCTGGGCACAAATCTGTCGTGCCCATAGTCATAAGCGCAGCTAGAATACTGTCGGTGAGTCTGGAACGTTGCTTGTTTTTTATAACGGTCATTGCGGAAAATGACTGCTCGCATCTGTAAGTCGAACCAAAACGACAAATGTGTCTCTGGGCGAATGAACGCAAGTGTTGAAATTGTTTGACAGGCAATAGTCGCCAGAATGAAATCATATGATCAACTGAAAGTGAAGCAGCCAGTTCCAGAAATTTACATCCTAGTGCAGAATTGCATTTGAAATCAATTACTTCGTGGTGAAGGTTTTGATGTAATTGGCAGAGCTTGGCAGCAGGAAATACGAACAGATTTATGAAGAGGGCAACATTACCCTACTCTATTGTGAACTTTTGAAATCTCGACTGAAAGATATCCAGAAGACTTTCAACATTTACTTTGTACTGTAACAAGTCATATTTCACCACAAGTTGGAAAACCTCTAAAGTCCTTTCAGTCAGCTGTCCGGTAAACAGTCATAATCTCATTTTAAATAAATAAATGTCATTGCACGAATTTGTGACTAGTTTGTTTTGCTTTTCCCCCTGGATCCTCCCATTTAAAGAGTTTAAATGGGACGTGATGGCCACCAGAAATGCCAGGTCATTAAGCCAGTCATCGTTCAGCAGACGTTACCGTTCTGTAGGCAATGCATTCTTTTTTTTTTCAGACAGAAACAGATAGATACTATTTTTCAGTGCCCAGAAACGTGACATAACTTTCCCTTTAGATATCCATTTGACATCACAGTGTAACAGTAGCTCATCGTATTCCTCGTTCAGGTCTGATAAAAACTATCTGAACTAACGCATGTCCAGCGCCTTACTTCTAATTTTGTTCACACATCTCAGAACAACATCCATGACATGCTTCAGATTAAAAAATTTTCCACTCAGAGCTTCTTCGTGAATGATACAATGATATTTAAATAAAGTGCTGCCAAGAAACTGTTCCAATAATGCTAGATATCCATACATTTTACCCGCCAAATCGGGAGCACCGTCGGTGCATTACACTGTTCAATTTGGTCCATTCTATGTTGTTTTTCTCTACACACAACTTCAGAGTTTCAAACAGATCAGTCCCTTTAGTAGTTGCATGCATTGATTCAAGTTCTAGAAGTTCTTCAATAACTTCAAAATTATCGTTTTTTGTTCGAACAAAAACTGCGACCTGAGCTGTGTCAGAAATGTCAGTGGTTTAATCCACTGCCAATGAAAGAAAAAATTAAAATTTTTGATATGTACTGCTACTTGACGATGACACATCGTTGGTTAATTCTTCAGCTCGCCTGGCCATAGTATTATTAGACAAAGGAATCTGATCAAATTTTGTTTCACATTTTTTATCGCCAAGCATTCTAGCAGCAATTTTAAGGGAAGGCTTGATTATTTTTTTCTGCATCGGCGAATGGCTTCTTTTTACGAGCTAACATAAGAGCGACTTGGTACGACGCAACAACAGCACTCTTGCTCTGTTCGTTAGCCTTGGTGAAAAATGATTGCTGCCTGGTAAGAGAACTTTCTCTATGAAATATTTTCGTAACCTCGAATTGATCGGATATTGAGAATTTATGTCTGAATGTGTGGTCGTGAAGTGTCATTCCAGATAAAAAATTTGTTGTAACAGAAACACAAAATCTGCAGATTGAGCAAACTGGTTTACCACTACGGCTGGGCATAAACATACATTTCTGTGTCCAATCTTCGTTGAATTCACGACAAGCAACATCTTCACGTTTTCGCTTTTTACCATTGTTTGATTTTAGATTTTCCAGACTCATGTTTTTAACGGTAAAGTTTTATTTGAAAAAATCTAATTTCAACACAATACTACTGACTCTGCTAAACAGTTGTAACAGATGACAACATGGCACCTTGCGCACTCTGATTGGTCGACAAAGCTGGGATATGGGAACTTAATAACGTTTCGTTGTGAACTGTTGGCCTTCGATAATAAAATATATCATATTAAGCAACGAGACCTCGCGTGCCACTTTCTTACAGCTGGTGGGCCACATGTGGCCCGCGGGCCGTGGTTTGGGAACCTCTGCTCTACACTATCTTCACTGGACTCTCCTGTTGGGGCATATACTTGAATAACATTTATGCTAAAAGGTCTGCCACTCAATTTAACTAGTAGAACTCTATCCGACACAGCCCAATATCCTTGAACAGGTGTTAATATTTTCTGGCCCAAAATTATTGCCACTCCCCTTTGTCGATCTTCACCTCCAGAATAAATAATCTTAAAATCTTCATCTATCTTGATGCTTGCTCCTGTCCATCTCGTTTTGCACATCCCTAAAATATTAATTTTTTCTCTTTGTATTTCTTGTTTTATGTTCTAATTTTCCGTCGTCGTTTAACATTCTAACATTCCATGTTGCTAATTTTAATGTCTCTGTCTTGTCTTGCAATGATCAGTCTTTAAGCGAATCATAATGTACTAGGCACTTTCAAAGAGGTAGTTTGCCATTGCTTTCCTCTATGGCAGTGACCATACTGTCCGGATGACTGCAACCATTGTCTCTCGAAAGAGATCTTCTGCCTGCCATCACGAAACTCGAGACCATAACCAACAAATATCTGTCTGCTGCCCTCAAAATTTCATCCACCACCTGCCTTCCGTGGCTTCTTTTGAACACTTCCAATAAACGAACATGAAATAACATCACATAATCCACAGGAAAACACTATACACAGGATACATTTGATACATTTCATCATCACGATATTCTTCAGAAGCATGAAAGTATCACTCCAGTTGACATCACTTTAATATGTATTGATTCCTGCATTCTTGGTTTCTGGGACTAATTATTTTCCCTGGTGTACTCTGTATCAGTGACACCAGACATCTTAACTAACATGGCCAAACATGTTTCTTTTGCTACATGTTTCTCCTTCCTCTTGCATTTGCTGACTTGAATAATTAGACCATCAGGCGAGTTCTCATGATGAGCTCAACACATTTTTGAGTTTCTCTTTAATGCAATACTTTTTGCAGTTAAATGTTGATTCAGTGAGTCAGTGTATCTTTCTTTCCCTTTAGGTATTTGGTTGGAGTCTGTTGGCAATAACATTCTTTAAAACCTGCGGAGTAAACATCACCAGCCTAGGCCTGACACCAGTCAGTCCATATGCACTGTACTGAATCATGACCTGGTTATATCCTCCAAAAATACCTAGGATATTTGGAATTATCGTGGTCTCTGGTTTACAGAGCAGCATTTAGTGGGTGTAATTTGGTGGTATTTCAGCAGGGTTTTATTGCAGGAATAATAATAAAGATCTTGTTTCTTTACTGCCGGCCTCTGTGGCTAAGGGCTTGCGAACTTGGTTTGTGAGCCCATATACCCGGGTTCGAAACACAGCGGTGCTGGGTTTTTTCGAAAAAGGTATAGGAGCCGGTCGTTCAGAAAGCAATGGCAAACTACTGAACGTAAAATTTGCCCAGGAATCATGAACAGCGAAAATGCTGGGGTTGACTGCTACGTCCTGTGTAGGACATGCAACTAAGTTTTTTCTTTCTTTACTATTTCTTTTCTACCAAAGGATTTAGAAATAAAATAAACTGTGTTTAGGGCAGACACACTCACATGCATACATTCTTTCACCCTCTCTGCTCCCTCCCTCCCTCCCTCCCTCCCTCCCCCCCTCTCTCTCTCTCTCTCTCTCTCTCTCTCTCTCTCTCTCTCTCTCTCTCTCTCTCTCTCTCTCTCTCTCTCTCTCTCTCTCTCTCTCTCCATATTTATAGCTTTCTGTCTCTTCATTCCGCTCACTTTCCATCTCCCAATGCCTGCCTGCCTGTCCATTTGCCTGCCTGTCTACACCAGGCCAAAACCAGTGTTGTGCCTAAGCTTTGAACAACCAGGTCATTAAATAAATGTTACCAGTCTTCTACAGAGGCATTCACTGGGATTCTCAAATTAACACATTTTAAGCTTCAATATTTACTTACGTTTTTTTCACAACAGAAAGTCAGACTGTACAGGGTGAGGAAGATGACCAGACTGAAGGTGATAGAACTAAAGCCTACGAAATATGCAGCCCAGAACTGACACCTAGCCATGATGTTGAGACACAGAAATGCTTAGAGGCAACATTTTACCCCTGGTACTTTTCAACACATGGGTTGTCTCGACCTGCATCCCCTTATCCAGAAAATAAGATGAGGTAATTTGAATATGATTCACGTGTGTGAGCACATAGAACAGAGTTGTTATATCTTAGACTGATTTATACAGACTCTTTAGTACCAGCGTTCATTTCCTGCATTTGTGCAGTGGTCATAACCCCTTTGAAACTATGATTCACACACATTTCCATGGCTTGCTTTTTCTTCAAAATCTTCTAACATGCACAATAGATAATTGATGTACAAAAGATGAGTGATTGAAAGGGCATAATTTAAGATGGGCTTGCATGTCCAATTTGTTACCCTTTGAAAATAAAATTTGTTCTTTCATTCTTCTAAGTCTGCATTCAAATATTATCAATACATTAATATTGACAGTGTGACACAATGTATTTTTCTCATTTATTTCATTTGGGAAGGTTATTTGTCACTCTTTTTCGGCGTGAAGCCAACATTTTTGGGGTATTTTCCTACTGTTCATTTGTCCTCTCTGTATTGTCATTGTATGTCCAATCTTGAGTTTGGCAAGTCATATTAGAACCTGCAATGGGCTATTCTTAATCTGTAGATTATTCCTTGATCGCCTCTTAGTGTTGATTAATATGGTTTTCTCTGTGTATATTAAGCAATGTTTCTGTGAAATTATTATGCACTTTTATTGCTTCTGATAACAACTGTCAAAACCATGGTGGTTTATATTAACAATAGACAGGACAAAGTCTTTAAAGAAATAAAAATGTTCTGGTTAGATGAACATCTTTAGCCGTGCAAAGCTACTCATCTTTGGGATCATGTATATAGTGTGGAAGAACAGATAAAACATCATGGGTTGGAGATAATAGTATGGTGGGGAGAGACCAAAGCATCTGGCCAAAACTCAGTACTTTGAGAAAAAGCCAAGTGAATACATAATCAGATTGAAACTCAAACTCTGAGGAAAGGCTAGATGGACACATAAGCAGACTGCTTCTGTTACCATTAACATTGGGACTCTTCACTGGTAGTTGAAGATGAGGACGGAGCATATATTGGAATGTTCCATGTGCTGTGATGTTGGTTCTTGGCTCAATTCAGCTTGACTCCTCTTAGTAATAAGTAGTATGGGTTTACAGTGTGTCTCTCGGTGTTTCTAAAGCAATGTTTCTTTGAAATTATTATGCACATTTGTCACATCGGACAACAAAAGTCCAACATTCGACCTTCTCATTATGGTAATGTATATTAACAGGAGGAAGGACAAAGCATAAAAATAAAATTAGAATATTCTGGTTAGATGAATATCATTAGCTTCACAAAGCTACTCATCTAGGAGAACTGACTTTCAAGCAAGCAGGCAGACAGCTTGGCCACTTTGCCCTGGAGACCCCCCCCCCCACCCCCACACACACACACATATATATTAGATCATGAATAATAAGGTGGGATGATCAGCTGCTTTTCTCACCACATTTGTGTTCTCAGTAAACACCAAATGCAATCTGGTCATTAGCAATCAGTAGAGGAAATTGAGGCTCTGGGTGATAATACAGACTGTTGATGAACAATGGGATATGTTGTGGGAATCAATCCAACAGACTTCAGTTGAAACCATTCCATCTAAACAGAATTGCACAAAATAAATGGATGACAGATGACATTTTGTGGATGATGGACGAAAGAAGAAAGAAAAAGCAAGATAAATAAGAATATAATAGAAGACATAAAGAAATGGTAAATAAATGCAAAGTGGCTAAAGAAGAATGACTGAATCAACAGTGCAGTGAAACTGGGACAAACTATGGAAAAGATTCACATTCCATGTATCAACGAATAAATACAGTAATAGGTAGGAAAACATGAACTCCCATTTGATGTTAAAAATTGAAGAACGGTGTAATATTGATGGGATAAGATGAAATAGTCAATAGATGGATGGAATATCTGGAAGAACTGAATGATGATAGGAGACTGGATGTAAATTTTCAAAACAGTGGTGAAGGTCCACCAATGCTTGCAGCGGAAGTTGAAGATGCACTACATCGCATAAAGAAAGGAAAGGCACCCGATCCAGACAACATTACAGTAGAGGAAATTGAGGCTCTGGGTGATTTTGGGATAGAAATACTGACAAAATTTCTAAATGACATCTACACTAGTGGGTACATTCCTAGTGACCTATTAAAGTCCTTCTTTATAGCTCTGCCTAAGAAACCAGGTGCTTTAGAATGTGAAGAGCATTGCACAATAAGTCTTATGAGTCGCACGACAAAGTTGTTACTCAGAATAATTATGAACAGAATAAGAACAAGATTAAGCCAGAAATTAGTGGTGAACAATGTGTATTTGTGGAGGGAAAGGGCACAAACAACGTTATATATATTCTCAGGACACTATTAGATAGAGCTATAGAAGTAAAAACAGATTTGTACTTATGCTTCATAGACTACACAAAAGCATTTGACAATGTGAAGCATGAAGAAATAATACAATTACTAGAGGAACTGAACATCGACGGCACAGATCTACAAATAATAAAGAACATATATTGGCAGCAAACAGCTGCCATAAGAATCAACAACCTTGTAGGAAGGAACATTTCAGTGTATAAAGAATGACGTCAGACAAGGTTGTGTATTGTCTTGTTCTCATTGTACAGTGAATATATAATGAGATCTACAGAAAATATGCCAGGGATCCTGATTCGTGGACATAATTTAAATAACTTATGTTATGCTGATGACACCATCTTGATAGCAACAAGTCAGAACGATCTATAGGAAATGATAGATACAGTGGTTGTAGAAAGTGAAGGAATTATCCTTAGTTTGAATAATAGAAAGACAGAAATCATGGTGACATTAAAGAAACAGAATGTGCCTAAATGTGCAATCACAGTACATGGCGTTATTTTGGAGCCAGTGCGGAAATTCAGATAACTAGGCACATGGATAACATCAGATGGAAGATGCATCACTGAGATAAAGGGCAGAATAGGACAAGCAAAAACTTCTTCTTCTTCTTCTTCTTCTTCTTCTTCTTCTTCTTCTTCTTCTTCTTCTTCTTCTTCTTCTTCTTCTTCTTTTCTTCTTCTTCTTCTTCTTCTTCTTCTTCTTCTTCTACTTCTTCTTCTTCTTCTTCTTCTTCTTCTTCTTCTTCTTCTTCTTCTTCTTCTTCTTCTTCTTCTTCTTCTTCTTCTTCTTCTTCTTCAGCGTTCCGAGCCATTGAGGTTCTTTTCTGCAGATACAATCTGTCTCCATTCATCTCTCTGGTTGACCTTCTCTTGCCAGTCATTGATTCCTAGTGCTTGTAGGTCTGTATATATATTATCTCTCCACCGTCTTCTTGGTCTACCTCGGGGTCTACGGTCATTTATTTCCTGAGTGAAGCAAGTTTTGTTTCCCTATTGTCTTCCATTCTTTCTATATGCCCCAGCCATTGTAGTCTATTAGCCTTCATGATACCAGTGATTAGCGGGGACTTAAACAGATCATAAATGTCTTTGTTACTTCTTCTTTTCCACTCTCCATTTTGTGTATCCCTAATGGGTCCAAAGATGCGTCTTAAAACTTTGTTCTCAAAGGTTTGTAACAAGGCTTCGTCTCCTTTCGTTATACTCCAGGTTTCAGAGCCATACAGCACAGCTGGTCTGATCAGTGTTTTGTATATTGTGATTTTGGTGTTACGAGATAGCGCATTTGATTTTAGTAGATGTTGTAGTGTATAGTATATCTTATTTCCAGAAATGATTCTAGTTTGTATTTCTTCCCTTATGATGTTGGAGCAGTTGAAGATTGTACCCAGGTATTTGTATGTTTCCGTTCTTTTAATGGACATATTATCTACTCATATGTGGCCAGAGTTCTTAGCTATTCCTTCTCTTGAAATTGCCATATATTCTGAAACTGCATTCTATAAAATAAACGTTTTGTGCAATAAGTCACTGTCCTTGAAAGTCAGAAAAGAGTTCTTGCATGTTGTATAGAACCAGTTTTAACATACGGATGCGAGTCCTGGATAATTAGTACACAGGTGAAAAAATCCCTGGAAACTTTGGAGATGTGGTTTTATAGAATGCTGAAAATTAGTTCATTCATTCATTCAGTAGCATGTCCTTTACAGAACCTCGCTCCCATAACAACCCTCCGGAAAACTTCTCGATCACAAGCAAGATGTCCCGCGTCTGATACACCCATCTGGAGATCATCCGCCACATCCTGCACCCATCTTCTCTTTGGCCTTCCTCTTCCTCTCTTCCCAGGCATATACCCTTCCATTATTGTTCTCTCCAAACTGTCGTGACGTTTCAAGTGACCAAAATACTTCAATTTTCTTTGTTTTATCGTCTTTAATAGCCATCCCTCCTCAATATTCAACTCTTGAAGTATGGATGCATTTGTTCTTTTCTTTACCCAAGATATTCTTAGAACTCGTCTATAACATTTATATTCAAAGGCATGTATGCGCTGTTAGACAGTCAAAAATCAGGATGTTTCAAGGGAAGCTGAGTCACAAAGACAATTTATCACAAATATCAGAAAGGGGCAGTCCTAATTTTTTGGCCATGTTATGAGAACACAAAAACTGGAACATGTTGTGACAACCGAAAAGATTTTAAGAAAGAGAGATAGAGGAAGACAGCGTGTAAAGATTATTGGCAGTTTTGTGTCATGGCATGGAAGGTAGTCAACACACGAATTGATCCATGACGTCGGAGATCATAATTTGTGGAGAGATATGATTACTCATGCCAGCCGACAATGCACTGGATGATGAATTAACTATACCATTAGACCACAGTGTTGGTAAATGAACATTTGAACAAACTTCATTTGTCCATCTCTTGATGTTTTCTTTCCTCTTGTATAACTGCCTACATCTGGCTTGTCTACTTCAACTTTTCTCTTCAGTATGAATTTAATAATTGTTATATGACTTTGTTTAATGTGGCAGAAATATTTTACATGCATCTTTTTTATCACATCAGTCAGCTCTCTTATGCTATTACCGTAGTTAAATGAATTGTTGTGATAATTGACATTGTGTATTTGAAGTAAGTTACACATTGTATGATGCAGCATGAAATGTGAATTAACTGCACGATGTCACTTAAAAAAGGTTGCTTAAAAGTTGACAGGGTTGACTTCATTGCACCGAGTTTTATCCCATATGGCTTGGTCTCTTTCCGCAGCGCAGAAAGCGTCGCACCAAGCACGAACTCTGTAGCTCTAGCGATGACCCACAGGAGTCTCTGGAAAATTTAACTCGTGAACCGAAGGACGTGGCCCAGAATCGAACCCACAACTTTCGGAGCCCGAGTCAAATGGCTTGACCACTTCACCACGGAGACTCCTACAAACTGCACTAATTGCACTATGTTTACTCAATGAGTGTGGGTCACATTTTTAACACACTGGCTTACACCAACTCACTGGTTCACTGACACACACTCATTTACATAAACACACATCTCATGGTTACATTTGTAGTTTTCCTTCACCTCACTGTTAAAAGAAGTATCTGTTTCATTGTATCCTAGATATTATCAGTTAGCAGAGAATGCCATTAGCCAAGACATGGTAAGTCCAATAACAAAGGCTACATTGAAGGGAATTTACAAGCTGGTACCATCACAACTAATTTCTAATTTTCCTGACGCACTTCAGTCATTTTTGAAGGTAAGGTTTAGTATCACATATTATCATTGCAAGGAGTAAAGAGTTTTACATAAAGTAATTTACATGTAACTAAGGAGTATATAGTCATTGACCATACAACACATTTTTCATATCTTGTTTTACATAAGATGGAATGGTGCAGAAAACATATTTTTGAGCACAATGATGTTTATTGGGACTGCAGAAGACATTAGCCTTCACTTTGATGGGATGGCACTAAATCTACCCAGAGACTTGAGTTGACACTGATGGAGTGGGAAACAGCAGTCACTTCTAGAATAATAACAGCAACTTTAAGAACCACAATACAGAAAATAAACAGGA
This sequence comes from Cepaea hortensis, assembly GCA_963921405.1. NCBI lineage: Eukaryota > Metazoa > Mollusca > Gastropoda > Stylommatophora > Helicidae > Cepaea > Cepaea hortensis. The sequence continues at coordinate 40,215,310 of OY992882.1, forward strand.
ATGTCAACACATGTTATGCACCAATAAAGAGGGTCTGTTAAAAAGGAATGGTATCTTAAATATATAGTTAAAGTTACAATATCAAAAGTATGAAGGGAACTTGAATGGCTGTGAAGAGACCAGATATTGAGGAAATACAGATTTTATGTGATCTTCTGTGCACTAAATCAGTACTTTATAAGAAGAAACATATTTCTGCATTGCAGCTGGAGCATAAAAAGCAGCTTGGGTATCAGCTATTTATAAAACTGATAAAATTGATCATATTTGTAGTTCAAGCAGTTCATATCGATATTGCATGATCTAAAAAAGTAAACAGACATATATATGTCATTTGATAAAACCATCTGCTGTTCAACACAATTAAGCTCAAACTCAAAGCACTACATGGCATCTTAAAAAATACAAAGCGATTCAGTGTAGGTAAGTAAAGGAGTCTTGTACACATCTTAAGGCACATTGAGCATGTAGTGCAAGACCCATATGTTTATAGACCAAACAGCATTTGGTGAGTGGTGTGGTCAGTATTATGCTGACTGCTTTTACCTCCTAAGACATTTCCTCATACCCATTTTTAGTCTGGATCAACCTGGGAGCCCAGGTCAGTTTTCAGAATCTACCCTCATGTAGCCAGAATCTACCCTCATGTAGCCAACGCTGTCAGGTTATGGACGCAATTCACATCCCCTCATGTAGCCAGCGTTGTGACGTTATGGACGCAATTCCATTCCCACATACTACACTTGGAACTGTGAGGTTATGGACGCAATTCACATTCCCACGTTCCACACTTGGAACTGTGAGGTTATGGACGCAATTCACATTCCCACATACCACACTTGGAACTGTGAGGTTATGGACGCAATTCACATTCCCACATACCACACTTGGAACTGTGAGGTTATGAACGCAATTCACATTCCCACATACCACACTTGGAACTGTGAGGTTATGGACACAATTCACATTCCCACATACCACACTTGGAACTGTGAGGTTATGGATGCAATTCACATTCCCACATACTACACTTGGAACTGTGAGGTTATGAACGCAATTCAAATTCCCACATACCACACTTGGAACTGTGAGGTTATGGACGCAATTCACATTCCCACATACCGCACTTGGAACTGTGACGTTATGAACGCAATTCACATTCCCACATACCACACTTGGAACTGTGAGGTTATGAACGCAATTCACATTCCCACATACCACACTTGGAACTGTGAGGTTATGAACGCAATTCACATTCCCACATACCACACTTGGAACTGTGAGGTTATGGACGCAATTCACATTCCCACGTTCCACACTTGGAACTGTGACGTTATGGACGCAATTCACATTCCCTTATGTAGCCAGCGATGTGACGTTATGGACGCAATTCACATTCCCACGTTCCACACTTGGAACTGTGAGGTTATGAACGCAATTCACATTCCCACATACCACACTTGGAACTGTGAGGTTATGGACGCAATTCACATTCCCACATACCACACTTGGAACTGTGAGGTTATGGACGCAATTCACATCCCCTCATGTAGCCAGCGATGTGACGTTATGGATGCAATTCCATTCCCACATACCACACTTGGAACTGTGACGTTATGGACGCAATTCCTTTCCCACATACCACACTTGGAACTGTGACGTTATGGACGCAATTCCTTTCCCACATACCACACTTGGAACTGTGAGGTTATGGACGCAATTCACATTCCCACATACCGCACTTGGAACTGTGACGTTATGAACGCAATTCACATTCCCACATACCACACTTGGAACTGTGAGGTTATGGACGCAATTCACATTCCCACATACCGCACTTGGAACTGTGAGGTTATGGACGCAATTTACATTCCCACATACCGCACTTGGAACTGTGAGGTTATGAACGCAATTCACATTCCCACATACCACACTTGGAACTGTGAGGTTATGGACGCAATTCACATTCCCACATACCACACTTGGAACTGTGAGGTTATGGACGCAATTCACATTCCCACATACCACACTTGGAACTGTGACGTTATGGACGCAATTCACATTCCCACATACCACACTTGGAACTGTGAGGTTATGGATGCAATTCACATTCCCACATACCACACTTGGAACTGTGACTTTATGGACGCAATTCACATTCCCACATACCACACTTGGAACTGTGACGTTATGGACGCAATTCACATTCCCACATACCACACTTGGAACTGTGAGGTTATGGACGCAATTCACATTCCCACATACCACACTTGGAACACAGCTGCGGGAGATTTGGCAGCAGTCCGCCTTGCTTTGGTTTCCCATACAAAGGTATAGTGCCAGTTGTTCAGAAAGCAATGGCAAACTACTGAACATAAACTTGCCAAGAAATCACAAATAGCCAAAAATGCTGGGGTTGACTGTGACATCCTGTAAAGGATATGCAACTAACTAACCCTCTTGTGGATTTGAACCCATGACAGCCAGGCTGGCAGGTGAGTGTCTAGTGACTACGTTGCCATGTCTCCCAATTGAGTGTAGGGTATCTCAGAAATGAAGAAACGAAAGAAGAATTTATGGTCAGTGATCAATAAAGACCAGGTCTTATTTCAAGCTGTAGATGAATTAAGGGCACAGAACTGCTGGAAACAAATTAAAAACTCTATGAAGTATAGGAAGAAGTCCTTGTCAAATTGGAGCAACAAATAGCATTAGTTAAATCTGAAATACTTAAAACAAAATTTAGATAAAAGGGAAGATAAAAAAAACAAGTTTAATAAAAATGCAATGTTTGGGCTACTAAAGTCAGACCTGACTAAAGAAGCCAAGGAGACTGCAGCAGAAGGAATCTTCAGAGACTACATAATCATAAGGAAACTAAGTAGGAAAACTAAGCAACTAAACAGACTTACCAAGAAGGGTAATGGGGAAATTCTCATCAATATTAAAGATCAAATTGCAATCAGTTAGACCATTCCAGATTTCCGTTCAGTGGAAGTGGGACTAAATATTAACTGTAAGATACCAAGTAAAGAAGAAATGAAAGAAAGCAATTCCTGAAGGATGTAAAAATGACTGATCTAAACAGCATTCCAGATGTTAAAATAAATACAACTATCTCAACATAACTTTTTTGTGACTCCTATATGTAGAACAAAAATAAAGTGCTGGTCATGCTTTGTCATAAAGATGTTGAAAGGTTACAGTTTAAAGGCGAATGATCAACTTCATTGCACCTGGCTTGGTCACTCTCTACAGAATGGCAGGCTGACCAGCAAAGAGCATCATACAAAACATGTACTCTGTAGCTTCAGCATGACCCCCAATGTTCTCCAGATAAATTGCATTCGTCTGAATGACACAGTCTGAAAATGGACCCACTACCCTCAGAGCACGAGGCAAATGACTTGATCACTTCATCACAGAGAACTCATTATAAATATGTGACCACATCATGTCAAGCCTGCTATGCTTGACACTCCTGTAACATTATCTAATTGGTGAATTTAAATTCTCATGTACTTGAACTTGTCTGATGCAAATGTTACATTCTTGGTGTCAAAAGGAGATGGACATTGATTACAAAGCATCATTGAGAAGGGCAATCCTGGACTATGTGCTGCTTGATCCGGCTGAGCATGAAAGATTAGGTCTACCAATGCCTTATAAGGTAGGACTGTTATCTTTTGTTGTATAGATTGAACCCACTCTTTGTCATGTTATAAGACTGCAGTTAATGTAGGACATTGCAGGTCAGCATGGCTCAATGGATAAGTACACTCAATGATAAACATCCGGTGTGCTGATGCTGAGGTAAGTGGGTTCAACCACTGTGCCGGTCAGTTGGACTAAAATGTTGACTTCTCGTCCTTGACTTGGGGAAGTAAATTAAAAGTACCCCTGAAGTCTGAGTAGGTTCGCCTGATGACGAGGGACACTGGTAATAGAAAAAGCTAATTCACACGCAAAATTCAGTCCAGTTCCACTAGAAGTAGCGTGTATTGATTACGCTTAAGTTCAAAGTGAGCGAGCCCGCCAAAAAAAATGTCAAACATTATCTGGCTCTTGCTTTATGTCTCATAGTTTGTTGCATATTCATATATGTATTTATGTGTTATGTATATAATGATTGTGTTGTTGATTGTTTTTTGTTAAATGTATCTTCAGTTATGGAAATTATATCGTAAAGTATGCCCAATGTGCTACATTGTAGCAGTATCACCTGCTGGCTGAATTTTTTTTTTAAATTGATGACCTGGGGAATCCCCGGTTTAAAATGGGTACCAAGACCTGTCCAGGGAAGTAAAAGTATCTGGTGTAATATTAACATCACCCACTGAGTATTGATTGGTCTTTACAAATATGTGGCTAGCACCATATAACCAGTAATCCACAAGACATGTAAAAGAATTCATTTCCTTGACTTTACATCTACAGTAGTTTCTTTGTATTTTGATCTCCTCTGTAAATAATTATCTTTGTATTGTTATCTTCCTCATTCAGTTGTTACTTAAATTTTTTTTCCAAAGTAGTTGTACTTAAAAGTAACAATATGTGGGTTTGAAGAGGTTACAATACCAAAACTGTGGCACAGAAGCAGCTGAATTCACATTTGGCATAAAGTGCACTAACGTGAAGGCAAATTGGACAGAGCAAGTTAGAAGTATGTACATAACTGGTTGAATTCTGTAGCTAAAGTTTTCTACACGATAATGTAGCCAGTTTCATGCCATCTATCCTCAGATGCCTCTTATGACCTGTGTACTATTCTTTGATTCCCTTACTGGTCCCGGTAACACATGGACACAGTAAGAATGACTACTGGATATACATTGTCTTCTGATTTGACGAGCTCTTCCATTGCAGCTAATATTACCAAGCAAATACAAGGTGCAGGAGAAAGAGGGTATCCTCAAAAAGGAAGAAAGGACCGCGTGGAAGTAGTTATAAGAAAACTGAATATCAACGATTGGATTGGCATCATTGGGTGCATAGAATAATGGAAATAAGATTGTGCTTGCAGCAAAGCACTTTACAGGATTAGAAAACTGGATGACGAAAGCAATCCATTTCAGATTACAGTATAGCCCCAACACATTATTGGTAAATAATTATTGCAATAATTGTCATTTTTTATTGTTTCGGAAGGGCTTCACATTCTAAATAAGTCAGTTTTCCAAATTCTTAGATCAATATGAATAGGAACACAGAAAAATCATCATCAAATTTTTTTCAGGTTAGACTTCATTGTGATAGTGTCCTCATACTCATATCATCATGTACGATAATATAGTTGTATATTTTTGTTCCAGCCATCCAATCTGGCAGGCAGGGATGGATTTCCCTGGCACAACACAATAATCAAAGTAAAAGACTTCATGTCACAGAAACTCTTTATAACACATCCTGTCATGAGAGACATTTTGAAGAACTTTGAAACCGAGTATGCAAATATCTCATTTATGGTCATTGTTATTGTGAAACCTTCATATGACTTATATATTTAAAAGATAAGTCATTTCTTTTGTTTTTATCTGTCACTTTGCAGTTAATGATGTGACAGTATGGTCAGCATCATAATTGTTTATTTTCTTAGTATTCATAATAAAGTTAAGTAGAATAATCTGGGAAGAAACTGGTGGTTAGCAAATGAGGTGATACTTTCTTATTATTAGACTGTGACCTATCATATGTGAAAGCTTAAAACCCCTACTGCAGTATCTGCAAGGAAATTACCTTCCTCATTTGAAGAGAGAAAAGTTACCAGACTTTGCACTGGGTGGTATTTCCCTGACTCGCCGTGATACTATTTGGATACCTTCTCAAACATAAATAATTTATTAATAAAAAAAACCCGCAGAGCCACAGACAGCATTATTCTTTAATAAAATTTAAAGGGCTGCAGATGAAAATAGATCTATCCAACAAGTGCTCATTACTGAAGAAGATTATTCATTAACTGATTCAGTGGCAAACAATAATGAAGTTTGGACCAAACATTGTGCACAATCAAATGAACAAGTTTGTAACATAAATTTCCATTCACTGAGCATTCAAATTGTGGAAGATGCATTAAACAAAACAAATAACACAATGACTAGTGTGGTGATATATTGCCCTTCAGTCCAAATGAGAGGTCACATTTGGCGATATATTATCCATCGGCAGTAAATCAATTAAGACCAAAAAAATGAGAAAAATTAAATAATTTGGGCATGTAAACAGACATTTTCATGCCAGGGCATGTGGGTTTCCAAGGAAATGAGCAGGCTGACAGGCTTGCAGGTAAGGCTATTGTGGAGGGTCGACGAGCCATGGACCAGGCTGATATACTGAATGCTCTAGAGAAGTAAGTCATTTGCAAGAACAACAAGTTAAAAGAGGTGTGGCCAAACAAGAACACTTTGTGGGAAGCCAAAGAAGATTAATAAACCAACACAGAACTGGTGTCATTAGCTGCTACACACAGGATTTACTGAGTTGATCCAAGCACTTATGGACTGAATGGTTCGATGTGCAGTGAGGATGATCTATCAACTAACTAACTAACAGACATGAAAGTCTAGAAATGATCATTATGGGGGGCAGTGTATCATGGAGGCAGAGAAGAGGAGAATCACAATGTAGGTGGATTGAAGTTGTGTAAGATAATTTACACATGACAATACCAGAGACAGAACATCTAGCTTAGAACCGCTAGTTCAGCATAGGTCGGGCCACTGGATGATGGTGAAATGAACAAAAACTAGCATGTAGATTGTGATGCTGAGTATTAATCTGTGTATCTCTATTTACAGGTATAGAACTTTGAGGCTGATTAAAATTGATGGCTTGTGGGCTGTGATGCCAGTAACCATAACAGCCTTCCTCAAACATGTACAGAATTCAAGCAAATTGGGAGCAAAAATCTTAGCGAATCAGTGGATACAGGATTGCTGTACTATAGTCAGTGATCACAGGGAAGAGGTGGAAGCTTGGATGCCAGATGACCAGGTGACAGGTGTTCTTTGTACATTTGCTGAAGAATTAACATGATTTCATTGGCTGGTTACTTGTATGTATAATTATCAATCAGTCAGGTGCCACATCCACAATGCCACATCCACAATGAAGGTGGGCTGCAATGGATCTCCAACACTGTCTTTCGCTCTTGTTGCACACTCTGACAGACTGTTTTTCAATTCTTCCCTCTAGTGTGGTTTTTGCATGAGTGGGTTAAATATTTAACTTGTCTCTTTTCTATTTCTTTCAGGAGCTCACTTTTCATTGCTAGCCTCTCTAGAACCATTGTGTTTGATTGGTTTTGTTTCCCTGAAATGTGACCTATTTTTCTGTATATCCACATCTCCAGGGCTTCAATTTGACTTTCTAGTTGCTTGTATAATTTTATCGAGATGCAAGTACTTACAAAGGTCTTTGTCAGTGTCACCGACCGTTAGGGTAATTCTATTGAAATAGACAGAAATCCCTATCCAAGAGTTTGCCGACAGTCTCTAGAAAGTATGGCTCATTATCAGAATGTCTAAAGGGATGGTCCCGATAGGAGAGACTGGGATTCACTTGGTAGACAAAGGCAGAAGGTGAAGAACACTCGTGTATGTAGGAAGACCTAACACGAATGTCTAGTTTATCTGTCGGTGATCCTTCGTCATTTGATGAAGCCCCCTGTTTTAAATACTTTCACGCACTCACGCGCACGCCTTGCGTTCAAATGATCACGAAGGGAGTACGTGGGTACAAGTATAAAACAATAATACTCTTTAATAGTAAAAGAGATAATGAAAATTGTCGTTCAAGTGGTGAACTATGACAGTTACAATTATGTTACAGGTACAAAAATAAAACAGTTTTCTGATGCTTAGCTAGATCGCATATCATCATTCACACCATCCAGACAGTGACACACTCAGAACACATGTAGACACAGTCACCTGAGATAATCTGATCTCGTTTAGGAATAGTGCTGGCTTTCGTTTGGATTATGTCTTGGAGTCGACCCTGGCATTCGACAGGTGTACGATGCTCCTCCGGATTCCAGGTTCCGTCTCCACTAGTTTGTGGCTGTACGTTTCGGTAACCGGACCAGTTAGGCTTCAGGAGTATCAGCAGCGAGGCTCCTTAAATCAAACAAACAGTTGCAGACTCCTTAGTGTCTTGACAATAACAATGTGTCTGAGTGTTGGTGTTGTGTGTCTGTTGTGTATGTGTCAGATGCAGAACAGGAATAAAACAATTCCTCTCTGCTATTCTGTATCAAAAGCAAAGGCCAATAGTTCTTATCAGCTTGGCTATACCTTGTATGACATGATGATACAAGGTGAAAAAGGGTCCAGAAGTGGACACATTCTAAGACCACATGGTCCATTGGAGTAGAACATGTAGACAAATCTTTGTTTGAAAAAGGCATTACAAAATGTACATGGTTGTAAAACTTGAAGTGACTCATATGCAATAATTACTGGTGTATTCCTTAACACCATGGTGAGGAAGTCCTGGGCAGCCAGGATGTTTCCCAGATAGCTAAGGAAAGGGCAACAATAATTCAACCTAATCCCACATCAGTTATTAGGCATAAAGCAATCAAGTGTCGCCATGAAGTCGTGAGGTATACCCCACAGAATATACGAGCTAAAAGATAAGAAGAAGACCAGCAGGCAAGCAAGGGGACTGAGATATTCCAGGCATTGGGCTTTAGGATGTCTCAGTTATCCCATGTCGAGTTATTTACTCCCCAAATTCTGATTCCTCACCACATGGTATTTGCTTTGAACTTATGACAGTCAGTGTCGTGTAGTTCGGCATGGCGGTGAATCAGGGATAAGCAAATTTATGTTTGAATATAAATCGCCTAGTAATATTGCTGGCATGTGAGAATCATGTTCCACATGTCCCTTCTACTTCTGCCCACATGGCAAAATCATGTTATCATATTTTCAACAAAATATACACGTAAATACATTCACAAAATGCATATGAAAATAATCAGTAAGGTTTAAACATTATATCTATATATTTTTATCTATAAATATATCTAGGCCTCACATGTTTTCTCTCAATGTCTTCCATTTCAAATACCACGTTTCATAAATATACATGGTTGGGAAAATTTGTGTTTTCCCATTATCAGAATATAAACGTGTACACACTCCTTACTATAATCGTAACTATTGTGTTATTACACTCACCCCCAGTCTTATTGCAGCAATAAAGATCTGTTTTGGTATAATCTACCAAAGATGGAGTTGGATATGGCAGCCCACTTCATGTAAGGTCTGCTTAGCACAGCAGCTATGGTCGTTGTGAACCGGACGGAAGTTGTTAGTCACAATTTCCGGTGCCGTAGTACTAATAGTGTATCGCTGTATTCCCGTTTCTAGGGAGTGAGGACATATACTTGGTATTACTGATAAGGGTTGAAGACAGGGGATTTCCCTTGTGACATCATTTGAATAGATGAGTGAAAATACATGCTGTCCCCAAATAGTGTGTAGTTTTAGTGCAGAAAGTGTCTGCATGGTCATTATGATGTCATTATTAGTAATTTAGCTGCTGTACTGAATCCAGAATGTAAATAGTAATTCCACTAACTAGTAGTGGTGGTGTTTGCATTGTGATCCAGACTCATCCCATCACAGTCAGTATGGTTCAAAACCAGTCAAGAACTTTCACAAGTAGGCAAAGAAAGGTCTCTGTCAGTATGGTTCAATCCCAATCAATCCCTTTCACAAGTAGGTAAAGAAAGGTCTCCGTCAGTATGGTTTCATACCAGTTAAGACCACCTTTTACAAGCAAGCGTAGAAAGGTCTTTCTCAATATGGTACCAGACCCAGACATATAGTATTCCACATACCTTATAAAAGACTTCTTAATTATCAGGTTGAATGCAATGTTGTCAACAGTTACCCATGACAGAGTGAATGTGAGGTGCACTGTGAGATTCTTTCTAAAGGAAGGATTATTTGTATAATTAACAATGCATTTTGAGACAATGTTTAAAGTTTAAGCAGCTAAACTAATTCTTCTTCTTTCTTTTGCTTGAAATTTGTCTATATCTGCATTGTTGTCTCTTCTTTGAACTTCACTGTCTTAAGCTGAAATTCTAATAATCATGTTATTATGTGAAGATATATATTAATCATGGATTTATTTGAACGTATGAATGCTTTGGTTTTTATTCCAGCTACTTCATTGTGACATTGAACTAAAATATAATTCTTTTACCAAACTTAGACACATTCAAGCTTTAACATATCAATTTACCCCCATCTCTTTCCATCTCACACTTTCCCTCCCACCTCCCCTTTTTCTCAGACTTTCTGTCTGTTATATATATATATATATATATATATATATATATATATATTGATTGATTTATTTATTTATTGATTGATTTAGTAACCAACATCACAGCATTCGGGGCATTCCCATAAGCGCTCCGTCCCCATCCTCATCAGCCAGCGAAGAGTTCGAACACTAATAGTACCAGTAGCAATCTAATTATATGTCCGTCTCGCCTTTCCTCTGAGCATCAAGCATCAGCCAGATCCCCTCGTCACTCCTCGCTGTCTCATTCTTGCCTGACCATAGTAATCCATTTGCTCCTCCGAGGTGAACACGTGCTCCCACAAGGCCGCAACCACGTCTGCCTTATCATGCATCAGTATTCCACCAAGTTTTGCAGAGCCAGCCAAACTGTCCGCCTGTTCATTCCCCAGCACACCAGCATGCCCAGGAGAAAAGATCCAGACGATGCTTGTCACCTGTGACTTCCGAAGCGAAGCAAGCCACTCTGCACAAAGCTTGCCTGTCCTCACCCTACTCAGCATGCTTTCTGAGTCAGTTACAATCACGATGTATGTGTTTGTCATATTCTCCATCCAGCGGAAAGCTGCACTGACCACCTCCACCTCCATTCTTAAGCTAGATGTTGTGGTATAATATGCCAGGTTCTCCTGCACCAAACGTCGACCATTAGCTTTTGCTAAGAACCCCCAGGCACTTCTCCTGCCTCTCAACACCGAACCATCTGTGTATATAATCACATCACCTGGGCGAGCATTATCCTGAATTAGTTGCTGGATTTCCACTTCCGTGGCCCCTGCTGGCCACTCCCTGCACTCCCGGCTCAATGTGATCATAACTCTACACAAGTCTGACTGCTCCGCTGGCACTCTGACCCACTCCTTTCCTCGCCTTATGTTCTCCAAGATGCACACCTGTCTGATCGTATCTTTCGCCTGAGCCATCCATGATTTCCCACTTATCAGTCGCTGGCCTTAACTGTGTTCAGCGCCTCATGCAACGGGTAATCTGTGTCTGCAGCTGAGGTATGCATTCGCCTGCATCACATTGTGCCTACCAGCAACAGTCGGCAAACCAAGGATGTAACACATACACACTACTGGAGTGTCTGGTGCATCCCAGAATGACCCGCATAGCTTCTTCTGTATGCTCTAATTTCACCAACTGACTCTTTGAGACAGTGAGCAGTCCTAGTCCATAATCAGTCACTGAGAGGATCAAGTGCTGGTATAGTGTGAAAAACATTCTCTGCTCTGTGTCCATTGCAGCCATAGTTTTAAGTGCATTGAATCCCTTTTGAGATCTTGTCAAACCATCTCCACATGGTCCTTGAAGGACAGGCACCTGTCAAATGTGATTCCCAGATACTTCAGTTTGTTCTCTCTCTCTCTCTCTCTCTCTCTCTCTCTCTCTCTCTCTCTCTCTCTCTCTCTCTCTCTCTCTCTCTCTCTCTCTCTCTCTCTCTCTCTCTCTCTCTCTCTCTCTCTCTCTCTCTCTCTCTCTCTCTCTCTCTCTCTCTCTCTCTCTCTCTCTCTCTCTCTCTCTCTCTCTCTCTCTATATATATATATATATATATATATATATATATATATATATATATATAAGAACATTTTTAGTGAGTTAAAAGTGGTCCATATTAAATTTTATACAGGAAGCCAGAGTAGTACAGATGGATCATTTCTTCAATAGTGTAGCTTCCCTTATGTCATGTCTGCTTCGTCAGTGTATGGGCGACTCCATACAAGATCTAGTGGACCTGGTGGAGGGTTACTCTACAGGCAATGATTACCAGGGTGTGTACAACATCATGGATGGTCTAGGTTTACCTCAGTTACAACATCTAATTGTTGTCTTCTTGGTGAGCAAATGTTGTTTATCTTAGTACTATTGACTTTTCTTTCTGTGTAGTTAGTTTTGTATGGATGTGAAGAGTGGGCAAAAAGCAGTCAAGCTGAAAAACATCTGATGGCTATGGAAATGTGGTTTATGAGGAAAATGCAAAAATTACCATGGACAGACAGTAAAACCAATGAACAAGTCCTCCAAGAAACAAATGAAGATCGTAAACTGATTAGAGTCATTAGACGTAGACAGTAAAAAATTGTTGGGCATGTTATGAGAAGAAATGACTTGGAGAACTTGGTGACAACTGGCAAGATTGAAGGGAAGAGACCAAGAGGAAGACCGAGAAGTAAATACCTGGATGGCTTGGTCATGTGCATGGTCGAGACAGGAACACGAAGCTGATCCACGACTCCGGTGATCGAGTGAGATGGCAGAACATGACCGCCTACGCTTATCAGCATGGCACATGATGGATGATAGATGGATAGTAGTTGTCAAATACTGACATATTGAGAATTGCTGGTGTTATAAGATCACTGATGAAAATTCATAAAGAACAGACAAATGAAATTTATGAGTCATATCAAGAGGTGGAATAAAGAAATTAGTTTCTTTTATGGAAAAATGCTAGTCAAAACATGTGAAAGAAGACATTTATATCAAAAGCTTGAAAAGCCGGGAAACAAATAATAATGTAAGCAATAATAGCTTAATCAAAATATCAAAGAGAGAGGATTGGAGAGTTGTGATCACCGGTGTCTGTTCCAGATCTGGCACTAGATGAAGAAGAAATGTTATCATTAGCAAGAATTTATTTGCTATATAAAATATGAGGTGGGGAGACCAGTTAACTTCTTGCTGCCTTTCCTTTCTAGAGATATGCATCTTATCTAAACATTTTAACATATATATCTGGTACATATTATGAGTCTGCCGGTCTCCCTGGCCCAGGGGTCAACACCTTTCTCTGTAATCCTGTATATCCACGTGAGGAACGTAAGCTGCGCGAGAATCGGAAGCGGTTCTCGCCGCATTGGTAACTTACGGGGTGTGTGAGCCGGTCGCTCAGAAAGCAGTGGCAAACTACTGAGTGTAATCTTGCCAAGAAATCAACAATCAGCTGAAAGATGCTGATGCTGACAGCGATGTCCTGTAAAGGATATGCGGAAAAAAAAATTATGAGTCTGGGTAAACAGAGCAGTAGGTAGTCATAACAAAATATGTTCTACAGCTGAGTTGAAATCAGGCCTTCTGTTGTCACTGTTACAGTAAGCCATGCTTTAGTCAATAATGCTGCCATAACTCTAGACACATACTGAAGATAAACTGGTGTATTAAGAAACATGTTTAAGCACATGGATAGCATCAGATGGGAGATATATCAAAGAGATAAGGAACAGAATAGGACAAGCAAAAACTGCATTTGATAAAATCAAGAACATGTTATGCAGTATATCTCTATTTTGGGGGTGGGGATGAGGGGGTTGTGAAAATAATATGTGTATGTTCTGTAGGCTCAACTTTAACATATTACTGTGATTCCTGGGCAATTAGTAAAAAGAAGAAAAAATATCTTTTCAGGCTACAGAGATGTGGTTTTATGGGAAAATGCTGAAAATTCCCTGGACAGCCAAAAGAGACTAAGACACAAAGAAAACATATCACAAACATCTGAAAGAGGAAGTCAAGTTTTGGTTTATGAGAAGAGCAAAACTGGAACACGAGAGGTAAAGGAAGATTTCTTGACAGCCATTTGTCATGGCATGGAAAGGTGTCAGCACAGGAATTGATACAATTTCCTGGCGATTGCAAGAGGTAGAGAAGCTTGATTGTTCATACCATTCAGCGAGGCACATTATAATAATGATTATGAAACATCAGTGAAATGTCTAGAATCTACTGCAATGCTGTTAGTAGCATCTTTGAGATGGATTCCAGAAGCTGTGAAGATGTTGCTTAGAAATGTTTTACCTTTTCATAGTTTCATAGTGATATATAACATATAATGTTGCTACAACCTAAAATAAACTGTAACTTTGATAAAACCCTGATTTCAACCAATGCTTCTTTTAAATGTAAATACAGGTAATGGTCTGCACCTATAATATAAGAAGCTCTGTATGTAGAGCTTGAGGAAGACTGGGTATCAGATGGGTAGATTCTATCAAGGGTTTGCAAACTTAATGCAGTTCGGACGACACATTTGGCTCCATAGTAGAGGACTTTCTTTATCAGACCATATATATTTAAAAGTAAAAGAAGTAATGGACCCCTTGATTTGTCTTGAAGTGTACTGGGTATATGCTAATACAAGTAAACAGTAAAGGACCCATTTGCACGCCTTGAGATGTGTAGGGTATATGGTTCTAGCCCCATATTTTTATAGACCAATCGACACTCAATGGGTCATGTGGTCATATCACTCAGGCCGCCTGTACATTCCAGGACATTTTCTGAACTCCATTTTAGACTTGGTTGAGATGGGATCCCAGGTCAATCTGCCTCAGTGGGGATTCAAACATATAACCAATGGGCCAAAAAGGCAAGAATTCTAGCCACTGCACTACTGCATATCTCAAACATGCAAGGTTCTGTGACTTTAATATATTCATAGAAGTAATGTCTTGTGAATGCTTTTGATTTTGGGAATCAGACTTTTAACTAAAATGTTTATACATTTGAACACTAAGTTTTCTTAATCATGAAATTTACAGTGGTCTTTTGCTAATACTATGAAGCCATAAAATAGAAGTCCAATTGTGTTCCACTACACAGCAGTCCAGCACTTGTGTTGTGTCAGTATGATTGGTTCATAATATTCATCACATTTGTTCTCTTGTAGGAACCAGACCTTGATGCTTCTAGTCTCAAGTTCAGCCCAGCCATTTCAGACATCCGTGACTTCTTCAGCCTTGCGATTGATACCATGGTGTTGAGTGTTTGCAACCTTACTTGCATTGAGCACAATCTTTTCCAGCCTGTAAGTAGTTTCTGCTTTTATATTTAGTTTCATCTTGTTTTTATCAGTTAGTGTTAGAAGGATGGAGTTAGATGGAGCTATTGAAAATATTTTTTCAGGGCATGAAACTGCTAATAACTTTATCCTTCATTTTAGTTTTGAGCCACTTTTAAAGAAGTTAAAGTCTTTTGATTATTTTGTGTGCTGGTTGTTAGCTTTGAGGCTATTTTGTAGAAATTAATTTGGAGATGCATAACTAGTTCCATATGGAACACTTCTCAGCACAAACTAGGAGGGAAACTATAAACATAGTGAGGCCAGAATAATAAATATGTTGCAAGTAAGTGAGCAAAATATCTTTCACATCAGATTGTAGGAACCTGGGTGTAGAACAGAAACAAATCAAGTGCCATCTCCACATTGAAGTCGGCTGTAATAAGTCTCTGGACCTCTGTTCTGCATCTTCATGGTTTCCCCTGTTCTGCATCTTCATGGTTTCACCTGTGTTTAGAAGCTTTTTGCCTGCTCCATCCCATCTTGTTATGCATAATCTCAAAATGATAATCTTATAAATAATTCTGGAAATGTTTCTAGTAGAAAGGAAGTAAGTTCATGATCCGGACTCCTTATGGCTTTCTCCGCATTGCATCATACTTCTTCTAGGATAAATAATCTTGGTTGGCTATTATCTTTCTTACCTTTTCTTTAGACTGTTAATGGTTGCTTTAATGTTTGCAATTAAAGTTTTCTGTCAGATGGGGGTATCCAGTCCCATGCAAACTCTCCTAGGTTGCCTGCCACTTATGACAAATATAGTAGGCAATAGGTTACAATTGTTTGCTTCCCTTAAATACGCTTATAGAAATGTTGTATACATGAGGAGAAATCATTTAATGTGTATTGAAATTGTAATCAGAGTAACTGGATTAGAAAAATAAAAACAGAACTTCAACATGTACAACATAGTCTCATACACAAAGAAAATTGCCTACGTATTAGTAATAGGTCAGCAATGAATGAAGCAGTATAACCACTAATACAGTGGAAATAATGAATGCAGTAACATTATTTACTTACCAGGTATAGCAGCTGAGTTTTACCTTGTGTGTTTGATCATGGACTGTAGAATCAGAGACTAGTGGTACTCATGCATCTACATCTCACAGGCTTGATGATCTTTTAATGCAACTCCATTTGTTTAGACTCTTCTTGTGTTTTTTGATATGTGGTGTTATAAACCTTTACTTCGTGTGTGTTATTTCTCCACAATTTGTATCTTTTCACTCCCCACATTATGATTTTGATGTCTCGTGGAGTATGTTACTTGTAGGCCTTAAGACTTTTAGCTCCACCCATAACTTTGTGTCATTCAGCTTTTCACCTGTGTCATTTTCCATGAGGCCATCTGTTTTCCTGGACTCCGGCTTTTAGTTTCATTCTTGTGTAATATGTTGAAGTAAGGTGACACTCATCTACCATCCACTGCTTGCATGACTATTTGCCATGTGTTCACAGTTAATTGGCATCAGTAATTTCCTTTTCCGGTTAGCGGGGTAGGAGTATCCCCTATCAAAGGAGATGTAAGATGCCTCCTTTCCTCCGTTAGTCTACGGGACACCCTTGGGCAAGGTGGAGTACCCGTTACCCCCCCCCCCCCCCCCCCCCCCGATCAGGGTTACGTGAAGCCATGGAAGCAGGTGGTGGATGGAGTGTGAGAGCAGCCGACAGATTGTTGTTGGTTATGGTCTTGCAGTCTGTGGCGATAGGCAGATGATCTCATCAGTAGAGACAATGGCTATGGCCACCGACTAGTACAGTCACTGTCCAGAAGGAAAGCAATGGCAAACTACCTTCTGCAACACTTGCCAAGAAACCATAACAACCATGAAAGAAAACATAATAAGAAAGAGATCTGGTGGTGAGACCCCCAGGCCAGGCAGATCAGATAACACTGGGGAAGAGTGTGACACAGGGACCAGTACTAGTAATCGTGATGATGGAGTTAATCCTGACTGTGTTACCAAGGGAATCCCCTGTGTGAGACTAAGAAACAGAGTGAGAATAGCAACGTGGAATGTGAGAAGTCTGTATGAGGGAAAGCTTAAAGTAGTATGTGATGAGATTGAGAGGTTAAACATTCAAATTTTAGGAATTAGTGAACATCGCTGGAGCGGCAAGGGACATTTTACAACTGAAAATGGAAGTCTTTTAATTTATTCTGGTAGAGATGTCGGAGGCCAGAGTGGAGTGGCATTTTGTTTAGATAAGACAACTGCAAAAACTTTAATGGGATATAATCCAGTTAGTGATAGAATCCTCACTATTAGACTTAAAGGCCGTCCAAAAAACACAACTCTTGTACAGATATATGCACCTACTTCAACAGCAGAGGAGGACGAAATTGAAGATTTTTACAACACACTGCAAGACACATTAAATAAGATTGGTCATAATTATATAGCAATAATAATGGGAGATTTTAATGCAAAAGTAGGATAAGGAAGAGCTGAAAATGAGAGACACGATTTAGGAAAATTTGGATTGGGAAATAGAAATGATGCAGGTGACAAATTAATTGAATTTTGCACAGAAAATGAGTTCACGATAGCCAACACGCTTTTTAAACAACATCCAAGAAGACTCTTCACATGGAAGTTTCCGGACAGTTTTACCAAAAATCAGATAGATTATATTTTAATACAAAGAAGATGGAGACCAAGCATAACATCTGCAAAAACCCTACGAAGTGCAGACTGTGATACAGATCATCAGTTATTAGAAGCAGATCTGAAATTAAAACTCAAAAAGCTTACCCGAGGACCAAGGCCACTTCATTTTGATCTCACAAAAATACCAGATGCATACAACATAGAAGTTAGGAATCGCTTTGGGGTCTTGATGTCTGTACAAGAGGAAATGACACCTAATGTACTGGCAGTACAAGCTAGAGATATCTTGATAACTGCAGCCAAAGATTTAATTCCGACCAAGAAAAAGCAACATCAGACACGTTAGAATTAATAAAACAACAAAGGGAGCTGAAAAAGAAAGGAGATGAATCCGATAACAGCAGGATGAAGTATAAATCTTTAACTCGAGAAATAAGGAAGAACACAAGAAAGGACAAAAAGCAATACATACAAGATTGCTGTACCAGAATAGAGCAATATCATAAGACTGGAATGTTAAAAGAAATGAAGTTATTGACAAGAAATGTTCAACCTCAGTTGAATGTTATCTGTGACAAGATGGAAAATACCTTAACAGAATCTAGGCAAATTGTAGAAAGATGGCAGGAGTACTGCAGTGGAATGTATGATATGAGTGACAGTAAGGATATGAATGAGATACATGAGCCAATGACAGCAGAGACAGAACCTGAACCCTCATTAGATGAAATTGCTTGGGCTATAAAGAACCTGAAGAATGGTAAATCACCTGGATGTGATGAGATACCAGCTGAACTAATTAAAGCGGGAGGAGAAGAAAGCATACACATATATCATGCATTATGTAAAAAGATTTGGAAATATGGTATATGGCCCAAAGATTGGAAGAGAACTATCTTCATTCCAATACCAAAAGAGGGCAACCTGAAATTATGCACCAACTATAGAACTGTTGCCCTGGTTAGACATGCAAGTAAAATTCTACTGAAAGTCATAATGGGAAGACTTCGTAAAAAAATAGAAGAAGAGATTAACATGGTTCAAGCTGGATTTAGACAAGGAAGAGGAACAAAAGATCACATATTCAACATGCGATTAATAATAGAGAAGTGCAGAGAATTTAATGTAAACCTATTCTCATGTTTTATGGATTATTCAAAGGCATATGACTGTGTACAGCATCAGAAACTTTGGGAAATCATGAGGAATATGGGCTTTCCATCACATATATACAACTCATAAAAATGCTCTATCTAGACCAGCAAGCAGCAGTTAGAATAGATGGCGAGACATCAGAGTGGTTTGACATCAAACAAGGAGTCCGTCAGGGCTGCGTGCTGTCACCCTATTTGTTTAACCTGTAATGAGAAATGTAAGAGATGATATAAACAGGGAGCTATATGAAGCCCTAAATATCGGCGGTCATGACATACCAGAGATTCGATATGCTGATGATACAGTATTACTATCCACAACACAGAATGGCATAGAAAACCTAATAGCCTCAACCCAAATGAATAGTGAAAATCACAACTTATATCTTAACATAGCAAAACAAAGATAATGCATACAGACAAAACTACTATGGAGAAAGAAATATACGTTAATGGGGGATAAAATTGGAGGTGGTGGAAAATTGTGAATATCTTGGGTCACTGATTACCAACAATGGTGACACAATCTTCTTCTTCTTCTTCTTCTTCTCCTCCTCCTCCTCCTCCTCCTCCTCCTCCTCCTCCTCCTCCTCCTCCTCCTCCTCCTCCTCCTCCTCCTCCTCCTCCTCCTCCTCCTCCTCCTCCTCCTCCTCCTCCTCCTCCTCCTCCTCCTCCTCCTCCTCCTCCTCCTCCTCCTCCTCCTCCTCCTCCTCCTCCTCCTCCTCCTCCTCCTCCTCCTCCTCCTCCTCCTCCTCCTCCTCCTCCTCCTCCTCCTCCTCCTCCTCCTCCTCCTCCTCCTCCTCCTCCTCCTCCTCCTCCTCCTCCTCCTCCTCCTCCTCCTCCTCCTCCTCCTCCTCCTCCTCCTCCTCCTCCTCCTCCTCCAGCTTTCCGAGCCATTGAGGTTCTTTGCTGCAAATACAATCCGTCTCCATTCGTCTCTCTGGTGGACCTTCTCTTGCCAGTCGTTGATTCCAAGTGCTTGTAGGTCTGTACATGTATTAATGGTGACACAATGACAGAAATTAAACGGCGACTATCAATTGCTCTTCAAAGACTAAAACAACTGAATAAATTATGGAGTGGGACAGACAGAACTACAAACATTAGATTTTTAAGAGCATGCACAAGCTGAACAGCGCATAAATGCCTTTGAATATAAATGTTATAGACTAGTTCTAAGAATATCTTGGGTAAAGAAAAGAACAAATGCATCCATACTTCAAGAATTGAATATTGAAGAAGGTTGGCTATTAAAGACGATAAAACATCTCTCCCCTGCTATTCAATATCTACATGGACAGAATTTCCAAAGAAGCAAGTCTCGACAGAACAGATTCAGAAAATTTAGAACTCTTTACTCCAGATGAAACAACTGACCCACAGGGAATAAATGAACTTCTATTTGCAGACGATCAGTGCCTGTTTTACAGCGACGAGGGCAGACTACAAAATCATATTACTAATCTGAGTTCAACCTGCAGCAGATACAATATGAGTATAAACACAGCCAAAACCGAAGTAATACAAGTTAGCAGATCGCCAGGCCCACTAAGTATACAGATAAATAACACACCTCTGAAACAAGTTAAAGAATTCAAATACCTTGGAAGTATGATCACAAAAGATGGCAGATTGGACAGAGAAATTGAAATCAGATGTCAAAAAGCTAGTGCACTTACATATCAACTATCACCCTTACTGAAACATCCAAACATACCCATGTCCGCAAAACGACAGATAATAAACAGCATATTCACACCAACCCTATGCTACCAATCTCAAACCTGGACTTTATCCAAATTACACCTTCGCAAAATCAACACCTGCGAAATGAGATGCCTGAGGAGAGCTGCCAACTTAACAATCCGAGACCGAGTAAGAAATGCTACTATCAGACAGACTGTGGGATCAACACCTTGTGCCACATTTATTGAAAGACAGAAGATCAAGTGGTTTGGCCATGTCGTTAGAATGCAACATCAGCAACTACCATCACTGGCCTTACATCAATGATCATCTGCAACGAGACCACGTGGATGTCCAAGAAGAAAATGGATTGACGACATCAGAGACATTGTACAACCACACGGAATGACACTATCCAGTGCCGTCCACCGGGCACTGGAACGCAAATTATTCCTCCCCACGACGCTTGACGGCAGAAGTGGAAGAAGATGATGATAATGATGAAACAAAGAAAATTGAAATATTTTGGTCACTTGAAACGTCAGGAAAGTTTGGAGAGAACAATAATGGAATTATATATGCCTGGGAAGAGAGGAAGAGGAAGGCCAAAGAGAAGATGGGTGCAGGATGTGGCTGATAATTTCCAGATGGGTGTATCAGACGCGGGACGTCTTGCTTATGATCGAGAGGTTTTCCAGAAGGTTGTTATGGCAGCCAGGTTCTGCAAAGGACATGCTACTGAATGAATGAATTTCCTTTTGGCCATATTATCTACTGGTTACAAGTTACTGGTGTCAGTTTGACTGCATTCTTCTCTGTTTCATCTTATCTAAACATATTAATGCATCAGGTGTTGGACTGTTCACATGTTAGTGAGAACAGTAACTGCTGTCTGGGCTATATCTGCCTTTGTATCTTTTCAGTGTGCGTTATTATAACTTTGACTGAGTTGGTTTATTTGTTTCTGAACTAAACAAGGCATGTTATGTCATAGGTATCTATTTCCTCAAGATATCTCATTTGTTTCGCATGCTAAACTTTGTCAAGTATTCTTTGATGAAGTTTACATAAATATGTTTTTGAGTTTCTACATATTTGTCATGTATAATTTGATTATACATTATTATTGTTTTTCTTCCTCCATTATTTTGTTGAAAACCAAATTGTTTTTGAATTTTGTTATCAATGTTTGTTTGTTTTGTTGTTTTTTGCATTATATTAAGGAGAACATCGATTGTATGGTTCATCATGCTGATTGCTTTAAAATCTGATGCTCAAGATTTTGTAGGTAATACTGTAAATGCTGATGTCTTTAGTCAATATAAGATATATTCACAGTATAGGATACTTCCCACATACATTATGCTGTATTTGTTTTTCAGGTTGAAAATCTAGAACAACAGTCAATCCTGTCTGTAGAAATTGAAGAAGAACTTGTGAAAGTGGCTAAGGACAAGATCCACACAGTGATTCTAGCTAACAGCCATGGGCCTAAAAAGTAATTGTAGAACAATTCCTTCAAGAATGTAAACATTTGTGAAATTCCCATGATTCTTTTGGGGGGATTGATCTTTCATTAAGTTATTTTGCATGGTGCGTTTATATTCTGACTTGTACAATGACATTTAGGCTCTGATTAATCCACTGTAAAGGAGCATATGCCGGTCTCCCTGGTCGAGGAGTTAGCAGTTTTCTCCGTAACCCCGAATACTCTCGTGGTTGATGTGAGTGTCGTGTCTTCCTTTAAAGTGTCGTCCCTGGAGTGAGGAGATTCGACACCCACATTATAATATTTTTTTTTCTCTCAATATTCTGGAGAATCCACCAGCTTCCGTCCAACACACTCCATCAGCCTATGGACACCTTTTCCTATCACTCTCTCACTGTCGTACTATGCCCCCTTCTCATACTTCCCCAACGCAACATACTCAACAACTCTTGGTTCTAAAAATTAATAAAGATTAATTTATTAAAAGAAAAGTGTAACGTATATGAGATGTGTATGTGAAGAAAATGTGTGACGTGTTCTATAAAGTGTGTAGAATCGGACTCTCAGACAACAACCCAGTCAGCTGATCCCAGCAAGGATAGACCACAGCACGTTACGTCAGAACATGTACTTCTCACCCAGTGCCGAAACCATCTTGCCGGATACTGATTTGCCTCTGTAGACCTCTGGTAATCCCATTTCATGAACATCCGAAATAGACACCGGTGGTATTAACAGTTAATCATGGACCGGTTGCACTCTACACCATGTCCGTTCCTATCGTTCCTTAAAAAAAATTGCACAAGTCCTTTGTAGTGTGTACACAGTCATTAATGTTAATTGTTAATGTTATTGATCCTCACTCGTGTCTATCTAGCCTCACGTATAATGTCTTGTGTTCTATTACACGAGATTATATAACACTAGGTAACTATTAGACTGTTCTCATTTAGTTACTACTGTCTGATGCTGTGTGGTGCATCAGTAATCATCACTATCTTTGGTGAATCAACTTCCTCCTAGCTTTAGTTACGTTCTGTATGCAACTTTATTGATTGTTGAACTGGTGTTCTTCCGAATGGGATTTGTATCTTTCCCAAAAACTTGTTGAGTTTCCTTGGATCTGGTAGGGAACCTTAAATGGCACTACTGCAGTCCTATCAATCATATCTACATCTGCCATTATAGGCACGTGTAAAATTAAGTCACTAATTAACACACGGTAGATATTATTTCCACTAAGCACTGCAGTGCCTTTGCACTCCGACTAGAGCCACATTTCCAAGTCCCCCTAGTTGGCCCCAACTCGGGTTTATATGGCAACCTACCAAAGTTGGCCACGTGACGTTCTCCTTTATGGCCCCACACAGGTGGCACAGTGGCAGATCATCCCCTGTCAGGGATCCATCCTCCCTGGCTCCATTAATGTTAGATTTGTCATCACTGGTTTTGACATCCAAAACAATCTAGAGAGTTACTGTACAGTTCCAACAAAGAGTTTTTCCCAACACGCTGTCAATCTTCTCGATGTTCCGGAAACAAGACTTGACAGATGTACTGTTTCCTGTCTCTCGCTGCCAATTCCGGTTTGTCTCTGACTGTTGACAAACTGTCAAGCGATGCCGGGACCTGTCTTCATCACCACCGAATGTTCCCAATCCGTTAGAGATGTACACGTGCAACTACAAATATTGTCCTGGGATTTTGACATCCGATTTGTTTTTACTGTTAGTAAAATAGTTGTCGCTGGCAGATAGTCCGTTTAATCAGAAAATCCTCTATAATAATCAACCAGTTAAACACACGGTTTTATTTTGTGACATAGGCCCCCTCCTAAGAGAGTAGTCCATCTCACTCTTCTCCACCGTGAGTTTAATCCAGATGATTCATTCTTCTTCTTCAGGAGCTGGGTGTCTTGACAAGAAATCCGCTCCAACGTTTTCCTTCCCATGAATGTACTCTACTGTGAAATTATAAGGTTGAAGTAACAACGACCACCGCATCAAACGTGCATTGAGCTTCTGAGAAGTAGCCAGGAACATCAGAGGTTGATGATCCGACTGGACTCGAAACTTAACTCCATACAAATATGGCTGAAATTTTTGCACTGCCCATACGAGGGACAAGCACTCTCTCTCGACGGTTGAATAATTCCTCTCCGCCTGTAGTAATTTCTTGCTTGCGTATGCCACAGGTTTCAAAACCGAAGCATCGTCTTTTCCTTCCTGTAACAAAGCGGCTCCAATTCCAATCGCACTCACATCTGTTCTCAACACAAATTGTTTGGAAAGGTCAGGGAGCTGTAATACAGGTTTGCTGACCAAGGCCTCCTTTAACTGACTATAGGCATTCTCACATTCTGGTGTCCAAATGATTTGGTCCGGGAATCCCTTTTTCAAGGTTTCCGTCAACGGAGCTCCCAGTTCCGTGAAATGTGGGATAAATTTGTGGTAGAACCCACACAACGAGAGAAAAGATCGCCCATCCTTCTTCGTTTTTGGCCTTGGTGCATTTCTGATTTTCTCCAGGTTCTTCTCTTCTGGGACAATGTGTCCTGGAGTGATGGTGTGACCTAGAAATTCCCGAGTCTGGTAACCAATCATGCACTTGGTTGGACGAGCGGTAAGCCCTGCTTCCTTGAGCCTATTAAACACTCTCTCCAAGGATTGTAAGTGGTCATCCAGGCTGTCACTGGAAATCAGAATATCATCCATGAATGAGATGATGGACGGATCCTGTAACGGATCTAGTAAAGTCCTCATCATGCGTGTAAACACACTAGGTGCATTGCTGAGTCCAAAGGCCATGACCTTGAATTCGTAGTGTCCACTGGGTGTACTGAAAGCTAACAGTGGTCGAATCTCCGGTTTGACTGGTATCTGATAGTACCCCCGACTCAGATCCACCTTCGAAAAGTACCGAGCCTTATGGAGCCTAGCGAATAACTGAGTTGGATTCGGCAAAGGTTCCACCTGAAACTGTGTATGACTGTTCAGAAGTCGGTAGTCTATACACAACCGGTGTTCTCCACTTGGTTTGCGTAACAAAACTACCCCCGCATTGTATGGGGATGTGGATGGTGCAATCACGTCATCCTCCAACAGTTTTTGTATTTCCTCCTCCAGGGCCTTTTCTTTAGAGAATGGCACTGGGTAAACCTTTTGGCGAACAGGCTCCTGTGTGGTCAAAGTCATCTCGAACTCAACCAACCTCGTTCGTCCTGGTTTATCAGTCAGTATCTCCTTATGAGACTTGAGAACCTGGGTTATCCTTTCCCTCTCCTGGGAGGTCAGATCAGGGTTCACTTGCACATCCCTATAGGTTTCCTGGTGTACCAAGGGATATTCCCTGCCCTCGCTGGTTCCCACTTCTGTCTCCACTGCAACTGCCATTGCCATGAGGTGCGCTGCCTTGTCTCCGGGTCTCTCTTCGTATTTCCGCAAGAGATTGATATGGAAAATCTTCGACTTTCCCCGGATCCGGATCTGATAGTTGGTTCTGGATATCACCCTTTCCACGGGAAATGGTCCTTGCCAACCTATCTCCAGTTTGTTGTTTCCCGTTGGGAGTAGCAACAAGACTTTATCTCCCACCTCTAGAGATCTTTCTTTAGACCTACGGTTGTAGTAAGCCGCATGTCTTTTCCTGGCCTTTTTCAAGTTTTGATTTGCCAGAGTCCATCCCTTGTGGAGTTTTTCTTTCAGTTCCTCCACGTATTGATAGGATGAGATCACTTCTTCTGACGTCCCCTCTTCAGTCCAACTCCTCAACATGGCTTCCAACGGTCCTTTGATTGGACGACCAAACAGCAACGTAGTGGGTGGTAGTCCTGTTGAGCCATGAGGAACTTCCCGATAGGCAAAGAGTGCTGCTGGGATATATTCATCCCACCTATCAGGTTTTTCCTGCGCTAGTTTCCTGAGCATTGTCATCAACGTGCCGTTGAAACGCTCTACTTGTCCATTGGCTTGAGGGTGGTAAGGGCTGGTATGTATGTGGTTAGAGTGAAACACCCTAAATACCTCCTCCATGAGTTTTCCACAAAACTGAGATCCATTGTCCGTCAGAATTTGATCCGGAAAGCCTAATCTGGTAAAGGCCTCCATCAGTGCGTCCGCCACTCTTTTCGAGTCAATCGTGGTCAACGGTATGGCTTCACCCCACATTGTACAGCAATCCACCATTGTGAGTATATACATGTTCCTCTTCCTAGTCCTGGGAAGTGGACCCACGATATCGATGGCTACCCTCTCGAAAGGAGAGTTCATGATGGGCATCTCACCCAACACCACCGGTGCTGTCCAGTGTTTCGGTGCCACCCTCTGGCACTCAGGGCATGACTTCACATACCGACGCACATCATCTGTCATTCCCGGCCAATAGTAATGGCAGGAAATCCGCTGCATGGTGGCGGCAATACCCATGTGACCACTAAAGGAGATGGTATGCCCCATATGAAGAATCTGGGACCGGTGAGCTTTCGGGACGACCAACTGACCGTATAGGTTGTCTCCCCTTCCTGCTCTCCTGTAGAGTATCCTATTCTTCATGTAGTACTGCCCCCGTCCTGGTGGATCAGCACTTTTCTGCAGCTTTTTGTAGCAAGGACGTAAAGTATCATCCTCACTCTGGGCAGTTCGTAGCTCCACCCGGCATTGGGTTAGTCACAATTGCGTCTGCCTCTTCCGTTTTCGTCTGAGAGCGAGTCTGCATTGCTCCCTTATGGATTGGCTCCCTGGGCATTCCCAGAAAGACATACCGGCAACCTAGGATGACTGGAAAAATGGGATCGGTCAATACAGCGGCCTTGATGGTGCCGGTGACGTACCTTGACCGAATCTCCACATTAGCAATAGGCAACTTCATGGTTACAGCACTCTTCTGTGCAGGCTGTATATCCAAGGTTTCACCTGTGAATTGTTCTGGATGTACCAGATCCGCAGAAATCACGGCCTCCCCGTCCAGTCCTGTGTCGTGTAAACACTCCACTTGACGATCGTTAACCTCTACCAATTCCACTACAGGTGGTTTTTCCTGGTCTGGAGTCTCTTCCTCGGCCTCGACCTGTTCGGTGGGCTCCACCTTAGGTTTCCCGGGGCACACGACGAATTGAGTGTCTCCTGACTCTCCTCTGCAGTCAATAGCATTGTGCATATTCGACTGGCATTGGTTGCACCATTTCCCTGTCCTAGATTTTCTATTGCCAGACTTGAGTGAGCTCTCCTGGTGGCGAGCTTCCTTGTTGACCTTGGCCTTTTCCGTAACAACCTCCTTGGAAGTCACTTGACATGCTGCGAAGTGAGGGTTCTTAGCCTTCGATTTGCAGTCCCTCGTATTGTGAGAGGGTGACTTACAAATTGAACACCACTTCTCCGACCACGGTCGTTTAGGTGTTGAGCTTGAAGTGCTCTTGCTTCCCTCCTTCTTCTTCTCTGAACTATCCTCTGATTTTTGCACATAAGGTTCCCACTTTTTTGTTCCTGAGTTTTTGGTTTTCTTCTTGTCATGTTTCTCTTGACTTTTGGAGTTGGTGGAAAGGTTCTCCCCTGCCTCCCCATGTACCTCGATGAACCGTTCTGCTAATTTAGTCACGAGGTCAATACGTTCCGCTCCTTGTTCTCCCAGGAACGTCCTGAGAGGTTTAGACATTTGCTTCTTCAGCTGGTCGACCACCATGAGCTCTTCCAGACTCTCATAGTCATGCGCGAACCCAGCCAAATCCATCCACTTGTGGAGATAAGATTTTAGACGCAAACTGTAGGCGGCAAACAACTCCCCCGGTTCTCGTTTCGCTGCTCGAAATTTTTTCCGGTAGGTATGTGACGTAACCTCGAATCGTTTCAGCAGAGCCGTCTTTAACTCGTCATAATTGTTCTCATGTCCTGGTGGCAGGCGAGAATAAACCTCGTATCCGGTCCCGCGTAAACCCTGGGATAGCTTAAGATTCCATTTGTTACGCTCCAGACCCATAGCAACTGACATAGCCTCGAAGCGTTGAAGGTATTGGTCAATCTTCTCTTTGTCCTCCTCGTAGACCGCTAAAGGAAACTTCATAGCATGGTACGCATGTCCACCTACTGGTGTTGATCCTGGGATGGAGGAACCTCCAACTGCTCCCTCAGTTTCTCCATTAGATTGACTCTTGAGCTCGAGTTCCCGCATCCGGTACTCATGCTCCCTCTTCTGTGCTTCTTGTTCAGCTTCTAATTTCCTAGCTGCTTGTTCAGCTTCAAATTTCCTAGCTGCTTGCTCTGCTTCCAATTTCCTAGCTGCTTGCTCAGCTTCCAATTTCTTAGCTGCTTGCTCAGCTTCCAATTTCTTAGCTGCTTGTTCCAACTCCATCCTTCTCAATTCCAGCTCGGCCTTTCGATCTTCCCTTTCTGCTTGACGATACTCTCTCTCCACTTCCTGTATGTAATCCGTTAGAGCAGAACCCCCCCCCCCCCCCAAATCCCATTTCTTCCCCCTTTGCCTTTAATTCTAACATGGTTAGTTTAGGGGTGGCCATTATACAGAGAGGTAAGCTAGCACGTCTAGTACAATATAACTGCAAATTACTATACAGATATATGAACAAGTACTATAAATCTAGATATTACTACACACAGCACATTCACTCAGTGACAAGAGTAGAATCAGGACCACAGACCTATGCAGACGTGTGAAGTGTGAACAGGTAAGATATTTGTCCTAACCCCTATCCACATTCACTCTAGCTGGATTCTCCAAAATGATTTCTCCCTCTTATAACTAGGGATCCCGTGTCAAAAGACCCCGTTGTCAGAAGATCCCACTGTCAAAGGTTCCTGTTTGCAGGAGATCTCGCTGTCAAAGGATTCCGTTTACGGGAGATCCCGCTGTCCAAAGATTCCGTTTACAAGAGATCCCGCTGTCCAAAGATCCCGGACGAGCCCCCAATAATGTCGTGTCTTCCTTTAAAGTGTCGTCCCTGGAGTGAGGAGATTCGACACCCACATTATAATATTTTTTTTCCTCTCAATATTCTGGAGAATCCACCAGCTTCCGTCCAACACACTCCATCAGCCTATGGACACCTTTTCCTATCACTCTCTCACTGTCGTACTATGCCCCCTTCTCATACTTCCCCAACGCAACATACTCAACAACTCTTGGTTCTAAAAATTAATAAAGATTAATTTATTAAAAGAAAAGTGTAACGTATATGAGACGTGTATGTGAAGAAAATGTGTGACGTGTTCTATAAAGTGTGTAGAATCGGACTCTCAGACAACAACCCAGTCAGCTGATCCCAGCAAGGATAGACCACAGCACGTTACGTCAGAACATGTACTTCTCACCCAGTGCCGAAACCATCTTGCCGGATACTGATTTGCCTCTGTAGACCTCTGGTAATCCCATTTCATGAACATCCGAAATAGACACCGGTGGTATTAACAGTTAATCATGGACCGGTTGCACTCTACACCATGTCCGTTCCTATCGTTCCTTAAAAAAAATTGCACAAGTCCTTTGTAGTGTGTACACAGTCATTAATGTTAATTGTTAATGTTATTGATCCTCACTCGTGTCTATCTAGCCTCACGTATAATGTCTTGTGTTCTATTACACGAGATTATATAACACTAGGTAACTATTAGACTGTTCTCATTTAGTTACTACTGTCTGATGCTGTGTGGTGCATCAGTAATCATCACTATCTTTGGTGAATCAACTTCCTCCTAGCTTTAGTTACGTTCTGTATGCAACTTTATTGATTGTTGAACTGGTGTTCTTCCGAATGGGATTTGTATCTTTCCCAAAAACTTGTTGAGTTTCCTTGGATCTGGTAGGGAACCTTAAATGGCACTACTGCAGTCCTATCAATCATATCTACATCTGCCATTATAGGCACGTGTAAAATTAAGTCACTAATTAACACACGGTAGATATTATTTCCACTAAGCACTGCAGTGCCTTTGCACTCCGACTAGAGCCACATTTCCAAGTCCCCCTAGTTGGCCCCAACTCGGGTTTATATGGCAACCTACCAAAGTTGGCCACGTGACGTTCTCCTTTATGGCCCCACACAGGTGGCACAGTGGCAGATCATCCCCTGTCAGGGATCCATCCTCCCTGGCTCCATTAATGTTAGATTTGTCATCACTGGTTTTGACATCCAAAACAATCTAGAGAGTTACTGTACAGTTCCAACAAAGAGTTTTTCCCAACACGCTGTCAATCTTCTCGATGTTCCGGAAACAAGACTTGACAGATGTACTGTTTCCTGTCTCTCGCTGCCAATTCCGGTTTGTCTCTGACTGTTGACAAACTGTCAAGCGATGCCGGGACCTGTCTTCATCACCACCGAATGTTCCCAATCCGTTAGAGATGTACACGTGCAACTACAAATATTGTCCTGGGATTTTGACATCCGATTTGTTTTTACTGTTAGTAAAATAGTTGTCGCTGGCAGATAGTCCGTTTAATCAGAAAATCCTCTATAATAATCAACCGGTTAAACACACAGTTTTATTTTGTGACAGTGAGCGCACGAGAATTGGAAGCGGTTCAAGTCGCGCCAGTGACTTATGAGAGTATTGCCATGTAGCGGTTGAGGCAAAAGTCAATATGTAGATTAGATAAGAAAATAGTGGCAGAAAAATCAAGTAAGCCACCGTGCAGCATAAGAATACATAGTTACTAGATGACGGCACGAGAACTACTATAGGTTACTATAGATAGAGAAGTGTTTAACAACAGGAATAGAGGAAGGCAAACACAGGGACAACATCACGATATTGAGAAGATTCAACTGAAATGGCATGATAGACACAACACAGCATGGTTACTCAAGATGAAGAACAACTGTACAATGGTGATTATGAAGGATGGCCAAGAATGAATACATGGCGCTGAGGAAATGGAGAGAATATTTTGCATTAAAACTAGCCAATCAGATTGTAGGCAAAAGGTCACAGGGTTAGTACATCAGTCAAAGGAACTTAAATATCAGCGGGTAGTGATTGACCACGATCAAGTATTTCTCTGTTAATGATCAAATTGGTGAGATGGGATTTGTCAGACAAATCGGTATGTTGCAATTATTATTTACTTATCATATTTTGACGGATCCTCCCAGCCATATGGGAACAGCCATATAATTATTTATTATTGACATGTCTGACTAATCAACAATATTAAAAGGAGAATGATGTGGATCGTCATTGTTGCTGCTGTAATTTTTATTGACATTGAATTGCGGTTCTCGTTAATTCTGTTGTAATAGTTGGAACGGACAATGAGTGTAATTTAAAGGACACCAGCACTGCAGCAAATATGGAGCTGGTCGCTCAAAAAGTCGTAGCATGCTGATGAGCCTATTCTAGCCTAGGAATCAACATACAGCTGAAAGATGCTGATGTTGATCGCAATATCCTGAAACAGGATGGAAATGTGGGGGGAAAAAAAACGAGCTTACAATTTCTTATTTCATCTAGCAAAGAAAATACTTCATACTAAATCCTATAGTTCTTATTTGAATGTCATAGTATGCTTCATCCATAGTGGTGTCATATAACACCATATTATATTGGTTGTTTGGTTGGTTGTGAACCGTCTGAAATACTGAGTCTTCTTCTTCTTCTTCTTCTCCTTCTTCTTCTTCTTCTTCTTCTGCATGCTTCTGGAATGTTGTTTTAGACGTAATTGTGTTGTACCTGTTTACAGAAGAGCTGTGATATTTGCACCTTTCCGTCAACACATCTGACTTCTTCAGGTCTTTGTTGGCCGGGTTACCTTCCCGGTAATAATGAGTCTTAAGTCAGGTTGTCAGTGCTTTATATGAAATATTACGTTTCTGTTTTATGCAGTTTCTCTCTAAGTTGTTATTCAGTCTCTGTGATTCACAAGCATACAGTAGTAAAGACATTATGCAAAGTCATAAACTCATTTTCTGACTTCTGTGAGCAAAAATCTATTGGACAGAATGCTCTTAATTTGGTGGAATTCCTCCTAAGCTTCCATTATTCTGCATGTGGTCTCTGTTTTTCCCATCGCTTGTTATCACTGACCCAATATCAATCAATCATGTGCCATGCCGGAAAGTGAGGGCGGTCATGACTCGCCATTTCACTCGATCATCAGCATCGTGGATCAGCTCAGTGTTCCTGTCTCGTCCATGCCATCTGGCCAAGCCATCCAGGTATTTTCCTCTCAGTCTTCCTCTTGGTCTGTTCCCTTCGATCTTGCCAGTTGTCACTAAGTTCTCCAATCCATTTCTTCTCATAACATGTCCAAAAATTTTGACTGTCTACATCTAGGAATAAGTCTCGAAACTAGTATGGTCAGAAGCGGTAACTGCAATACCAACAATTTCTCAACTAAGACCTCGAACTGTACATCGTCTCATGTCAGATCTTTAGCCCTTCCTCCGGGCGTGAGTGGTGAGCCTGGGTGCAGTCAATCACACAAATGTCGGCTGAAGTCCAACCTCCATAATAATGCAGCGATAATCGACCGTAAGTCGCACCCAGTCCGAGAGCATTTAACAAAGTCTGTCAGTATAACACACACCTCACATTTTCACAAAATACGCATACTATGTGGTCTAGTCAGTTGCAGACAGACCAAGAGGTGGGTCCGAATGGAAAGGAAGAACCGGCTTCCTAAGAGGGTGCGGCGCCGTGAACGGGGTACGAGGAAGGTACACGGCAATGGAACGTATGGAGATGACGGAGGCCGTGGCGGGGATGGAGCTGGCATCCCACGACCACACGTGCCAAGGGGCAGGCACAAGCTGCTCGGGCTCTCCCCACCGAGGGAGGGTGGGTTTGAGAGTCGACAAGGTAACAGCGAAGGGACAAGCGTAACATCGGGGATAACGAATATGACCGAACGAACGACTCCATGGCAGGGGACAGACGCCTGGAGTCATGACCTGGATGGGAACTCCCCCATAAAGTATTAAGAAATTAATGGTCCGAAATGCTTGGGGAAGGGGGTTTCCTTCTGATGATCGGAAGCCCTTGCCGTGTTTGCTCCGCATCGGAGCTACGACTATGTTCAAGCATTTAAATTATTTAAAAGAATTAACCAGATAGCTTAAAGAAAAACACATAGATGAGCAATGATTAGGGGACATAAACATTTAATATTCT
The DNA here is from genome assembly GCA_963921405.1 of Cepaea hortensis. Taxonomy (NCBI): domain Eukaryota; kingdom Metazoa; phylum Mollusca; class Gastropoda; order Stylommatophora; family Helicidae; genus Cepaea; species Cepaea hortensis. Next base: position 40,248,532 of record OY992882.1, read on the forward strand.
TGTAAGGGAGACAACTAGAAAGTTTTAAAACGTCAATTTCTTAGCTATAATTTTATTAATTAACTTAAATATCTCTCTACTACTTCTCAATTAATAAAGAAATTAACACAGAAGTCGGATATTATAACATAGAGAATAGTTCTTTTACATTCCTTATAAAATATGTCTTTAATCTTTACTTACTTACATTTTATAACCAACTTTAGAGTTCAACATTTATTTATTAAATTTTAATTGTATACTTTCAACGTATCTTAACATTCCAATGCTCCCCCATTTGTGGGGTGCGACATTTTTTTTACTGGCCTCTTAAGGCCACATACAATTTAAAAGAAATTAACCACACACCTCCCAAGCTTTGATAACATTTAGAAAGAAATGGGAAGACAGAATATTCACATGTTAGGTATATCTTAGACGAGAGGGCTTCCACTTCCGAGGAGTATAGCATAATCCATTCAGGTGGAGGAAAAATAAAACAGCCAGAGGTAGCAATTATAATGGTTATAGAAACCATCCTTGAAGACTATGAGATACAAGGGCAACTGCTAGAAAACATCATAGCCATGTACCACTTGAGCCGAAGTGCAGTAAGAACACAAGAAGGTATATCAGATATGTTCACAGTCAATACAGGGGTGAGGCAGGGATGTGTGCTCTCTCCCCTGCTATTCAATATCTACATGGACAGAATTTCCAAAGAAGCAAGTCTCGACAGAACAGATTCAGAAAATTTAGAACTCTTTACTCCAGATGAAACAACTGATCCACAGGAAATAAATGAACTTCTATTTGCAGACGATCAGTGCCTGTTTTATAGCGACGAGGGCAGGCTGCAAGATCATATTAATAATCTGAGTTCAACATGCAGGAGATACAATATGAGTGTAAATACAGACAAAACCGAAGTAATGCGAGTTAGCAGATCGCTGGGCCCACTAAAAATACAGATAAATAGCACAACTCTGAAACAAGTTAAAGAATTCAAATATCTTGGAAGTATGATCTTAGAAGATGGCAGATTGGACAGAGAAATCGAAATCAGATGTCAAAAAGCTAGTGCACTTACATATCAACTATCCCATCCATCCATCATGTGCCATGCCGGTAAGCGTGGGCGGTCATGTTCTGCCATCTCACTCGATCAACAGAGTCGTGGATCAGTTCCGTGTTTTTGTCTCGACCATGCCACAAGGCCAAGCCATCCAGATACTTGTTTCTAGGTCTTCCCCTTGGTCTGTTCCCCTCGATCTTACCAGTTGTCACCAAGTTCTCCAAATCATTTCTTCTCATAACATGCCCAAAAAATTGTGACTGTCTACGTCTAATGTCTCTGATCAGTTTACGATCTTCATTTGTTTCTTGAAGGACTTGTTCATTGGTCTTTCTGGCTGTCCATGGTATTCTTTGCATTTTCCTCAGAAACCACATTTCTACAGCCATCAGATGTTTCTCAGCCTGGCTGCTCATTGTCCAAGCTTCACATCCATATAAAAGTACAGGTTCTATGTAGCATCTCAACACTCTTTTTCTCGTTTCAATTGACATCTTTTTATTGGTCAGTATGTTTTTCATCTTGCTAAAGGCTACTTTTGCCATGGCGATTCTTGTTCTAATCTCTTCAAGGCATCTCCCATCAGATGTTATTACTGTTCCGAGGTAATTGTACCTATTCACTTGTTGAAGAATATTCCCATTTACTTGTATATTACACTGTGGTATTTCGTTCTTCCTAGTGACGACCATAATCTGTGTCTTTTTACAATTTAATTCTAACCCTAGTTGTTCACTGTGTGTAACAACCGCATCTACTAAATTTTGCAGGTCCTGTTCATTGTCTGCAATCAAGACTGTATCATCTGCATATCTAATGTTATTGATGCATCGTCCCCCAATGTTGATTCCTTCCATATTTTCAATATTTCTGAAAATATTTTCACTGTACAGGGAAAACAGATCTGGAGACATTACACATCCCTGTCTCACACCCCTTTTAATAGGCTGATATTGGCTTACTTCATTATCAACTCTTATGGCAGCTTGTTGTTTCCAATATATGTTTTTTACAAGTCTAAGGTCTTTCCCATCAATTTGTAGATCTTCAAGCATCCTTATCATGTTGACATGTCTCACTTTATCAAAAGCCTTTGTGTAGTCAATGAAGCAAAGGTGTAGATCTTTGTTTACTTCTATAGAACGTTCGATTACGGTTCTCAGTATATACACAGCATTTACTGTACCCTTGCCTACTACAAACCCACATTGTTCTTCTCCTATTTCAGGTTGTATTTTCCTCCTAACTCTTTGCATGATAATTCTTAGCAAAATCTTCGTGATGTGACTCATTATACTAATTGTTCGATGTTGATCACATTCCAAGGCTCCTGATTTCTTTGGGATTGCAATAAATACAGAATTACATAACTCATGAGGTATGTTTCCAGTATCATATATTGTATTAAGCAGACTGGTAACTTTATCTATTCCATATTCTTCTAAAGCATTAATCATTTCTGTTGTTACGCTGTCTGGACCGGGGGTTTTGCCAGATTTCATATGATTAAGAGCATTCTGAACCTCCATCTTCAAAATTGCTGGCCCTTCATTGTTATTTTGAACAATATATTGTTCGTCTCTGCTATCGTCATAAAGGTTTTTCACGTAATCTGACCATACATGTAAAATCTGATCTTTTTCTATTACGACTCTTCCATCTTTTGTCTTTAGGCAGCCTGCTGATGTACGTGTTCTTTGATTAGTAATCTCCTGAATTCTTTTGTGCATTAGTTTCGCATTTTTACTGTTGTGTTGTTTTTCAATTTCTCTGCAATTTTTCTCAAGCCATGTTTCTTTAGCCTCCTTACATAAGGTTCTGACTTTTCTGTGAATTTCTTCATATTTGGCAGGATTATTTTTGTTCTGTCTTCTTGTTTCCATTAGTTGTAAAATTTCTTCAGTCATCCATGTCTTACGGCCAACTTTCTTTACTTTTGGAATAGTTTTTTCTGCTGCACAACTGATTGAATTCTTCAGCATTTCCCATTGATCATCTACATCTTGAAATAGGATCTCTAGATCAGACAATAAATCAAATTTGTTCTTTACTTCTATGTTAAAATTATCTTGTATTTCTTTGTCAGTTTTCAATTTGCACAAGTCATATTTAGGGTTTCCTGCTGTATACTTGACTTTCTTTAACTTTACCCTCAATGTGCCAGTAATTAATCTGTGATCACTGTAGCAGTCTGCATTTGGAACTGTTTTTACAACTGTTAATGCATTTCGAAACCTTTTGCTTATCAGGATGTAATCTATCTGGTTTTTAATCCTGCTGTCTGGACTCCTCCATGTCCATAATCTTCTAGGATGTTGTTTAAACCAGGTGTTTCCTACAACCAATTCTTGTTCTTTTGCCCATTCTACAAGTCTGTAACCTCTTTCATTTCTCTCTCCCAAACCATGGTTGCCTACACTGTATCCATCGCTTTGCTTTCCTATTTTTGCGTTGAAATCACCCATTATGATATTTATTTCTGATTTTTGACAGTTCTTCAAAGCAGACTCCATGTCATTATAAAATTCCTCTATACTTTCTTCACTGCTTTCACTTGTTGGGGCATATACTTGAATTACATTTATTTTAAAAGGTCTTCCGTTTAATTTTACTAATAGAACTCTGTCTGACACAGCCCAATATCCTTTGACAGAATTTGATGTTTGCTTATCTAATATAATGGCTACACCTCTTTGCTGTTCTTCTCCCCCCGAGTAAATAATCTTACAATCCTCTCCTGTCCTTATCCCTGCTCCTCTCCATCTCGTTTCCGATATTCCTAATATGTTAATCTTCTCTCTCTCCATTTCTTTTTTGATGTCCTCCAACTTTCCATCTGCATTCATTGTTCTAACATTCCAAGTTCCTACTTTCAATGATATTAATCTTTTGCACCTAGTAGCCTGTTGACGGTCTGGAGTCACCTGGTGCGCATGACTATCCCTACCGGGCGAGGCTGCTCCTATGGAGCACCCATTTACGCCGTTTCTCTGATTATCGATAAGTGAACACAACATGATTTTCTTGGCATGTGTAAAGAAGGTAGTTTGCCATTGCTTTCCTTCCCAGCAGTGACCATACTGGTCAGTGACCGTAGCCATTGTCTCCTCAAAAAAGGAGATCCTCTGCCTACCGTCGTGAAGGTGTAGACCATAACCTACAACTATCTGTCGGCTGCTCTTCATCTTCATCCACCACCTGCACCTATGGCTTCACGTAACCCTGATCGGGGGGCTAAACGGGTACTCCACCTTGCCCAAGGGTGTCCCGTAGGCTAGCGGAGGGAAGGAGGCGCCTTACTTCTCCTTTGATAGGGGATACCCCTACCCCGCTACCCGTAAGTCACCGTATCAACTATCACCCCTACTGAAACATCCAAATATACCCATGTCCGCAAAACGACAGATAATAAACAGCATATTCACACCAACCCTATGCTACCAATCTCAAACCTGGACTTTATCTAAATTACACCTTCGCAAAATCAACACCTGCGAAATGAGATGCCTGAGGAGAGCTGCCAGCTTAAAAATCCGAGACCGAGTAAGACATTTTATTATCAGACAGACTGTGGGATCAACACCTTGTGCCATATTTATTGAAAGACAGCAGATCAAGTGGTATACAATTCCGGTTCACTTCCTGTTGACTGCTGGATGTGGCAAGATGTGGTGAGTAAAATAAGACGTGACAAGCGCAGAACGTTTCAGGGCAGGAAAAAAAGCTGGGAGCAGCCACCGTGGTGGAGTGGTAAAACACTTCCGGTTTCAAGATGGCGACGGACGGTCGTGTTGTTTTGTGTTCGTTAACTTTTTCGCGTAGGGGATGGATTTATTCATCTCTTGCGTGTAATTGGTGTGCCAGGATGTAAAACCAGGAGTTTCTACTCAAGATCTGCGCGGGTGCTACGGAGTTCGTGCATCGAGCGAAGCCTTCCTTGAGTGAATTTTCAGCAGCGTGTGTAGTTCTCAGCAGTCTGTGTTTACGTTTTTTCAACATGGCAGAACAACGTGTGTTTTCCGAGGGTTCAGCAGTCAACATAACGAAGCGGCGTGGTAGCCGCGCAGGGAGGAAGAAACAAGGTAAGCGCGGTGGTTTTAGACGTTTTAGACTCAAGTGTCACCGTCTAGGACTCAGGAACATCCGTATTCTATATTGGAACTGTGCCAGTGTAAAACAACGGGGCTCTATTTTAGAAACCCTAGTTTACAGGAATGACATTGTAGCACTCCAGGAGACGAGACTGGGTGATCAGCCACTCCGAATTGCCGGCTTCAAATGTTTCTACAACAGACGACATCTGGGAATGGCGATTCTCGTTCGCGACAGCATGATGGCGTCAGAGCTAGACATGTCCAGTTGGGACAGTGACGATATACAAATACAGGCGTTGAGAGTTCATTCCAGTATACCATTCGTGTTGGTTAATGTTTATGCCCGCAATGCGAGTGTGGACGCACAGAAGTGGCAGTGCTTAAGTGGCATATTAGGCCACGAGAGAAATGTTATTTTCTGTGGTGACTTCAACGCTAAAGGCAGATCATGGGGAAACACTTCCTCCAATACACAAGGGGAGGAGCTCGAGACTGCACTGGAAACCATCGACCTGGTTTGTATCAACAGTGGCTGTGTCACCAGGACAGCAAGCCGTCCAGGCGATGAGGACAGTGCTATTGATCTGGCGCTAGTTTCACCTTTACTCACTACAGTGTGTAGATGGGGTGTCCTAGGACACCATGGCAGCGACCACCACCCTTGCAGCATATTGGTGGAGAAAGGCAGAACCAGGCAGCACAAGCTAAAGGTAAAGACGTTCCAGTATGACAGTACAGGGCAAGATGTGGTGAGTAAAATAAGACGTGACAAGCGCAGAAAGCTTCAGGGCAGGAAAAAAAGCTGGGAGCAGCCACCGTGGTGGAGTTTCGAGGTGGAGAAGGCTTGGGTGGATAAGCGTAGTGCTGTAAGGAGATGGCAAAATGCCAAGAAGAACAGAGCTGGTCATCCTAGTCCCTGCTTGCACTTAGAAAGAGAGATGCACACAAAAGTAAACTATTTAAAAAAACTGGTCACGGTGGTTAAAAGCGAAAAATGGGCAGAGGTGTGTCAAAGAGTAAGCACAGACAAGTCACTGAAATTGTTCTGGCGACTACATAAAAGCATGAGTGGTGTAGTCAAGAATAAGAGCATTTCTGACTTCCAAGGTGCTGACCTCATCTGGCAGAGGACTGACGAGGACAAGGGCAAAGCCTCTTTGAACGCTACCTTGAGCAGAGCAACCAGACAGACATGGGAGGTCGAAATCTGGCCAAGGAGGTCACCTCAGACAGATGCAAGGCCCAGAACACTTCGGATGAAGACACAGTGACAGTGAAAGAAATCAAGGCTGTGCTTCGACGATCAAAAAACAGTGATCCAGGTCCTGATGGCATAAGATACGACGACATAAATAGGTGTACCGACAATGAGCTAGAGAAACTAGCAGACATGTACAACAACAGTATAGGGAGTGCTAGCATCAAGGAGGAATGGTTACACAGCTATCTGATTCCCTTGCCGAAGCCTGACAAAGACCACACAAAAATTCAGGGATATCGAATTATAACCATGCAGAATACAATAGGCAAGCTGCTGGAGAAGGTAATTGCCAGGAAAATATCAAGCCAACTAGGGAGGCAAGGTGTTTTCCCACCTACCCTGGGTGGGTACCGTCCAAAAAGAGAAACCTGGACCAATGCAGCAGTCTTTGCCCATGATGTCTATGAAGGTTTCCACTCAGGCACTGAAACCGTTGCTGCAGCGATTGATCTTGAGGACGCATACAACAGAGTACCACTGAATTTTTTAATGTTTCAGCTTCTTGAACTAAACGTAAGTCCATTCCTCCTTAGTTGGATCGTTGCAGCCCTCTTCCAACGGAAAGTAGTTTTTAGATGTGGCAGTTGGACTTCGGAACCAACAACAATATATCCTGGCCTACCACAGGGATCACCATTATCTCCGGTACTGTTCAACGCCTACGCAGTGAGAATCACCAGTGAGCAGATCACTGGACCTGGCAGGACATTGTCATATGCCGATGATGTTTTAGTGTATCGTCAGGGTAAGGATAGAGAGGAGGTTGCTGGGGAACTACAAACCGAACTGAATCGCATAAGTACTTGGTGTGATGAAGCTGGGGCAATGGTCAACCCAACAAAGGCAACAGTGACTTGGTTCTCGTTGAATAATCATATTGTCAACAATCCAACACCAAATGTAATGCTGTGTTCAGAGACGGTGGAAAGAACGCAGGCAATGAATTACCTGGGGATACGGTTTGATCGAAGCCTTGCTTATAATGTGCACACAGACCAGGTGATAACAAAGGCCAAGCGGGGTTTGGCAGCGATGCGGGTGATGGCAGCAGCAAACTGTGAGCAGCGCCATCTATGTCTTCTGTACGAGGGACTGGTCATGTCTGTTTTGGAGTATGCAATGGCAATCTTGACTCTCAGCCATAAGCAGATAGAAAGGATGGAAAGGATACAGAATGAAGCTATGCGCATTATTCTTGGATGTACAAGAGATACAGCATGCAGGGCGATGCGCTACCTTCTTGACTTTCCAACCATTGAAGAGAGAATACAAGTTTGCAGGGCACGCGCCTACCTCAGAATTAACGCAAACACACAACATCCACTGCATAGTGAAATTAGGAAGGTGAAGGGCAGCAGGTTAAAAAGAGGACGGTCGTGGATGGGTCAAGCCGAAGACATTCTTCAACAGGTGTGTTCACTTGAGGACTTAGAACCTGGCGAGGAGTGGGTGCAAGTGCCAACAGACTTCTGCACATCCTTTTCAGTTTGCATCCAACTAGATAGAAAATGCAGACAAGAAAATCCGGCTGCTGTTGAGGCTGAAGCACAAGCGTTGATTTTCGAGAATTCGCTAGACGGTGATGCGGTCATCTACACAGATGGGTCGGTCGTCCGACATGTGAGACTCATGGGCCTTTACAGCTCGGGCCGGAGGGAGAATTGTGAAGGAGGACTCTGGTGCTTTCACTGAAACCACAAGTAGCCTGACCATGGAAGTCATGGCAGTAAGTAAAGCAATAACATGGCTCGAGACACAGACATTCACCAGGGCTTGTTTCCTTAGCGACTCAATGAACACGATCAAGAGGATAGAGGAGGGGTCGATCCGAAGAGAATGGTTGCTGCCTCTGAAGCGGTCTCGGCTGGCAAAGATTAGTTTCATCTTCTTGCCAGGGCATGCGGGAGTACAAGGAAATGAGCGGGCTGACAAGCTCGCAGGTGAGGCTACTGTGGAGGGCGGACGCGCCATGGACCAGGCTGACATTCTGAATGCTCTACGTGATGTGAGACTTTTCCGAGAACCAAGTGATGACTGTGAATCTACAACAATGGCCAGACTGCTAGAGCAGCAAATTAAAAGAGGGGTGGCCAAACAAGAACACTACGCAGGAAGCCAAAGAAGATTGATAAACCAACACAGAACTGGCGTCGTTAGCCGCTACACGCTGCAGGATTTGCTGAGGAGGGGATCCGAGCACTTATGGACTGAATGGTTCGATGTGCAACGAGGATGATCTGTCGACTAACTAGCTAACTAACTAGATCAAGTGGTTTGGCTATGTCGTTAGAATGCATCACCAGCAACTACCATCAATGGCCTTACATCAAAGATCATCTGCGACAAAACCACGAGGACGTCCAAGAAGAAAATGGATTGACGACATCAAAGACATTGTACAACTACACGGAATGACACTATCCAGTGCCGCCCACAGGGCGCTGGAACGCAAATTATTCCTCCCCACGACGCTTGACGGCAGAAGTGGAAGATGATGATGATGATAGAAATATGAGAAGAACAATGTAGGTTTGAAGAAGGTAAGGGTTCTTCTTCTTCTTCTTTGCGTTCCTCCGGAGTGTTTTTTCAGATGTGATTGCAGTGTGTCTCGTTAGGCACCCTTGGGTCGAACCCTTAGGCCAACACATCCGACTTTTAGCGTGCATTTTTGATCAGGTTAGCATTCCTGGGAGACTTTCACTTTTGTGGTGCCGTCCACCTCCCAGCTGGTCAAGTTGGAACAGTCGAAGACTGCACGGTCATCCCTAAAATGAAGGCAGGGACAGTCCATAGCATTTTCCGCCATCCTAGGTGGCTTCCATAATTGCAGAGCCGACACATAACGTTCTGGTGCTGGGCTCACTGAGGGAATCATCACGTCCTGCTCATGGTTGCTTTAATTCCTCACTTCAATATATTGGGCATTTCGTTCGCCCCGGGCCCTTCCTGCACAAACCATACAGGTCTGCAGACGGTATCCACTCAGCGAGTTTTCGGACATGTGCTTGTCCTTGTGCCCGTCAGAGCTGTTCCAGGCACGGCGGACATTCGGAAAACTACCTAGTCAGAGCTGTTCCGAACAAGAGCAGCATTCGGAAACTAGGTAGTCAGAGCTGTTCCTAGCACGAGAGACATTCGGAAGAGACATTTTTAGTTTGCTACCCATAGGACGGCACTTCCGACTTCAGTGGGCATTTTTTAATGAGGTTAGCCTTCCTCGGGTTTCGAGGTACGTTAGACTTATTGTTGTGATGTCGCCCACATCTCAGCTGGTCAAGATAGAACGATCAACGACAACACGGTCAACCCTCAAGGGAAGGCAGGGGCAGACCATGGGCATTTCCTCACTATCCAAGGAGGCTTCCATAATTGCAGAGCCGGCACATATTGCTCTGAGACTGGGCTCACCCAAGGAGTTGCCATGTCCTGCTCATGGTTGCTTTAGTTCCTCACTTCCATGTGTTGGGCATCTCGCTTGCCACTGGTCGCTCAAGCACACGCGAGGAACGGTCAGACTGCAAGCGACATCCACTCGGTAAGCTTTTGCTTTTGACTTCGGACCAAGCAATGGATTCACCAGCCGTGCGTTCCATTTCGTGTTATTGAGACGTTTTTCCACTTTTATCTACTCTCTATGAGTTAGATATAGACAGTTTTCGTTACCATTTCATTCGACTCTGGGGCACTTTTCTGCCTTTTAGTATTCACTTACGAGGTAGGCTACATGTGCTGCCAGCTCAGCACCTTACCTCCATGCAGCAGTGAACGAGAAACGGCCTGGCCCTCTCATCTGGGAATCCCTCATATCCCCCAGCCTTCGAACAAGTATCAGAACTGGGCATGTAGCGTGCTCAGTATCTCACCTCTATTTTTCGGTAGGTGGGTATCGGCCCGGCTCTCACATCCGAGGGTTTGTGGGTTAGAGGCTTCAGCCTCAACCCTCGACAGAAAGCCTTAGAGTATTGTCCGGACCAAGAACTTCTGCCTTCATTCGCCTGATTTAAACTTTCGACTGCTATCCTCAGTCTACCTGCAGAGCAGCAGGTTGTGTCTCTCTTAGTCAGGCCCCTATCCCATAAGCTGTCCGATATGTAGTTTTCATCTATCGGCAAGCAGATTGGGTCAGTGGGACACGCAAGCTCCCCCACCATGGCAAGGTGGAGACACATCGGGGGAGAGGCAAGAGTTCAATAAATGTTGTATATATGCTGAGAACATTAATTGAACGTTCTTTAGAAGTAAACAAACACCCACATCTATGCTGCATTGACCACCTAAAGGCTTTCTATAAAGTAAGACATCAATCAATCATGTGCCATGCTGGAAAACGTATGCAGTCATGACCCGCCATTTCACTCGATCACCAGCGTCGTGGATCAGCTCAGTGTTCCTGTCTCGTCCATACCATGTGGCCAAGCCATCCATGTATTTTCCTCTCGGTCTTCCTCTTTGTCTGTTCCCTTCGATCTTGCCAGTTGTCACTAAGTTCTCCAATCCATTTCTTCTCATAACATGTCCAAAAAATGTTGACTATCTACGTCTAATTTCTCTAATCAATTTACGATTGTCATTTGTCTCCTGTAGTACTTGGTCATTGGTTTTTCTGTCTGTCCATGGTATTCTTTGCATTTTCCTCAGAAACCACATTTCTGCAGCCATCAGATGTTTTTCAGCTTGACTGCACATTGTCCAAGTTTTACATCCATACAAAAGAACAGGTTCTATGTATCCCCTCAACACTCTTTTTCTCGTTTCAATTGACATCTTTTTATTGGTCAGAATGTTTTTCATCTTGCTAAAGGCTACTTTCGCCATGGCAATTCTTGTTCTAATCTTTTCAAGGCATCTCCCATCAGATGTTATGACTGTTCCGAGATAATTGTACCGATTCACTTGTTGAAGAATATTCCCATTTACTTGTATATTACATTGTGGTACTTCGTTCTTCCTAGTGACGACCATAACCTGTGTCTTCTTACAATTTAATTCCAACCCCAGCTGCTCACTTTGTACAACAACTGCATCTACTAATTGTTGTAGATCTTGTGCTTTGTCTGCAATCAATACTGTATCATCTGCATATCTAATGTTATTGATGTTTTGTCCTCCAATGCTGATTCCATTTAAATCTTCTACATTCCTTAAAATATTTTCATTGTATAGGGAAAAAAGAACAAAATTTTAAGACGCATCTTTGGACCCATTAGGGAAACACAAAGTGGAGAGTGGAAAAGAAGAAGTAACAAAGACATTTATGATCTGTTTAAGTCCCCGCTAATCACTGGTATCATGAAGGCTAATAGACTACAATGGCTGGGGCATATAGAAAGAATGGAAGATAATAGGGAAACAAAACTCGCTTACACTCAGGAAATAAATGACCGTAGACCCCGAGGTAGACCAAGAAGGCGGTGGAGAGATAATACATGTACAGACCTACAAGCACTTGGAATCAACGACTGGCAAGAGAAGGTCCACCAGAGAGACGAATGGAGACGGATTGTATTTGCAGCAAAGAACCTCAATGGCTCGGAACGCTGAAGAAGAAGAAGATAGGGAAAAAAGATCTGGAGACATTACACATCTGATTTTTTACATTTCAATATAGGTTTACTATTATCCTGTTTACTGTCACTGTACACCTTTTTTTTCTTGGTCGTTATCATAAAGGTAAATTTAGTGTTGTTTACTTTAAGTTTTTTTTTAAAAACATGTTATGTTACTTCCCAGAATTGTTTGTCATATGCACCAAATTACATATGCCCTCCTTCCAAGTCTTCTTTAGTATATAATGTATGCATGTCTGTTTAATCAACACGTGCCCTTTCACAGAGTGTTATTGTGTTCTCAATAAGCTTTACATGTAATGATTGATTGATTGATTTATGAACTGACATCACAGCATTCGGGGCATTCCCATAAGCGCTCCGTCCCCACCCTCAGCAGCCAGCGAAGAGTTCCAACACCAATAGTTCCAGTAGCAATCTGATTATATGTCCGTCTCGCCTTTCCTCGAGCATCGAGTGTCGGCCAGATCCCCTCGTCACACCTCGCTGCCTCATTCTTACCAGACTATGGTGATCCATTTGCTCCTCCGAGGTGTACACGTGCTCCCACAAGGCCGCAACCACGTCTGCCTTGTCATGCATCAATACAGCACCAAGTTTTACCGAGCCAGCCAGTCTGTCCGCCTGTTCATTCCCCAGCACACCAGGTGATGCTTGCTACCCTTGACCTCCGAAGCGAAGCAAGCCACTCTGCACGAAGCCTGCCTGTCCTCACCCTCCTTAGCATACTTTCTGAGTCAGTTACAATCACAATGTGTGTATTTATTGTGTTCTCCATCCAGCGGAAAGCTGCATTGACCGCCTCCACCTCCATTCTTAAGCTAGATGTTGTGGTATCATACGCCAGGCTTTCCTGCACCAAACGTCGACCATTAGCTTTTGCTAAGATTCCCCAGGCACTTCTCTTACCTCTCAACACCGAACCATCTGTATAGATAATCACATCACCCGGGCGAGCATTATCCTGAATTAGTTGCTGAATTTCCACTTCTGTGGCCTCTGCTGGCCACTCCCTGCACTCCCGGCTCAATGTGATTATAACTCTGCACAAGTCTGACTGTTCCGCTGGCACTCTGACCCACTCCTCTCCTCACCTAATGTTCTCCAAGATGCACACCTGTCTGATTGTTTCTGCCGCCTGAGCCATCCATGATTTCCCTCTTATCAGTCTCTGACCCTTAACTGCATCCAGCGCCTCATGCAACGGGTGATTTGTGTCTGCAGCTATGCTTTACATGTAAATGCAAAAAAGCAAATCACCAATTTACAAAAATTATTTGAACTTCAACCCAAAAAAATGAATAAATAGAATGCTGTTTGCTTCATAATGCAAGGTCATGTAGGAAAGGTAAGCGTAATTATCATTATATACCTGGTGAACATGGCTAGCACACTTGCCTGCTTGGCCGGCAATCATGTGTTCACATTCCCATTGAGTCAAATTTGTAAAAGTTGGACTGGGCTAGTAGGTTGACCAAGCCTAAAATGAATACCAGAAAATGCACAGGAAGGTAACGAACAAACAGCCTGATATTGGCCACATTACAAGTAAGTGCTGATCGGCCTCTACAAATACAGGGTTGGTGCCATATACCAGATATACCCCGAGGCATGTGAACAGCTTCATTTTATTTTAGCTGGTGACCTTTATGATGCTCTATTTTATCAATCAGATCATTTAACAGAATACGCACTTAGTGCTTCTGTTGAAACTGAGCAATACAAATATCCATGAGGCCATTTAGATACAAATCAAACATCCTTGACATCAGACTTGTCTTTTAAGCTTAGTAAAAACCAGTAGTGTTAGAAAAGCCAAGTAGATTCTTGACGAGTGTATAGGCTTCACGAGACCAGAATGGTAAAAAAAACAGATAATGCATGGCTTCAAATAGAACATTGGGTAAGTGAAATATATCAGATGGATCCACACAGTTATGAACATTCATGTAACAACTAGGAGGTATCTTAAAAGATTGGTGTATGGAAACATGGATTAGATTTGACAGCTAATAATGGTGGAATAGAAATATTTTCTGTATGTTTTTAAGTAAGGAAAGAACCATTTAGATGCCTAAGATGCATTGTGCATATGGTACTGTACCCATATTTTTATAGACCATTCGGCACTCAGTGGGTTAAATGGTCATTATCAGCCTGGCCACCTTTACTTGTCTAGGCACTTCCTGGTATTCATTTTAAGCTGAGTCAACCTGGGAGTCCAGATCAATTTAAAAACTGCACACTGTTGCAGATTCAAACCCTTCACCACCAGGTCGGCAGGTGAGCATCTAGCCACTAAACTATCACAACTCCCATGTTTTTGATGAACTGATATATTTTGTTGCATACTTTTATTCAGAATGCACATTTCATTATCTCTTGATTGTAATCAGCTACATGGCAGTGTATGAACCATACAAATACCTGTTTGCTAAAGAAACAGAAGGAAAGATTGCAAAGTTCATCAGCAGAGAGCGTCCGCTGCAAGATTATGTTACTGCAATTGAGAGACTGAAGAAGATGGTGTCTGAGATTGCATCTTTGCCAGTTTATGTCCCAATGCATTTATTTTTGCTGGACTGTTCTAAGCTCAATCAGGTAAATGAAATACATAACAGTTGTTTTTATTTTAGCCTGTCGTGTAAGAGAGCTTGCATAATTAAATAATATATGTGATTCTTTGCATATAAAAAAAAAAACCAACACACGCCCACACACACTTACCCCCTCCACGTGCGCACAGACAGACCAGACCAGACAGATAGACACCTCTCGCTGGCTCTCTCTCTCTCTTGCTCACTCGCTTGCTCTTGCACACTCTTTCTGTCACTTGCTTGCTCTCTCTCTCTTGCTTGCACGGTCTCTCTCTTGCTCACTCTCTCTCTCTTGCTCTCTCTCGCTCTGCACATGTGGCCACAGCGTATTAAGAAATATTTTCCTGTGAAAATACATTTGCTGTTTCTAAAAATTGTCCAAGCTGCACTGTGGACACAATTATTACTTCTCAGTCTCCCTCAGCAATAGTAGGATGGTTTTGTTTTTATAAAGTATATGGCTGTACCATTCCTGTAGCCCATGGTTTTCTATTTCATTGACTCATGTGTATGTCTCTGCTCATCATACCCGACACCCTACATTGTGCCAATGGCTTGGGGCTGAGGAGCACAATTAGGAGGGTACAAGCCCTTATCCTAATGCGAGGAAATGCAACCTAAAGACTAAATGTCATAGCAGGGCAGATCAGGCCCTAAGCCATGGTTGGCAACTGTTCTATGATCGAAGCTCTGACAGGCGGACAGAGTATTGCTTTGCTAATCTGGCAGCTTCTGCAGCTTGTTTTGTTCCATATGTATTGGTGTTACTTTTTCTCTGGAGTAAACTAGGCAGGCTGAGAAAGGGATCATGCTGCATGGGCAACACATGGTCTCTACAATTCATCCCACACTTTGTGCTATAGAGAGGTATAACTCCATCCCTGGTCCCTGCCATGGGTTGTAGTTATGACTTTTTTGAATCACAATATACAAAATATCTGTCAGGGTGTCAATGGTCATCATCATTCTTGATGGACAAACAACATGAATTGTAATCAATAACTGGTGTTGTTTTTGCTTTAATTTCCTTTTGTAGTGGCTGATTGATACAGCCAGAAAACACATAAACACAATGGTGAACAAGATCAAGGCAAGCAGCAGTACTTTTAACAGACAGATTTGTGCTCAATATGACACCATTGTCAAGAAAAGTTCCCAGCAAGCAAGAGACACACAGGAACTCGTCCAGTTGCAAGACTATGTGGAGAATCTTAGAGTTGGGGAATTGCTTCGGCTGAGGGTATGTTGTGTTGATTTTGTCATCATCATCATCATGTGCCATGGGACGCAGAGGTGTTTCCAAGGCACCAGGGCCAGGTTCTATACTGGCCAAGACCTACTAACACGTCCTCGCCATGCGTCCTGGGCAACAGGTCCCTTCGGGGTCCCGGTTAACGTAGTAGGATCGCTTATTCTTCTGAAGCCTGAGAGTATCTGCCTGCACGGCGAGGAACCACCAGTCTGCACACCAATAAGCCAGACATGGGACAACGGATACTCACGCAAACCTCAGTCCGGTATGACATCACACTGATGTTGGACAATAGGATCTCTTCATCTGACATACAGGACTTCACGCTGGAGTTCACAGCCAAGGAACGCAAGCAAGCAGCATCATGTGCCATGCTGATAAGCCTTGGAGGTCATTGTTCGCCACCTCACAAAGTCACCAGAGTCCTTATATCAGGTCTGTGTTCTTGTTCCAATTATGCCATGCTGTCAAATTATTTGGTATTTATCCCTCTGTATTCCTCTTGCTCTTTTCCTATAAATTTTGCCAGATATCACTTAGTTTTCAAATATATTTCTCTTTATAATGGGCACAAAAAATCTTGACTGTCTATGTCTAACTGAATCTGAGTACAACACACTAGTCTTGCAGAACAACGAGGTTCCACACATACTATAAATATTCTGTTGTGGATTGGTTTTCTAATTGTGAAAATTAGCTTGGTTAGTGGCTTATTTGGCCTACTCTTTATTATTTTCAATTCCTGATGGTTGTTTTTTTAATTCCTTCCGGAGAAAGCTATAATATAACATCTGATCCACTACCTAGGGATTAAGAGGAACTGTAGCATCCCAAGGTGTAAAAAAAAACAGAATCCAGATTAGGACTTGTCCACAGTGCTTCTCAAGTATAGAGATGGATACCATACTTCTAAGCCATGCGCGTGTGCATGTCTGTGCACAAGCACACGCATACATGCACGCGCACACACACACGCACGCATGCACACACACACACACACACACCCCCTACCTACCTACCTCTCTCTCTCTCTCTATCTCTCTACTTACTTACCAACCTACCATTCTACCTATCTCTCAAAGCAATGTTGGCTTCATCAAAATATATGTTATATATATATATATATATATATATATATATATATATATATATATATATATATATATATATATATATATATATATATGCTGCTTCCAGGTTATGATTCTTTTCTGTCATATCTTGTTTACATACTGTATGCACTTAGAAAGAGAGATGCACACAAAAGTAAGCTATTTCAAAAAACTGGTCAAGGTGGTTAAAAGCAAAAAATGGGCAGAGGTGTGTCAAAGATTAAGCACAGACAAGTCACTGAAATTGTTTTGGCAACTACATAAAAGCATGAGTGGTGTAGTCAAGAATAAGAGAATTTCTGACTTCCAAGGTGCTGACCTCATCTGGCAGAGGACTGACGAGGACAAGGGAAAAGCCCTCTTTGAACGCTATCTAGAGCAGAGCAACCAGACAGACATGGGAGGCCGAAATCTGGCCAAGGAGGTCACCTCAGACAGGTGCAAGGCCCAGAACACTGGATGAAGACACAGTGACAGTGAAAGAAATCAAGGCTGTGCTTCGATGATCAAAAAACAGCGCTGCAGGGCCTGATGGCATAAGATACAACATCAATAGGTGTACCGACAACGAGCTAGAGAAACTAGCAGACATGTACAACAACAGTATAGGGAGTGCTAGCATCAAGGAGGAGTGGTTACACAGCTATCTGATTCCCTTGCCGAAGCCTGACAAAGACCACAAAAAAATTCAGGGATATCGAATTATAACCGTGCAGAATACAATAGGCAAGCTGCTGGAGAAGGTAATTGCCAGGAAAATATCAAGCCAGCTAGAGAGGCAAGGTGTTTTCCCACCTACCCTGGGTGGGTACCGTCCAAAAAGAGAAACCTGGACCAATGCAGCAGTTTTTGCCCACGATGTCTATGAAGGTTTCCACTCAGGCATTGAAACCTTTGCTGTAGCGATTGATCTTGAGGACGCGTACGACAGAGTACCATTGGATTTTTTAATGCTTCAGCTTCTTGAACTCAAAGTAAGTCCATTCCTCCTTAGATGGATCGCTGCAGCCCTCTTCCAACGGAAAGTAGTTTTTAGATGTGGCAGTTGGGCTTCGGAACCAACAACAATATATCCTGGCCTACCACAGGGATCACCATTAACTCCGGTACTGTTCAACGCCTACACAGTGAGAATCACCAGTGAGCAGATCACTGGACCTGGCAGGACATTGTCATATGCCGATGATGTTTTAGTGTAACGTCAGGGTAAGGATAGAGAGCAGGTTGCTGTGGAACTACAAACCAAACTGAATCGCATAAGTACTTGGTGTGATGAAGCTGGGGCAATGGTCAACCCAACAAAGGCAACAGTGACTTGGTTCTCGTTGAATAATCATATTGTCAACACTCCAACACCAACTGTAAAGCTGTGTTCAGAGACGGTGGAAAGAACGCAGGCAATGAATTACCTAGGGATACAGTTTGATCGAAGCCTTGCTTATAATGAGTACATAGACCAGGTGATAACAAAGGCCAAGCGGGGTTTGGCTGCGATGCGGGTGATGGCAGCAGCAAACTGTGAGCAGCGCCATCTATGTCTTCTGTACGAGGGGCTGGTAATGTCTGTTTTTGAGTATGCAATGGCAATCCTGACTCTCAGCCGTAAGCAGATAGAAAGGATGGAAAGGATACAGAATGAAGCTATACGCATTATTCTTGGATGTACAAGAGATACAGCATGCAGGGTGATGCACTACCTTCTTGATTTTCCAACCATTGAAGAGAGAATACAACTTTGCAGAGCACGCGCCTACCTCAGAGTTAACGCAAACACACAACATCCACTGCATAGTGAAATTATGAAGGTGAAGGGCAGCAGGTTAAAAAGAGGACGGTCGTGGATGGGTCAAGCCGAAGACATTCTTCAACAGGTGTGTTCACTTGAGGACTTAGAACCTGGCGAGGAGTGGGTACAAGTGCCAACAGATTTCTGCACATCCTTTTCAGTTTGCATTCAACTAGATAGAAAATGCAGACAAGAAAATCCGGCTGCTGTGGAGGCTGAAATACAAGCGTTGATTTTCAAGAATTCGCTAGACGGTGATGCTGTCATCTACACAGATAGGTCGATCGTCCGACATGTGAGAAGCTCATGGGCCTTTACGGCTCGGGCCGGATGGAGAATTGTGAAGGAGGACTCTGGTGCTTTCACTGAAACCACAAGTAGCCTGACTATGGAAGTCATGGCAGTAAGTAAAGCAATAACATGGCTTGAGACACAGACATTCACTAGGGCATGTTTCCATGAACATGATCAAGAGGATAGAGGAGGGGTCGATCCGAAGAGAATGGTTGCTGCCTCTGGAGCGGTCTCGGCTGGCAAAGATTAGTTTCATCTTCATGCCAGGGCATGCAGGGGTACAAGGAAATGAGCGGGCTGACAAGCTCGCAGATGAGGCTATGGTGGAGGGCGGACGCGCCATGGACCAGGCTGACATTCTGAATGCTTTAAGAGATGTAAGACTTTTGCGTGAACCAAGTGATGACTGTGAATCTACAACCATGGCCAGACTGCGAGAACAGCAAATTAAAAGAGGGGTGGCCAAACAAGAACACTACGCAGGAAGCCAAAGAAGATTGATAAACCAACACAGAACTGGTGTCGTTAGCCGCTACACGTTGCAGGATTTGCTGAGGAGGGTATCCGAGCACTTATGGACTGAATGGTTCGATGTGCAATGAGGATGATCTGTCGACTAACTAACTAACTAACTTGTTTACATACACTTGACAGTTTGTTACAAACCTTAGCCCACTATACACTTTGTTACACACGTTGGTACACATCTTGTTACACTACACACCATGTTATACACTTTCAGAATCAACTGGAGGTAGCAGCCAGCAATGTAATGTTTCTCATGGAGTATGCCTACCTGTCTAAAGAGGATATCACTGTTAACAACACTGCCTTTAATTGGCCAGGCAGAATTGTGCCTCTTGTCATAAATGCGTAAGTTTGCATGTTTCTTCCTCCTCCTCCTCCTGTTACTCATTGGAGTATAAGCCCTCAACCCACTCAGTGCAAGACCTTTGTAGACTTGTTCATCATTGGTTAGTTTTTACAGTATAAAGTTCTCTATGAGATGGGGTAGCCAGCCTCACACCAACCCCCTTAGTTGCCTCTTATGACATGCTTGATGGGTTGCAGTGTTACTATTCTTTGCTTCCTATATGGACCCTGGTAACATACACCAAAGTTTGCATGGACCTACTTAGACTAAAAAGGATTGAGAAGTATCTATAGTTTTGCATCATGCATTATACTGTTAGGATAGTGTTAAATATCTTGAAGTAGATGGATGTAGCTCTCATGGTGTCATGAGAAGTATTCAGTGTAAAACTGAAGTGGATATGTTAAACAAAAACAGCCACAGTTCATCATTGTATAACTTGAGTGTGAATATCTAAACTAGGACACAATTGTATGCATTTTTACAGAAAATGCTCAGTATTTACTATTAAACAAATAGCCATGGTAGCTTGATGATTAAAGCACTTACACACCAGGGGAGTTGTCATGGGTTCAATCCGCAGCTAGGTGGGTTAGGATTTTTGATTTGTTAGAAATTGACCAGGGCTGCCCGGTCCCAGGTTGACACAGCCTATAATGGGTACTAAGAATGTCTTTGGAAGTAAAGGCGGTCAGCATGATACTGACCACATCTCCCACAAAGAACCAATTGGTCTATGAAAATCTGGGTCTAGCACCATATACTTGCTGCACCTGAAGGCATATGAGAGTATTCTTTATTTACGTACCAAGGCAGTGGCCATTGTCCATCCCCAGCAATGGCAGGATTTGTTTGTTGGTGTGGTATCAGTGTGGTTCTGGTGCCAACCCTGCCTCATGAAATGTGAGAAGTAAAGCACCCTTTTTCACGCCATTATCTATATTGGGTATATGGTGCTAGATATATATATATCTATATTAGACTAATCAGCACTCAGTGGGTGATGTGGTCAGAATTATTCTGACTTCCTTTTTTTTTTTGCATATCCTTTTACAGGACATTGCTGTTAACACCAGAATTTTACTGCTGTTGATATCTTGGCAAGTTTACGTTCAGTAGTTTGCCATTGCTTTCTGAATGACCGGCTCCCATGCCAATTCATTAAAACCCAGCGCAACGCGATCTGCTGCCATACTGCACGCAGCTGTGTTTCGAATGCGGGTACTGGCTCAGCAAGGAAATGTGCTAGTCATTGCGCTATCACAGACTCCTTTTTATGTTATATCATGGACTAGTCCTCTCAGTTTGGCTAAGTGTATTTGAATATGCACAACCAATTCTCACAGTTGGCCACATACAAATGAAAATATCTAATATGGTACGAAATGAAGCCATTATTCTTGGATACACAAAAGACATTGAGTCCATAAAGCATTGGGGTTTTTGCTTGTGATCTTTAATGGCCAACGGGATTAATTTATGTTACAGACTTTCATTTTAGAGAATAAGCATGATATATGCCCACCCCTTCCACGAACAACTAGCAAGAGTACAGGGAAACAGTCTAGCAAGGAAAATCTTAGTTGGGGTGAGCTGTCCAGAGTACTTGTTCTAGAGCATACCATACCTGGTGATGAATGAATACATTTTGCTAAGAATTTCAAGGAATCTTTAAAAGGTGCTATCACTATAGATAGATGATGCAAGGAGCTGTTTCTTTCTACAGTGGCAGCTGAAGTGAATGCACTGGTAACTGAATACTCAGGCATTGGGGACGTTGTGATCAGAAGTCAGAGGTGTTTAACTTGACAAATACCAGTAGCCTTGTAGTGGAGATGCTGGCTGTGACGTCGGCACTGCATTGGTTGGAAATACAGGGCTATACACATGAGTGCACATTGAGTGATTCAGTGAACATGTTTAAGAAGATACAATCCAGGTATATGTGTAAGCAGTAGTTCAAGTCAGTTGGAAATACTTGTTTTTCGTGATACTTTTGTATGATTCTACTCAGACTACTGTTATTTACTGTACTTTTCTAAATGATTTGATTGAAAACAGAAAGCGCTTACCTGCGATAATAAAGTGATCAATAAATTCACAAAGAAGTTGGATATGTCGGCTGAAAGGTGCAAACAGCACAGTTCTGCTGTAAATAGGCACAACACAATTACACCAAAACAAAAAATATTGGAAGAAGAAGAAAAAATAAGAAGAAAGTGCTTTATTATTGTTTGTGTATTGATTGAAATATGTTGTATTTGCTCTACTTCGACATTTACAACAATCCCCAGAGAGAACAAGTTACAGAGGGAGCATGACATAGCAGTGTACAAACTGAAAGAACAGAAGAAGCTGTTTGAACGTACGCTTGAAGAGTACCTCAAGAAGGTTAAAGAGTTCAGCACTAAGGACCGTATTTCTGAGGCAGACAAGTATGTGGCCGAGCTGGAAGATATTTCTGAGAAAATTGATGAATTCAGAAAACAGGTTGGTTTTGGTCTTCTTGGTTTTAAAGAAATCATTAACTTTGTTTACCTTAGAAGTCGGTGAAGGTTCGCCTGATGGCATGGGACACTGGTAATAGGGGAAAATTAATCCACATGCAAACATCAGTCCAGTGCACTCCATAGTAGTAGCATATGTATAGACTACGCTTGAGTTGAAAGCGAGCGAACGCAAAAAAAAATATAGATTTGTTTCAATGCAAGCTGTGACAGGATGATTCATTTGGTTAATGTTGCTTGTGAGGGAGTCTCCGTGGCGATGTAGTCAAGCAGTCTGCCTCGCGAGCTTATGGTTGTAGGTTTGATTCCTGGCTACGTCTTTCGGTTCACGAGTGCATTTTTTCTCTGAGACTCCTGGGGGTTGTTGCTGGAACTACGGAGTTTGTGCTTTGTGGGACGCTTTTGGCAGGGCGTCCTGCGGAAAGAGTCAGGGCAATATGGGATAATACCCAGTGCAATGAAATCGATCCTCTCGACTGTTCAGACTTTTCAGATGTTGCTTGTTTGTTTATTGTTTTGCTCATAGCATAACGGAAAATTTGTACGATCCCTTGTTTTCAGTTTTTCTTTGGATGAGTAAATGTTTCCATTTGCAGATGTTTACTTCTTGTATACAGTTTAATTTATTTATTTCGCTAACTACCTGTTCACAGCCAGCTTCCTGGCCTAGAGGTTAGTGACTTTTCTCCGTAATCTCGTATACTCTCGTAGGTAACGTGATGACGGTGAGAATCAGCAGTGGTTCGAATCACGTTGGTAACTTATGGGGTATGTGAGCCGGCCGCTCAGAAAGCAATGGCAAACTACTGAGCGTAATCTTGCCAAGAAATCAACAGTCAGCTGAAAGATGCTGATGTTGACAGCAATGTCCTATAAAGGATATGCAAACAACAAAAAAACAAAAAAACCTGTTCACAACGGAGCTGCTGTGGCATAGTAATTAATACTCTTGCCTATCTCAGGGATACTCAGGGTTGAATCCCAGGCATTGGCAGTACTATTTATTCTGACCAGTACAGCCCTTGAGCAACCCAGCCTTAAAAGTTAGGCACCAGACAATTTTCAGAGTATTTGGAGGTTTGTCTTGGAAGGAGTGGTGCGGAGGATGGGAACTGACCCCCTATCTCATTATAATGTGGCCTCGAATAAGAGAAGACATTCAAACTTCTCACCCTGGCAGCAGTGTCTGTCAAGGGAATACTTTACTGTTTCACATATGTTTGCTTCTGTATGTTGATGTTTATGTATTCATCTTTTCTTAAACTTAAGAGATGCCATAAACCAAGCAGTTAGAATCATAGATTCTTAAATCTAGAGACATGGCTTAGTTTATTTAAAAACAGTACTTAAGATGAGCGAGCTGAATTTTTCCTCATCACAGCCCTGAAGTTGAATCAGCTGAGCCTTTTCCTCATCAGTACAGCCCTGAAGTTGAATCAGCTGAGCCTTTTTCTCATCAGTAGAGTTCTGAAGTTGATTCAATTAAGACTTTTCCTCATCAGCACAGCCCTGAAGTTGAATCAGATGAGCCCTTTCCTCATCAGTACAGCCCTGAAGTTGAATCAGCTGAGACTCTTCCTCATCAGTACAGCCCTGAAGTTGAGTCACCTGAGACTTTTCCTCATCAGTAGATATCTGAAGTTGAAACAGCTTAAACATTTTCTCATAAATACAGTCCTGCAGATGGACCAGCTGAAACATTTTCTCATAAAAAGTCCTGAAGATGGGTCAGCTGAAACTTTTTCCCATCTGTATAGTCCTGAAGATGGGCCAGCTGAAAGTTTTTCCTCATGAATACAGCCCTTAATAGCATGTTGAATGGCTGTAATGTATTACTCTTACAGCTGTCAGCATTCACGCATCTGGCACAGTCTCCACAAAATGGCAAACGTGAGCATTGCACAAATAATAAACTGTAAGGTTCCGATGACCTCCCAGGGTCTCCGGAAATTTGGCACTCATGGTCTGAACCATGCAGTCTGAAAATGAAATGGAATAGAAGCAGATGACACAGAGACACTATGAGAAGGTAAAAGTATACCACTACCATACCAATGAAGAAGGTTAGATCACAATATGCATTCATAGTTGCCTGAAAGACAAGAATAAATAGCTTAGAATCTGAATTAACAATAGACATTATATGTAGCACTTATAACCCCCAAACTCAGATACTGTTACAAAACAATTTATGAATTTCAGAAAGTCCAAATAAACCAAGAAGAACAGATGCTGGGGTTGGAAATACAGACAGAATATCTGCAGATTGAAGAAATGGCTACTCATAAAGAAATATTTGATAAACTCTGGTCAACAGTGGTCACATTCCATGCGGCCTATGAGCGATGGATGAATGGTCCTTTGCTGGAAGTCAATGCTGAAGATGTTGAAGAAGGGGTAGGCTGTGTGTCAATTGTCACCATGTGAAGATGTTTTTCAGGCACACTATTAGGAGAAGTAAATTTGACAATGTAATAATAGCTAACAAAATTCAAGGGAAAAGTGCAAGGAGAAGACAAACCAATAAATACTTGGATGGCTAGGCTACATGATATAATCGGACAAGAACACCGGCCCAATCCTAGGCTTTAGTGATAAAAGTGTGGAAAATGATGAGCCGTGACTGCCTATGCTTATTAGCTGGCACATGATGATGATTAATATTTACAGCGGTGGAGGTCAGCATGGCTGAATGGATAAGAGCACTTGCTCTTAACGTCAGTTATGCTGATGCCAAGGTAGTGGGTTCAACCCCTACACCGGTCAGCTGGACTACAATGTTGACTTCTTATTGTTGATCTGAGGATGTAAATCACAAGTACCTGAGAAGTCGAAGTGAATTTGCCTGATGGCGAGAGACACTGGTAATAGGGAAAGCTAATCCACATGCAAAAATCAGACCATTGCAGTAGAAGTAGTATCACATGTATGGACTATGCTTGAGTTAAAAGTGAATGAATGCCCACAGTTTTATTTACAGTGACCTGTTTCATTTACTTTTCTCAGTTGGAATTTCTCTGAACCAATGACCTCTACTGGAGGTTGTGAGGAGTTCACCAGGACAAAGTTAAGAACAAGATTAGCCTTATCAGTTCACTAAAATGAGTAGATCAGCCAAACAATGTCACTGATAATTGTTTCTAGATGATTCTGCTTACGGTTTACTGATCCCGCTGGTTTGCCATAAACTGTACATGTTTTCTTTGCGGGTGTTTCTTGAGACAGAAAAATTAATTCAAGGTCAGTCTGATGAAATGGATAGTGGTATTTATAAGGGGGGGGGGGGGGGGGGGAGAGAGAGAGAGAAAGAAATAGCAGCTGATAGTATATTATTTACACACAAGGAATCAAACATACATACCATGAGAGGGGGACCCTACGAACCTGTAAGTTGAATCTTTAAAATAGGGTGTAAAAGGCAAGAGGGTCGACTTCATTGCACCGGGTGTTATTCCTAATGGCTTGGTCTCTTTCTGCAGGATGGCCTGTCTAAAGTGCCGCAGAAAACATGAACTCAGTAGCTCCAGTGACGAGTCCCAGGAGTATCTGATAAAATTGTACTCGTGATCTGAATGACATAGCCTGGAATCAAATCCACAACCTTCAGAGCGCAAGGCAGGCGGTGTAACCACTTCACCACGGAGACTAAATGGAATCTTATGATGACCAGTTCAACAATGTTACCACAAACTTAAACAGGAACAAAAAGGGAGAATGTCTCTTACTTAAGACAGAATGTTGAAATATAATTGATGGATTTTTGTTGTGTTCATAACCTTATTAAATCATATGCCATTTTATTTTAAGGTGCAAAATCTGTGGAAAACAGTATACAAACTGACCGTAGTGTTTGCCCATCCAGACTTCAAAGGTCCTCTGAGAGTTGTGAAGTCAGTTAAAGCCAAGCTTGAAAGGTTTAAGATCAACATGCCCCTCATTACTGTGTTGTGTAACCCTGGCATCAAGGAGAGGCACTGGGCACTAATGAGTGAAAAGGTTTGCTCTGATTATAATATAGGAATTTTTATCATCATCATGTGTCATGCCGATAAGTGTGGGCGGTCATGGTTGGAATATTGCGCTTTCCTTAAGAGGCAAATTCTCCCCATGGGCAGTGGATTGGAGTCTGTTGACAATACAATACTTGAAACCTGTAGAAGAAATATTTCTGATAGAGCGCCTCATTTCAGCCAATCCATTTGTGTTGTGATTAATGACCTGGTTGATGTGAAGTTCCAGTTTACACACCCAGTTAGTTTCTGAGCTTGGAGAGGGGAAGGAGAGCTCTGCAGCATGGTTCCTGCAAATATGGTACTTTGGTACTGGGTTGGGTGGACAGTCTCATCCCTGGTAAATAAATGCAACAAAATGTCCCTTTTACACACATAGACCCATATGTTTATAGACCAAACATCACTAAGTGGCTGATGAGGTTGGTATCATGGTGACCGCCTTTACTTCCCAAGTCATGTCCTGGTACCCATGTTAGCCTGGGTCGACCCGTGAACACGGGTCAGTATGAAACATTTTAAACCACTCTGATATGAATTGAACTCAAGACCAATGATACTCTAGGCCAGCGTCTAGCCACTGTTACCGAGACTCCCTTCCCTGGTAAATGGTCAAAAATATTGTCATTTCTGGTGATAAGAAGTGGGAAATTTATTTTGCTTAGACGCAGCTGAACTCAGCAATGTCAACTGTCAAAAACTGTCGCGTGAGAAATTAAGGCCGTCTGGCTAGTGCAGTCGCCATGAACTGTGCAGGTTAGGGTTTTCTTTTTGCCCTTGACAGAAAAAAATCCACACCTTACTGAAGATTCTAACCCTAGTCTCCTGAAGGAGATTCCATCGTTCTAGTCACTTGGCCAGCTGGTTCTCTGCAATGCCCAACTCAGCAACACCTGAAGTAAAAATGGACAAGAAGTAACCAGCATGTTTTTTTTTTATTTGGCGCTCGCTCGCTTTGAACTCAAGCGTATTCCATACACATTACTTCTAGTAGTGCTGGACTGAAATTTGCGTGTGGATTAGCTTTCCCTATTAATGGTATCCCTCATCAGGCATACCCACTCCAACTTCAGAGGTACTTGTAATTTACATCCCTAAGTCAAGGAAGATAGGTCAACATTTTAGTCCAACTGTCCGGTGTAGGGGTTGGATCCTTTACCAGCATGTTGTAAGATGGGATAGCTTCAGTTGAAAAACCTGCTACTGGAGCTCTCCTGTTCAATTATTATCATTAATATTATTCAAATTTTTCAACTTTTCATTCTAAAATTTAGATTGTGCTGTTTAGTAGTCATTATTGTAATCAACATTGGACAACAGGCCTTGGTACATAATGTAACAGTATAGAACGAGTTAAGACAATGGAATGTTTGGTTTTGAACTGAATAATTGTTGGGTGATAGGGAGCTGCAGCTAGACATTTGCCTGCTGTACTAGTCGTCTGGGGTTCGATCCGCGTCAGGACTGTTTGGAATTTTAAAAATTGACCTGGGCTCTCAAGTACCAGGAAAATGTTTTGGGAAGTAAAGGTAGTCAGTGTGATACCGACCGCATTGCCCGTGAGTGCTGTTTGTGTCTATACAGTTATGGGTCTAGCTCCATCTGCTCAATGCCTCTTAGGTGTGTTAATAGGACCTTCACTTTTTTCCTACTTTAATTGTTCCATGAATGATGAGTAGCTTAGTGTAGAACAAGTCAAGGAAATGGAATGTTTGGTTTTGTATGGAGTAATTGTTGGATGAATGTGGGGGAAATTGTTGGGTTGAGAACAAGTCAAGAAATCAGAATGTTTGATTTTGAATGGAGTAATTGTTGGATACATAATGAGTTTCTAGGTATAGGCCTAGTAAAAAAAATGAATGTTTGGCTTTGTACAGAGTAACTGTTGGGTTTAGAACAAGTCAAGAAAATGGAATGTTTGGGTTTGTATGGAGTAATTGTTGGATGAATGATGAGCTGCTGGATAAGGAATAAATTAATCTGTATCAGTTGTTGCAATCTCAAGTCTGTTAAGCTGATGCACAGCTATATTCTGAGGTAACACTGAAGCTGGCACAGGAGTTCAAAGAATGAGGTAGTGATTGTTAGAAGGGAAGTGAGGTGGTAAATTTTGAACTGTCTTCTTACAGCAATTTATGTTCATTACCTTAGGTTGGTTTCAACATTACACCAAATATAGGGACGCCTCTTCATGAAGTGTTGCAGATAGGTCTTGAGAAATATCTGGATGAGCTGATAGGTATCAGTTCCCAAGCCAGCAAAGAGTTTGCCCTAGAGAAGGTATGAGCTGGGCTTGTGAAATGTTATGTTCATTTAGTTTCCTGTAAAGTAGTTATTTATAACTCTTCTTTAAAAAAAAAAAAGTCTTAACAGTCGAGTGGAAATACTTCATTGCACTGGGTTTTATCCCATATGGCTTGGTCTCTTTCTGCAGGGCAGCCTGCCGAAAGCATTGCACAAAGCACATACTCCATAGTTCCAGCGACGACCCTCAAGAGTTTCTGGGAAAAATGCACCTGTGAACCGAAAGACGTAGCCTGGAATCAAACCCACGACCTTCGAAACATGAGGCATTTGGCTTGACCACTTTGCCACAGAGACTCTTTTTCTTTTGTCTTCTGCTGTCTTTCATCTCCCAATTGGCAGGTCAGCATGGTCGAATGGGTAAGAACGCATATTTTTAAACATCCGTTGTGCTGATGCCAAGGTAGCGGGATCAACCCCTACACTGGACAGCTGGACTATAATGTTGACCTGTCATCCTTGACTTGGGGACGTAAATTACAAGTACCTCTGCAGTTGGAGTGAGTTCGCCTGATGGCGAGGGACACTGTTAATAGGGAAAGCTAGTCCACACACAAAATTCAGTCCATCACTACTATAAATAGTGTGTATGGACTAGGCTTGAGTTCAAAGTGAGCGAGCGCCTAAAAAAAAATCTCTCAATGGAGCATAGAACCTCAGCCAACTCTTCAAGCCCTTTTTAGACTTGTTTATGATTGGTTGGATTCTTTAGCTAACATTTTCTATGATTGATTGATTGATTGATTGATTTAGGAACCGACATCACAACATTCGGGGCATTCCCATAAGCGCTCCATCCCCATCCTCAGCGAAGAGTTCCAACACTAATAGTTCCAGTAGCAATCTGATTATATGTCCGTCTCGCCTTTCCTCTGAGCGTCGAGTGTTGGCCAGATCCCCTCGTCACACCTCGCTGCCTCATTCTTACCAGACTATGGTGATCCATTTGCTCCTTCGAGGTGTACACGTGCTCCCACAAGGCCGCAACCACGTCTGCCTTGTCATGCATCAAAGTCTTTCTAACATTTTCTATGGGATGAGGTAGCCTGTTACCTCATTGATACTATTCTTTGCTTCCCTTACGGGCCCTGGAAACACACCGGCGGTTCTTTATAATCTCATTTCATCTCACCTCATCATGTTCCTCTTGTACCTTGTGGTATCGAGGTGAAGTATAAACTACCTTGGCAGGATTTCCTAGTAAAGGAAATGAGCAGGCTGACAAGCTCGCAGGTAAGGCTACTGTGGAGGGTGGACGCACCATGGACCAGGTTGATATTCTGAATGCTCTACGAGAAGAAAGACTTTTGCGAGAACCATGGTCAGACTGCGAGAACAGCAAATTAAAAGAGATGTGGCCAAACAAGAACACCATGCAGGAAGCCAAAGAAGATTGATAAACCAACACAGAACTGGTGTCATTAGCCGCTACACACTGCAGGATTTGCTGAGGAGGGGATCCGAGCACTTACGGACTGAATGGTTTGATGTGCAATGAGGATGATCTGTCGACTAACTAACTAACTTGGCAGGATTATTTTTTATAATTGAAAAGGTAAAGTAAAGTAGTTTTGGCATGTCATCTATATAGTGCTAGACCCATCTATTCACCTTCCAAATAGGCACACAATGGGTAAAATGGTTAGTGTTATGCTGGGTGTCTTCACTTTCCTAAAGAAATCTCTAGAAGCTATCTAATGAGGCTGTGTCAGCCCCAGAGCCGCACAGGTCATAAAAATATTCAACCTTGACACTGAAGTGAAATGAATCCAAGAACACTGTGTTGGTAGGTGAGTGAACTATTCACTGTACCACTGTGGTTCCTATAAAAGCAGACACTGTTGTCCATATCAGAAGGTTGCAGGAAGGCAACTTTGGTAATAAAATGTCTGCTGAATTGAATATTTCAATCTACAGGCACAAATATTGCAGCTTAGCTGTTAAAAAAAAGTAATTGCAGCTTAGCTGTAAAAAAAGTAATCGTAGTTTAGCTGTGAAAAAAATTAATTGCAGCTTAGCTGTAAAAAAAACTTAATTGCAGCTTAGTTGTAAAAGAAATGAATTGCAGCTTAGCAGTAAAAAAAATTAGTTGCAGCTTAGCAGTAAAATAACTTAATTGCAGCTTAGCTGTAAAAATAAATTAATTGCAGCTTAGTTGTATAAAAAATTAATTACAGCTTAGCTGTAAAAAAATTAATTGCAGCTTAGCTGTAAACAATTAATTGCAGCTTAGCTGTAAAAAATTTTAATTGCAGCTTCTTCTTCTTCAGCATTCCGAGCCATTGAGGTTCTTTGCTGCAGATACAGTCCGTCTCCATTCGTCTCTCTGGTTGACCTTCTCTTGCCAGTCGTTGATTCCAAGTGCTTGTAGGTCTGTATATATATTATCTCTCCACCGTCTTCTTGGTCTACCTCAGGGTCTACGGTCATTTATTTCCTGAGTGTAATCGAGTTTTGTTTCCCTATTATCTTCCATTCTTTCTATATGCCCCAGCCATTGTAGTCTATTAGCCTTCATGATAGAAATTAATTGCAGCTTAGCTGTAAACAAATTAATTGCAGCTTAGCTGTAAAAGAAAGTATAAAGGCAAGAGGATTGACTTCATTGCACTGGGTTTGACCCCATGTGGTCCAGTCTCTCTCCTCAGAATGGCAAACTCCGTATCTTTAGCAATGACCCCCAGGTGTCTAAACGACCCAATCTGAAAACAAACAAACGAGAAGATAGTTGCTGTTAAGCTGCAGGATTTTTTGGAAAGGGGGAAACTTCTTCTAAGAGGCCTGGGGAGCTACAGGCCAGGAAAACATACCTGGTCAAATGCAGCCACTTTTGCCTTTGTCGTTTATGAGGGGTTCCAGAGTAGACAGGAAACGATGGCGGCAGCGCTTGATCTCGAGGATGCGTACAATAGAGTTCGCTATGATATTTTGATGACCGCACTTATGGAGAAGGGGCTCAATCCCTGGTTGGTGAACTGGATAGCAGCTGTCCTGCATTCTCGTCGGGTTGCTCTCTGTCTGGGTGCATGGACCTCAGAGCCACATATTTTAACCCCGGGACTGCCACGGGGATCTGCAATCTCACCGGTGCTCTTTAATGTGTATACGAGCAAGATTGCATACCTAGAAGCACCAGGGGTTGGAAGGATTCTAACATTTGCAGATGCTATTCTTGCATACAGGCAGGGGAGAAATAGGGATCAAACAGCCCGGGAGCTACAGGCAACAGTAGACAAAGTGATTGACTGGTGCACTGAAATGAGTGCTGTCATCCACCCGGAAAAGGCGGCTGTTTTGTGGTGCTCTCTGGACAACAGGATTGTGAGAGATGATGCCCTAAGCCTCACGATAGATGGGAGAAGCATTAACAGAGAGAACAAACTGAAGTATCTGGGAATCACATTTGACAGGAGTCTGTCCTTTCAAGGACCATGTGGAGACGGTTGTGACAAGATCTCAAAAGGGACTCCCTTCACACTATACAAGCACTTGATCCTGTCAGTGATTGATTATGGACTAGGACTGCTCACTGTCTCGAAGAGTCAGCTGGTGAAATTAGAGCGCATACAGAATGAAGCTATGCGGGTCATTCTAGGATATACCCGAGACACCCCAGTAGTGTGTATGCGTTACATCCTTGGTCTGCCTACTGTTGCTGGTAGGCACAAGGTGATGCAGGTGAAGGCATACCTCAGAGTAGCTGCAGACACAGATTACCCGTTGCATGAGGCGCTGGACGCAGTTAAGGGTCAGCGACTGATAAGAGGGAAATCATGGATGGCTCAGGCGGAGGATACGATCAGACAGGTGTGCCCCTTGGAGAACATCAGGCAAGGAGAGGAGTGGGTCAGAGTGCCAGCCGGGCAGTCAGACTTGTGCAGAGTTATAATCACATTGAGCTTGGAGTGCAGGGAGTGGCCAGCAGGGGCCTTGGAAGTAGAAATTCAGCAACTAATTCAGGATAATTCTCGCCCGGCTGATGTGATTATCTACACGGATGGTTCGGTGTTGAGAGTTAGGAGAAGTGCCTGGGGATTCTTAGCAAAAGCTAATGGTCGACATTTGGTGCAGGAGAGCCTGGCGTATGATGACACAAAATCTAGCTTAAGAATGGAGGTGGAGGCGGTCAATGCAGCTTTCCGCTGGATAGAGAACATACACACGTTGTGATTGTAACTGACTCAGAAAGCATGCTGAGGAGGGTGAGGACAGGCAGGCTTTGTGCAGAGTGGCTTGCTTCGCTTCGGAGGTCATGGGTAGCAAGCATCACCTGGATCTTTTCTCCGGGGCATGCCGGTGTGCTGGGGAATGAACAGGCGGACAGAATGGCTGGCTCGGCAAAACTTGGTGGAGTATTGATGCATGACAAGACAGACGTGGTTGCGGCCTTGTGGGAGCACGTGTACACCTCAGAGGAGCAAATGGATCACCATAGTCTGGTAAGAATGAGGCAGCGAGGTGTGACGAGGGGATCTGGCCGATGCTCGACGCTCAGAGGAAAGGCGAGATGGACATATAATCAGATTGCTACTGGAACTATTAGTGTTGGAACTCTTCGCTGGCTGCTGAGGATTGGGACGGAGCGCTTATGGGAATGTCCCGAATGCTGTGATGTCGGTTCCTAAATCAATCAATCAATCAATCAATCAATCTGATAACAAACTCGCAGCCATCAGAGCATGAGAGTCCCTCATAAACAGACACAATGCAACCATTCTCTTAATGGTGAATAAGGAAGAAGAAACTGATGAAGAAGAAGAGGAAGCAAAAAGTAGAAACAGTAGTAGGAGAATGCTACCTGTGGAGTCACCAGATTCCTATACACTTTTCAGTTGTCGCTGGTACCTTTTTTGCGAAGCTGGAATGGTCCAGTAGCCATACACTGTCGGTAAATATCCCTCCTCAAATGGGTTTATGAACACAGACAATTCTCTATTGACTATGCTGCCATAACTGTTATGTTTATTGTACTGTGAGAAATATCAGGAAAAGATTGCAGCTGCCTGAAACAACCAAAAGCCATCATGTTTGTAGAGATGGATAGACAATGTTAGATGGCACACTAGGGATGATGGGGTTAATATCATGCCAGCTACCTTTTCTTTCTGCAGATATGTGTTTTAATGTTGTTTTATTATGCTAGCTTGACACCAGAGCTATACTGGTTGGGTAAAATTCCTCCCACTACTGGGGACTAAGAAAATATAATGGAGGACCTAAAAACACAAGAAGAGCATTAAGGATAGAGACTCATTGGCACCTTGCCGTCTTGACAGACGATAGTTTGTGCTTTAAAAAGGCATAATAACTTTTACCCATGGCGGTAGCGAATATGACTGATAAGGCCAATTTGCGCTGTAAATGTCCGTTCATAGTGGGTGCATGTGAACACATGGTCATTTCCACCATCATGCACCATCTTAAGGATAGAAATGACTAATATGAAAAGAACATATGAGGAGCTGCAGGAGATAGCAAAAGAAAGAGCAGCTGGGCTTGAGTTGATGGAGGGCCAAAGTCGCAATAGAAGAAAAAAGAGCGAAAGAAGAAGACTATGAACTAAACCTACACAACTGAGTTCTTATGCCGGTACATTAATTTTTGTCTTCCACAACTCATTTGATTGACATGTGGATCACTTGTATGTCACTGTCAGATAAATTTTATCATCACCACCATCATGTGCCCTGCCCAATGGCTTAGGCATTCATGTCTCCACAGGTCTCAGCCTGTGGTGTTCTGAATCAGCTCTTATGATGATTTTCCTCCATGCCTCTGTCTTAGGCTATTCAGCATCATTTCTGGTGGAGGGCCTCTACTACCACTGATTTTTCTAGCCATCACACTATTTTCCAGTGCTTCTCTTCTCGTTACATAACCAAAAAACTGTTTTTCTCTTTCTTATAGTTCTCCTTTATTAACTTTTTCTAGGCAGTCATTGTTAGTTACTTTAGCAGTTTAAGGTATTCACAACATTCATCTCAGAAGCCACATTTGCCTGATAGATATTGAATTAAATAATACGATAGCCTTAAAATAAAAATAAGGAAGAGAGCATTGGAATGATAACTTATTAACCATTGAATTGATTTGCAGGTCCTGATGAAGATGAAAGGTGACTGGGAAAATATGCACTTTCAGTTTGTTGAATACAAGGATGCTGGGATATCTATTCTTTCTTCTTTTGATGACATTCAGGTTAGATGTGATTTTCTTATCATTAAAAGTTAATTGCATATCCTTTACAAGATGTTTGCAGTCAACACCAGCATTTTTTGCTGTTGTTGATGTCTTGAAAAGTTTTACATTCAGTAGTTTGCCATTGCTTTCTGAACGACCGGCACCCATACCATTTTGTAAAATACCAGCGCAATGCGGTCTATTGCCAAATCGTGCACAGCTGTGTTTCGAACGCGGGTGTGTAGGATCATGAACCACGTTCATAACTCCTTTGCCACGGAGACCCGCTTCTTATCATTGATTTGATTGATTGATTTAGGAACCGACATCACAGCATTTGGGGCATTCCCATAAGCGCTCTAACATGAAGACCCATCCTCAGCAGCCAGCGAAGAGTTCCAACACTAATAGTACCAATAGCAATCTGATTATATGTCCGTCTCGCCTTTCCTCTGAGCGTCGATCGTCGGCCAGATCCCCTCGTCACCCCTCGCTGTCGCATTCTTGCCAGACCATGGTGATCCATTTGCTCCTCCGAGGTGTACACATGCTCCCACAAGGCCGCAACCACATCTTCCTTATCATGCATCAATACTCCACCAAGTTTTACAGAGCCAGCCAATCTGTCCACCTGTTCATTCCCCAGCACACCAGCATGCCCCGGAGAAAAGATCCAGACGATGCTTGTCACCCGTGACTTCCGAAGCGAAGCAAGCCACTCTGCACGAAGCTTGCCTGTCTTCACCCTACTGAGCATGCTTTCTGAGTCAGTTACAATCACAATGTGTGTGTGTATCGTGTTCTCCATCCAGCGGAAAGCTGCACTGACCGCCTCCACCTCCATTTTTAAGCTAGATGTTGTGGTATCATATGTCAGGCTCTCCTGCACCAAACAGCGACCATTAGCTTTTGCTAAGAACTCCCAGGCACTTCTCCTGCCTCTCAACACCGAACCATCTGTGTATATAATCACATCACCCGGGCGAGCATTATCCTGAATTAGTTGCTGGATTTCCACTTCCATTATCATTAAGATAGCCAAATCAAATATCTCCATATTCAGGTATAACATCATT
This sequence comes from Cepaea hortensis, assembly GCA_963921405.1. Lineage (NCBI taxonomy): Eukaryota > Metazoa > Mollusca > Gastropoda > Stylommatophora > Helicidae > Cepaea > Cepaea hortensis. The sequence goes on from OY992882.1 coordinate 40,284,500, forward strand.
TTCATTACATTGGCACCTTGCCGTCTTGACAGACGATAGTTTGTGCTTTAAAAAGGCATAATAACTTTTAACTATGGCGGTAGCGAGTGTGACTGATAAGGCCAATTTGCGCTGTAAATGTCCGTTCACAGTGGGTGCATGTGAACACGTGGTCATTTCCACCATCATGCACCATCTTACGTCTCAAACGCTTGGTGTGTGACTTTTCTGCAATAATTTTCTCCTTTGACTTTATTCCATTTCTGATATTTGCCCTCCATGCAACACGTTCAGCGGCGACTTGCTCCCAATGTGCATTATCAATGCCTGTATCAATCATGTCCCGCTTACACACATCTTTGTATCGTAGTAGAGGCCGACCCTGAGATCTCTTACCCATCTGTAATTCACCAAAAAAGATATCCTTTGGTATTCTACCATAGCACTTGTTTTAACTGTGAGGATTTCTAATCATTAGGTATTGTAATGAAATGCCCCTTGTTTTAAAAATATTAAAAATATATGTTGAGTAGCACTGGCAAAGTTAAAGTCAAGAGTACCTCATTCAAGCAACTACGTCAGTTATAAGTGGAGATAACTAGTTTTTGGGTGAACTCATTTTGTGTCATCACAGTTGTACAAATGACAAATAAATGTTTAAAAAAAAAGAGTATTGTCAGCTTGCAGACTTGATTAATAGGTCACGCCAACAACATCACACACTTAGCTGGCATAGTTTGTGATGGCACACAGGGTATACCGCCACATGGGCTCACATTTGTTCAACATTTTATGCAATGACTTTTCACATTAGAACTACTGTATTTTACGGACTATAAGATGCTACGGTCTATAAGATGCACCTTAATTTTTAAGCAATTTTTTAAAAAAATAACGTTTTTACCATTTTTATATTAATTTCGAGTATAAGACGCACCTGAATTTTGGAGGTAATTTTTTGAAGAAAAAAGTGTGTCTTATACTCCGTAAAATACGGTAATTACATACCTCTTTGTTGAAAACATTTTGAAATATGAAAGTCGATAATGAATTAAACCATTGTATTATAACAGTATAGGTTGGTTATTAAAGATTTTGTTGATTCTACAGCTATATAAAAGGAGCCACAATTATTGAAGTAATTGTTTCTTAGTAACTTTTGTGCAATGTTCTTGTCTGCATAACTAATGTGTGATGGTGAGCATTGCTTTAAAAAGTTGCACATAAATCTTATTAGAATAATGCTGAAATTGCTTTTTGACTTTCTTTGTCAAATAGTTAATGATGAAATGTATATAGTTACAGAAGAAGTAATGAAATAACAAAGTTAAAAAAAAAGTATTTAAAAAGATTTTTGCATAAATTGAACATTATTTCATTGTGACTTAACAGGCTATGTTTTCCTATGCAATATTTGAGTTTATATGAGAGAGAGAGAGAGAGAGAGAGAGAGAGAGAGAGAGAGAGAGAGAGAGAGAGAGAGAGAGAGAGAGAGAGAGAGAGAGAGAGAGAGAGAGAGAGAGCAGGCAGAACAGGACAGGCTGATTGTAATTGGAGATTTATTTAAAAGTAACAACACTTAATCATAGGAAGCAAATTTATTTGTTTACTTCTCTGCCAAACCAAGTTGTCTTCACAACATTAGGTAATGTTTACAACAAATAATGAAGATAAGGTGAGTTTCCATGTGTAGAATGAGCTAAGAAATTTGTTTGGTTGTAATAACTTTCATTATGGAAGCTGACAATGAACTGACAGATACTTTACTTCCAGCCTGTATTGTGAGATTGTTGTGCGTTAATACTATGTGAAGAAATGGCATGTTGTTTTGTGGTTTTGTCTGCAGGTGTTGCTGGAGGATCACATTGTGAGATTGTTGTGCGTTAATACTATGTGAAGAAATGGCATGTTGTTTTGTGGTTTTGTCTGCAGGTGTTGCTGGAGGATCACATTGTGAGATTGTTGTGCGTTAAACTATGTGAAGAAATGACATGTTGTTTTGTGGTTTTGTCTGCAGGTGTTGCTGGAGGATCACATTGTGAGATTGTTGTGCGTTAATACTATGTGAAATGACATGTTGTTTTGTGGTTTTGTCTGCAGGTGTTGCTGGAGGATCACATTGTGAGATTGTTGTGCGTTAATACTATGTGAAGAAATGGCATGTTGTTTTGTGGTTTTGTCTGCAGGTGTTGCTGGAGGATCACATTGTGAGATTGTTGTGCGTTAAACTATGTGAAGAAATGACATGTTGTTTTGTGGTTTTGTCTGCAGGTGCTGCTGGAGGATCACATTGTGAAGACAATGACTATGAAAGGATCACCATTCATTGGTCCTTTTGAGGATGAAATTAACAAATGGGAAAGCTTCTTGGTATGGTTACTTTGTTGTTATCTGAACCTACATTTGTTATCTAGCTGAAAGCTATGTCATAATAATTTAATGTTTTGTGTCATTTTGCAAGAGGGAGAAGGAATGATTTACAGGTGTAATTGTTTAAAAGTGATATTATCATTTTCAATTATGTTATCCTGTCTCAGATTGGGAATATATTATGTGCATTTTAATATTGTCTAATATCGCTAGCCCTTTACAGGGCAGACGTTTGTCCGTTTTCTAGCTCTAAATGGGCAGGATTTTTTTCAGGTTCGGTACATTTTCGGGTTACGTTAGTAAAAACATCACATATGAGGTGTTAGTCAACTGATTTTAGTAAAATAAAAAACAAAATGAAGTAAAAAGCATGCAGATTATTTTACTCAAGTGAATGTTGCCGATAATCCACACATGAACACAAATATTTACAAAATACAACATATTGTTTGTGATTATCAGTCTTATACACTGTACTCAGAATCAGAATAATTTTCTTCAGTCTGATAAATCCGAAGTGTGTACACTGTCCATGTTGGTATCACTGATATATAGCTGCAATTCATAGTCATCTTCGTGCACTTCAGTGTCACTTAAATTGAACCCAGCGAAATCTCCGATATCACTTGAAGAATCATCAAAATCCATTTTGAAATACAAAGCGTAAAACTCCCCCCAAAACTATAAAAAAAAATTGTAAAACTGAATCTTGGTGCTTACATTCTTTAATGGATATGGTACATTATTAATACATTATGATGAGTTCATTGCCAGACATGACAGTTATCCAGGTTCAATCCCCAACATTGGGCATAATTTCTGTTTTACTTGTGTCACTCAAGGATCAAGTCAACATAATAAAATGGTCACCACTCAGGGATCAAGCCAACATGGGCACTGATATAATTTTAAGAATTTTTTTTTTGGAAATTGCGTTAAAAGAAAAGACAGAAAGAAAGAGATCAGGTTATCCCACCTGATATTGTGGCCTAGAGTATGTGAAGACTGAACATTTCATGGCCTAACAGCAGCATCTTTGTGAGACCACCATTTTAGCGCTATATTATTATACTATGCCTTTTACCTCATCACCATCATGATCATCATCATCATCTTGTGGCTTGCAGATAAGTGTGGGTGTTCATGGTTCATCGTCACACATGCCATGTGGCCAAGCACCCAGGTCTTTGGTTCATTGTCTACTCCTTGCTCATTTCTTATCAAGCTTGCCAAAAATCTTGACTCTCTACACCTAATTTCTATAGTCAGTTTGTGGTTTTAATTTGTTTCTTTAAAGACTCCCTTGTTAATTTTTCTGTCAGTTCATGGTATTTTCCTCAGAAACTACATGTTGACTACCATTAGATGTTTTTCAGCCTTTTGTAGCCTTACCATACTTGCCATGCACAGAGAAATTCAGTGTTGCTTGCTATGACTATATAAGACATGTTAATAAATGCACAAAAATGTATCCCAAGCACCGCATGAACGACATCCTGACGTCATGGCTGCATGTACAAGCTGCTTGGCTCTACATGGAGCCAATATTCAGCTCCCAGGACATTTGTAATCAGATTCCAGAGGAGGGCAAGATGTTTCAAACAGTTGACAGGCATTGGTTAGTTTATTACTGCTTTTTGTTAACTACAATACTTCGCTAGTCAATTATATTAATAACATGAATGATGAAAAAATGTTAGCAGCTTTTTATTTTTTGCCATCTTTACAACTACTAAATGTTCCTGTTACTTTCTGTTATCATTATAAATTTGTTTCTTCTCATAGTTCTTTTAAGTATTTAAAAACCTAGTTTTTAATGATTTCTCAGAGTTTAATTGTAACAGTATTATATAGTTGTTTAAATACTGATTTGAATACATCGTAACAAAAGTATTTATAGTGTGATTATCAAATCTGGATATGGAATTGGTTCAGCACTGCTGTACTGCTTCTTCAAACTTTAAGTCTTAGAAATTAGCAGTAACAATATTGTGCTATTTGAATTTCATGTGAAGAAAGGACCAAAAAGCAATGTGTGAATGATTCTGTCTTTCTCACTTTCTTTTTCCCTTCCTTGCTTTTCCCTTTTGTATGTATGGAAGTGTATATGTTTCTGTGCACATGCGCATGTGAATGCACACTTCCACCAACCCAGACACTCAGACTAATACAATCATGCGTTCAGACACCTTGGAAACATTTTTTAGGTTAGGTTAAAAAAGAATCACAACCGTGTGTTGCCTTATGGGTAAACATAGCATCCTAAAGCCATGTTTACACTGCATTTTGTTAGAGCACAATATTGTTAGGTCAACAAAAAAGTCACAATGGTTCAGAAATTAAGAATTCTTATTTACTAAGTAATTAGTCTTTAAAAAATAATCTAAAATAGAGGTCACTCCTCTTGAAGCTGCAGTGACTGTATTACCTACTTTTATGCAACATTCTGGTGCTGAAAATTCTTCATCACTTATTTAAATGTGATATGATTTGTTTTATAATATTTGAAAAGATTCATAAAAATATGTTACCAGTTTGAGAACCTGACAGTGACAGCAAGAGATCAAAACAGAATTGTAACAACATAGATAACTTGCCTCCAGAGAATATTGATTGTGACAAGAAGAGACAGAATCAGAAATATGTAACGTTTGTCTGTTGTCTAGCTTCAGGTGGATATGCCTAGTCTACTAATCCACACATGCTGTTAAGTGTAATGGTGAGAGGAGCGTAATCTTGCATTCCAGGATCAGATGTATTTACCTCTTTAATGCATTGTGGTGTCATGTTTGTGTACGCTTGGTGTCATCTATCTGTTGCTTTCTTGGTCCTTCTCTGGTTCAATATCCAGATTTTATTTTGGTTGTATGCTATTATCAGTATTTTATTGTTTCATTATTGTAAAATGTCCGGGTCACTTTAATTGTTATTTCTTGATGAAATGGATGCCTGGTATTATGCCTATTGTATTTCTAATAATTTGCATCCTTTCTCTTATGGATAAACCTGCAGCTTCTCTCAAGCATTTGATCTCACATGTGATAAGTTTTCTCCTTTGGATGTTGATAGGGATGTTGGACGATAAACAGACAATCTGAGAAACATCTAATGGCAGTAGAAATTTGGCTTTTGAGGAAACTGCAAAAAATATCATGGATGGTCAGAAAAACTAATGAGAGTCCTACAAGAAACAAATGAAGATTAAACTGATTAGAGAAATTAGACATGGAAAATATTTTTTATGCTTGCTGTGAGGAGAAAAAAAAACTGTAAAATTTAGTGACAATAGACAAACTTGATGGGGAAAAGAGCAAGGGGAAGGCTAGAGAAATATGTCTTGGTATAATTGGGACAAGAATGCAGACCTGATCCAAGGCTCCTCGGGATTGTATCAGAAGGTGAAACTTGTTGACATGGCACATGATGATGATGTCTTGTGGCTTTTTGCAGTTAAGTGTTCTTTGGGTTGGGGAAGCCAGCCCCAAAGCCAACCCTGTTTATTCACCTCTTGGGACATGTATGGAAGGTTAGAGTGTTACTGTTCTTTGCTTTATTCATGGTATCACTTGTACTGTAACTTTCGTGTGAATGACTTCAGGCGGGACATCATGATGAGGTCTGTGAAGAACACAAAAGCTCTGGTCGTGGTCTCTCAAGAAGCAATGCTAGAGAAGCTTCAACACTCAGAGGTATTAGTTTGTGCTTATATCAGAATTGTTTGTACTTGTATATCTGACAGGTATACTTATGTCAGAAAATTGTGTACTTATTTATGTGACATAATTTTCTTTTGTGTTTGTGATTTCTTGGCAAATTTACATTCAGTAGTTTGCCATTGCTTTCTGAATGACCGGCACTCATACATACCATTACATGAAAATATCAACGTGAGATGGTCTGCTGCCAAATCGCCCGCAGCTGTGTTTCGAACAAAGTATGCAGGATTACGTATTGTGTCTGTAACCCCTTTGCCACACAGCCAGCACAAATTTACTTATGTCAGAACATTTTGCACTTATTTATGAGACATGTGTACTTATGTCAGAATATTTTGTACTTATTTATGTAACATGATTTTTCCATATTGATTACTTCTAATCATTCTTTACTGAAATAGAAATATCTTTCTCTACACATTAAATCATACCTATTCATAGAGCATGAAATAAGGTTTCAGTTGCAAATGTTAAACACTATGTGTGCGGCGTTACTGTGTGCAGAGATATAATTTGTTTAACTGTTTCACATCTCAACATTGGTTTAAAATATAAGGTAAAGAACTCTTACATGCCATGAAGTATATTAGGTATATGGTGGTAGCCATATATTTGTGTAAACCAATTGGCACTCAATGGGTTATGTGGTCAATATCCTATCAGGTGCCTTTACTTCTCCGAACATTTCCTGGAATGCAGTTTAGGCTGGATGTTTAGGCCCAGATTGGTTAAAACAAACTGCTTCGATGGAAATACAAAGACATGACCACCGGGCCGGCAGGCAAGCTACTAGACACTGGTAGCGCAGCTCTCACATCTCAACACTGCATTCACAGAGTTGCTGACTTGTTTAGAATTTGTAACTTCACCCACTTTGCTTTCAATATTCTGCTTCAGACAAATACAATGTATAATGCCCTGAATTTATAAAATAACAAACTATCTAAAAGGTTGGTTAATAAAATGGAGCCATGCTTAAATAGTGGTTCGTGCACTTGAGTGCCAACACAGTGGTTTTGTGTTCAATCAACATTAGTGGCAGGGTTGTATTTTTTAAGACAATTATGCTTCAGGCTTGATCCAGCTCATAAAATGGATTCTTGATATTTGGGAGCAGGCATGTTCGTGTAATCGGTAGAAGTTAATGTTGATAATGTCATGAGCATGGTTGGATGAGGGTTCAACCATGCACATGTCATCCGCTAAATGAGGGAAAGACTGACCATTTATTCTTTCAAGCATTCAGGCCAACAGTATGAGATGGTCCTACAGTTTCACAGTCCCATAGTGGGTTCCTGCTTTAGGTCTTATGTTTATCATTTAGATTCTGGGAGGGTAAAGGCAGGCAACAAACTGCTAACTATATGTTCCCCTTCTGTTCTGTTCAGTCACTGAACTTACACCTTATTCCCAGTATGCCTTTCTTTCTCAGATAGTTTGTACACATACAGTGGCATAAATCTTTGGAGTCTTTTATTTTATGCTTTCAGGCTATGCTAGATGACATCCAGAAAGGACTAAATAATTACCTGGAGAAAAAGAGGCTGTTTTTTCCTAGGTAGGTTATGTGCTGTGAAATGTGTCAGTAGATATCAGATGTAGTTGTATACAAGCTGGACATTAATTAATAGTATGCCACAAACATTGTGAAATGGTTGATGATTCCAGCCATAAATACTAGAAGCTGCTCATGGCCACTGTTAAAGTGTCTCTTTATTTTCAAGAGATAACAAAAAATTATAATTTCATGTGCAACAAACTTTTTTTCAGTCATGCTTATTATTCTTTTCATGTAATATTTATTGTTTTTTGTTAACTAAAGAAAGCTGGCTCTTTTGTGTTAACTATTAATAAAAAGTATGTAAAAAAATCATGGCTCTACAATCTCAGATTAACAGTTAATAAACTAAGGTAATAAAAGCGTTGTGTTATATCTGGTTGTCTAGTTGGGGTATACAACTGATAGATCTGCCTTTCATGTTGAGGCATACAATTGTTAGATCTGGCTTTCATGTTGAGGTATAAAATTGTTAGATCTGGCTTTCATGTTGAGGCATACAATTGTTAGATCTGGCTTTCATGTTGAGGTATAAAATTGTTAGATCTGGCTTTCATGTTGAGGTATAAAATTGTTAGATCTGGCTTTCATGTTGAGGTATAAAATTGTTAGATCTGGCTTTCATGTTGAGGCATACAATTGTTAGATCTGGCTTTCATGTTGAGGTATAAAATTGTTAGATCTGGCTTTCATGTTGAGGCATACAATTGTTAGATCTGGCTTTCATGTTGAGGTATAAAATTGTTAGATCTGGCTTTCATGTTGAGGCATACAATTGTTAGATCTGGCTTTCATGTTGAGGTATAAAATTGTTAGATCTGGCTTTCATGTTGAGGCATACAATTGTTAGATCTGGCTTTCATGTTGAGGTATAAAATTGTTAGATCTGGCTTTCATGTTGAGGTATAAAATTATTAGATCTGGCTTTCATTTTGAGGTATAAAATTGTTAGATCTGTCTTTCATGTTGAGGTATAAAATTGTTAGATCTGGCTTTCATGTTGAGGTATAAAATTGTTAGATCTGGCTTTAATGATGAGGTATAAAATTACTTGATCTGACTTTATCCTGTTGATGTATAGAATATTAGATCAGGAATTCTTGTTGAGGTGTAAAGTTATTAGCGTTTATTGAAATGTTTAAAAGAATAATCTTAGAACCAGAATCATTGTAAGGAAATGATCACCATTGCCTCTTTCACCTAACTGTTGTCTGACATATTATTACATTCTTGCTGTAGCTAATGTTTGTATTGACATTTCTTCAGGTTTTTCTTTCTGTCAAATGATGAACTTCTGGAAATCCTGTCAGAGACTAAGGATCCTCTCCGTGTTCAACCTCATCTGAAGAAGTGTTTTGAAGGCATTGCTTGTTTGAACTTCACAGCTGATAAAGTAATAACAGCCATGGAATCTGCAGAAAAAGAAAGAGTTCAGTTTGCAAGAAATATTGTACCGACATCTGCACAAGGCCTGGTAGAGAAGTGGCTCCAACAGGTTTGTAGAAAAACTGGACTCGATAAGAGAGAGAGAGAGAGAGATGCACACACAAACATGCACACACTCACACAAACACCATCTTTAAAACATGTTTATAAATATCACCCTCAGTTAATAAATTCATACATGTGTTTTGTTTCCTTCCTCTAAATGTACTGGAGAGTTTTGGCAATCAGACAATAACTTTAGGAAGGAAAAATCCCAACTACACCTCCCAGGGATAGAGGATGGGACACACACCAAGGTGTGGCAAACACAGCGCTGGGGACCGAGTATCAACCAGAATAAATGGACAACTCTGTGGCTGAGCAGAGCAGGGCACTCACTTGTCCTGACAGTCGGAAATGGCTGTCAAAGGCAGAGGTAAAAGACCCCCATGTGGATGTGGAAGGGAAAGGGAAACCACCGCATCTTCCCAAGATTTCGTGAGTATCCACATTTTAGATATGGTGAACAACGTTTAGGGCTGTCTTAGGACATCCTCATCCGGTAGAGACAGTCATGAGCCACAGGTGACACCAGACTATCATCCAGTTACTGATGATGCTAGACGGATTGAGACAGTGGCATGGAAAAATATCATCAGCAGAGCTGATCCAGAACACCAAAGACTGAGATCTGTGGAGAGACATGAATGCCTACGCCAGCTGGCAGGGAATTTATGATGATGATGAAGTGTTTTCAGATTTATATTTCATATATTATGGCAAGATAAATATGCAGTATGTGTGTGAAATACACACTGCTGAAATGCTTCAAAAATATGATGAAAAGGTAAAAGTAGTTCCATGGCAAAAACTGCTGTAGGGGATCTGATGTGTGTGGCCTTCACATATTTTAGACCATGGCACAATGAGGTGGGGTAATTCAGAACATTCCGAAAAATTAATGGGTACCCACTTTATGAGGTTGGGTTGATCCCAGAGCCAGACTGTTCAACAACAAAAACCATGGCATTGCTGGAGATTGGACTGGACAGCTGTCTTTAGAAACACACTAACCACTATGTGTGGCTCCTAACATCTTGGTGTATCTTAACAACTGATTAAACAATGTTTGTTTGTCAGGTAGCACTTCCACCACACTTTTGATCATGTATTCATAAGCAAGAATAAATATGACACTGGAACGGTAAACAACGACGGTAACATAAATTACATGTACTTCAGTAGTCAGAGTGGGTTCATCTGATGGTGGGGGTCACTGTTAATATAAACCCTTGTGCAAAAGTCAGTCCAATGCATGTAGTAGTTGAAAAAAATACTAGTATTAGTAGCATGTGTGTGGACTAAGTTTGAGTTCAGAGTGAACAAATGCAAGAAAACCGCCATATATGAGAACAGATTATATATATACATACATTTGAGTATTTTCTTTCTGACATTTAATGAGAATGACTTATTACATAAGGTAATTTTTTCATGTTCTGAAATGTCACTTGATTTATTCGTCATTTAATCTTTGTCATGCACCTCCCGTCTGATGTTATGATTGCCCCTAGATATTTGAATTATTGACTTGGTTAAGCATATTTCCTTCTATTGCATTTTGATGTTATGTGTTTAAAAAAAATTATATGACCATAGTATAAGTCTATCTTAATAATGTTAATCTGCTTAATAAGGTGGAAAAGGGAACATTGAAAACAGTAAATATATGAATGATAATGTTTAATCTGAATCCTCAGTTTTCAAATGAAAAAAAATATGGGTCAGCGTGGCCGAATGGATAAGAACGCATGTTCTTAAACATCCGGTGTGCTGATACTGAGGTAAGGGGTTCACCTCCTACACCGGACAGTTGGACTAAAATATTGACCTCTCATCCTTGACTTGGGAACCTAAACTACAAGTACCTCTAAAGTAGGAGTGGGTTTGCCTGATGGCGAGGGACACTGTTAATAGGGAAAACTAACCCATGCAAAATTCAGTCCACCACTACTAGAAGTAGTGTGTATGGACCAAACTTGAATTCAAAGCGAGCAAGCGCCAAAAAAAATTATTAAAAATGAAAGAATATTTGGTATTTGTAGGTTGAAGAAGTCATGAAACTGAGCTTACGGGAAGTCATGGGGAAAGCAGTTGGAGCGTACCCAAAGACAAAACGTTCTGAGTGGGTGTTGCAATGGCCAGGTCAGATAGTCCTTGCTGCTAGCCAGATTCATTGGACTGCAGATGTCACGCAGGTACGAAGTTTGTTATGTCATTAACTCTTAAAGCACGTAAGGGTTTTTCTTGTGTTTGACTATGGACGGCTCTGAATCTGCTCCCAACTGACTGTGCTAAAGCTAAATTGTAGCAGAAAAATGAACTTGGACCATGAGGAGCCCCGCCCAGGTGCAATTTGGCATGGCAGAATGTTTGTTGCCAATGTGCCAGGTTGCTTGCCATGGACCAAACTCAAGCCAAAATCCTTAATTTGGCGTAATATTTCCTCCCCCCCCCCCCACCCATATTTGTTGTATATCTATTTATGTGTATTCAAAAGCACTAATTTAATATAAGCAATAAGAGAATTGAATATCGGGTATTTTAGCACACATTTGATGATGATGATTGAGTTTGTACTTCAACCACAGTCAGTATTATATTGTACAGTACAGTTTGTATTTCAACCACAGCCAGTATTGTACTGTACAATTTGTATTTCAACCACAGTCAGTATTATATTGTACTGTACAATTTGTATTTCAACCACAGTCAGTATTATATTGTACTGTACAATTTGTATTTCAACCACAGTCAGTATTATATTGTACTGTACAATTTGTATTTCAACCACAGTCAGTATTATATTGTACTGTACAATTTGTATTTCAACCACAATCAGTATTATATTGTACTGTACAGTTTGTATGTTGTCCATAGTCAGTATTATATTGTAATGTACAATTTGTATTTGAACCATTCTCAGTATTATGTTGTACTGTACAATTTGTATTTGAACCATCATCAGTATTATGTTGTACTGTGCAGTTTGGTACATCACTTTCCACAGGCAATCAGATTTGGAGGCTTGAATGCATACTTGGCTCGGAGCAACAAACAAGTAGAAGATATTGTTGAAATGGTTAGAGGGAAGCTACCGAAGATGGCTAGGATTACACTTGGAGCACTCATTGTCATTGATGTACATGGTGAGTCTTCTTCTTTTCCTTCTTTGTTTCGCCCTTTACTTCCCCATTGGGGTATAGGTCCTGTCAGCGACTTGCTTGCGACAGGTATTTCAGGACTCCCCTACTTTTGCACCACACGAAATAATAACTCGTGTCGTTTGCAAAAGGGATACAATTTATTTAGAGCTGATTACAAACAAGCTCTGCTAGCGGAATACTTCATTGACAATAAACATCATGGTACATTATACAGATGCAATGAAGAGGTGATAATGATACTATTAATCACTGAATGGAATCTAAAGCCTAACAATCACTATTGTCTATAAACTTATAGTATTCAAAAGGAACACGTCTGTTCTCTAGCTGTCTCAGTCCCCGTCTGTCCCACGCTTCTAGTTGCGTGTTCAAACACGGACGTTGGATCCTCCGTGCGCTGGCGAGTCTTGCGTGCGTGGTGTCCCAGCACGCTGGTCAGTTAACTTAAGTAACCTGTACTCCATGGTTACTCGTCGAGGCGAGTTTCCTAGTGTCTTGAGGAAACCCTCGCTCACTTGCACTCAATGCCCTCTTGGTTGACACAAGTGTGTCCTGTTGTAAAGCTATTTATAGCGCTTGTCTGGTGTTCTCTAATGGTCTCTGTCTTAGCTCTATTTCTTATACTCTTAACTCTGTAAACTCTTATGTAGATCTTTGACAGGTCCTCAACTAACTCACTCCAAGTTGTCCTGTCCTTTGTATCCCATGTAGTTCCATCCATGTCCTTGCCTTATTATTCATTTCAGTCTCTACTTCTCTTCTCTGTGTGTTTTTAAGTCTTCCTCTATTTCTTTTGCCACGTGGATTCCAAACAAAGGCCTTTCTAGTTATACTATTCTCTTTCCTCAGTGAATGTCTTATCCTGTGACAGCATCTTTTATTCACCTCTTGATGACACTAGGAGCATTCATTTCATTGACGTACATGATGAGTCACCACTGTGTGAATTATCACACATTTGTTGAACTGTGATGAGTTTTATAATTACATTACTATAGTTTGGCAGAGAAAATAACTCTTTTAAATTGTGCAAATTATTTTGTGCACTTCATTGTTTATTTTACTTATCAATATTTTTTCCAATCAAGAGAACCTAAGGATGGACTACAGATCAATAACACATACCATATCTGACAGGAAGCGCAGTAGCATAGTGACTAGATGCTTGTCTGTTGGTCATGGGTTCAAATCCACAAATGAGTGGATTAAAAAAAAATTGAACCCATGACCAACAGACAATCATCTAGTCACTATGCTACTGCGCTCCCTGTCAGATATGGTATGTGTTAGTATTAAAAGAGGAGTGGCTGGCCAAGTAGCTAGAACGCCGGACTCTTATTCGGGTCTCCCGAATGAGAGTCCGGCGTTCTAGGCACTCGGCCAGCCGCTGTTTTTTTACATAATACCCATAAACTTATCAGGCCTTGCGTGAGCATGAAACAAGTGCGTGAATGACTACCAGGTTTTGTCCTGCTCATGTAGCTATTTCATCAAACCTTGCCTCACCAAGTGTATTTTTAAGTGTAAACCAAAATAAAAAATGATAATCATAGGGAGCCAAATCATTGTGGATGATGACGTACAGTCCAGTCCAATATGGCAGTTGCTCTAATATTTCCTGGCTTGTGTGAGGGTGTGCACTGTCATGTTGAAGCAACAGTCACGCTGGATTTTTCTTAGACAAAACTCTACAGAATCACTTATTGAGTTTTATAAGTGGTTTGATTTAAGCTTCAGAAGTTATTGTCCCACTTCTTCTCATAACTTCCACAAGAATCATACCTTCAATGTCGTAACAGACAGTGATCATAACCTTTTCTACTGATGGAGTTGTCTTGAATTTCTGTCTTTTTGGTGAATTTGAATGAGGCCACTCCATTGACTGCATTTTCGTCTCAGGTTGAAAATTGTATGCCCAGTTGTTGTCATCTGTAACGACCTTTAACAAAAAGAGTTCTCCTTCAGCACTGAAATGCTCTAAAATTTCAGAACAATTTGTTTTCCTCTGAAATATGTGAGACTTCACAGAACCCATCTTGCAAAAATCTTTGAATATGTGGGAGTTTGGACAATTGTTTTTCACACTTCCCTTGCTGACTAACAGCTGCAGGACATTTGTTGACTTTAATGCTCCTGTCATCAGGAATAATGGCAAGAGCATGGTTCAACATGTCATGCTGATAGCCATGGCAGAACGTTCAGAGTGTGGAAGATCACGCAGCTACATCTCTTTGCCTTCTAAGCATTAACTCTCTGAGCTCAGTGACTGATAGTGCTCCTATTGACTGCACAACTTCCAAACACAGCACAACGTTTAATATTGTTTAACCTCTGCATTGCTAAGGCCAGTCTTGGTGTGACAGTTTTATTGTTGATATTCGATATGTTGTATTCACAGCAAGAGATGTCATCAGCAGCTTATGCCAAACTGGCACATGGAATCCACAAGATTTCTCTTGGATTTCACAACTCCATTATTACTTTGAGGACTCAGCTTGTACTGTGCGCATGATCACCACCAGTGTCAAATATGCTTATGAATATCTTGGCAACTCACCACGTCTTGTCATCACTCCATTGACAGACAGATGTTACAGGTGAGGGCGAGACTAATTAGTTGATTTAATATCACATTCTCCTTCTGCTTCTTCTTTAGGTGTCTGGTTTGGAGCAGACACAGGTAGTTAACATTCTGCAGTCCTCTCTGTCCTTTGATATTTTGATAAAGTTGGTGTGGCTTATATTACATTGGTTTACACACATTATTGTTTGGTGCCTTAAAGCTGTTTTTGGGTAATTTTGTACTGCTGATTCCAAAAATGTATCAAATTTTTTCTATCAGCTCTAGTTTTTGAGATAACTAAGAATGACCTTCTTATTAGGGCAATTTTTTATGTACGAACCTAGAGTTAAGTGCCATCAGTGGCATTTTGTCTGTAATCTGCATTAATATTATATGTAATCACTGTACATTTACTACCATCATGTTAAACACCAAATATGTATTAAAACTTTATCACTAGCATTTTTTTTATCTTTAGTCAACACACAAAAAGCTTCTTTTTGAGGATTTCCTCAAATGTGATATGCCCGGACAATCATTTGTTACCCATCTGTGCAAGCTTTCCACATACATCTGTCTTCTTCTGCTTCTCTTGCCTAGTATTTTCCCACATAAGGTTAATTTCTCATTCCTACCACTTATGTGATATGCCCCATAAATGTTGTTACATAACATAAAATAGGGCTTATATTTTATGGTGATTAGGTCACATTTTGTCATTAGTGTTTTTCAAGGATGTCATGGAAAATTGTTTGTAGCCAAAAGAGAACTGTAAGTACTTTCTTTTATTATTTCTCTTGCATTAACTTCCACAAAACTTTAAAAATATAGATACTCCATTTGCTTATTTCAGTAGTCAAATTCCTACAACAAATAAATTAAAGTGCCTTTTGTATTTTTACTAGTTAGGAGGCATAATTTTGTTAACAAATTGACATAAATAGAACTAATTTTTGCTAACCTATTATGCTATTTTTGTATATCCTTAATAGCTGTCAGTTTTGTGTGTTTTGAATTGGTTAGTATGCACTGTGCACATGAACATTATCCATGTTATTATTCCACCCCTATGTATTTATTTAAGTACATATTGATAATCATTGATGCCATTTTACTGGCTGTATGCTTTTAAAAATTGTTTCATGTGCTCTTCGTATTTGTACTTGCTGGGGAGATACTTTCTTATAACCTTTCTTAAAATTATTTATGTTGTGTCTAATTTTTTTTATAAATACTCTGAAATTTTAGAACTGAAAAGGAGACAAGATGTAATGTTGTGGTCATTGCCAGTAATGCATTTAAAGTTCCCGAACAGGTGTGGAAACATGTGCAGTGAGGATAGACTTAGGGAATGCATCTTAGGGAATGCATATAATACAGTGCTCCTTGACTTTCCAACTCCATGTGCACCTTCTCACTATCAGATGGATAGCCGATGCCATGCTTCAGAGGAAGGTGATGCTCAGGTGCAGTAGTATGTCATGTGATCTGGTTACATTATATCCAGGTCTACCACAGTGTATTCCTCTATTACATGACTTATTCAGGGTCTACCCTTTTACAATCACTGAACAACAGCTTGATGGGAAGGGAAGGACATTATTTGCTGATGCAGCAGCGAGTTGGCTTACCTTAACACTCGCATCGTTCATGCAGACATCTCCTTGTGTGACCGAACAAAGAGATTCTCAGAGCTAACTCAATGAAATACTTGGGAGTGAAATTTGAGTACAGTCTTTGCTTCATATATAATACCGAGCATGCCACTTAGCAAAGGTCTGGCAGCAGTGAACGTAATGGTGAAAATTTGGACATATCCGAAGTTCCATGATGATAATCTAAATGAATTAAATGTCTTTGTTATCTATCTGTACATAGTTCATCATCATAATTTTCCACTTCTGCCATCAAGCACCGTGGGGAGGAATATTTGGCACTCTAGCATCTGATGGATGGCACTGGATAGTGTTATTCTGTGTGATTGTACAATATTTTTGATGTGGTCAATCCGTTTTCTTCTCGGGTGTCCCCTTGCTCTCGTAGCAGATGTTCTTTGATGTAGGGCCAGTGCTGGTAGTTGATGGTGTTGCATTTTAATGAGATGGCTGGACCATTTGATCTTTTGCCAGTCAATATATGTCTCACTATCTGGCTGATAACATCATTTCTTAATGGGCCTCGGATTATTAAGTTGGCAGCTCTTTTCAAGCACCTTATCTCACAGGTGTTGAATTTGCATAAGTGTAATTAATTAAAATCTTTAATTCACATCCAGTATTGTTTGGCTTTTTGTCAAAAGCCTCAGAAAGACAATTTACATATTTAAATGCCCTTGTCTATCTGTACATGGTTGATTCATTAAAATCATTAAATCACATTAGTATTGTCTGTCTGTTGTCAAAGACCACAGGAAGACAATTTACATATTAAAAACATTCTAACAGAACTTTGATGGGAGCACTTCTACTTAACTTGGGTGGAGCACCTGAAGGTCCGGCGGGCACAGGAAAAACAGAGACCTCCAAAGATTTGGCTAAAGCAGTTGCTAAGCAGGTGGGAGTGGAAATTTTTAGTGATGCAAACATTTAATTGTGTGTTTAATAATATTTTTCTGAAATCTTAATATGTTGTTTGTCCATCAATAATGTTGATGACCATTTACTTCATCCAGTGGGGTTAAAAGTATGAAGCTGTGAGTTCTAAGATGGCTGGTAAGGTCTAATTTGGCTCAAATGTTCTTTGACAATGTGGGCAAAGAATGGTTGACGTTCCAGGAGGAGGATCTCCTGCAGTGGTTTTTCTGTGCAACCTTTTTTCACAGCTCTTGCAGTTCTGTTTGCATCACAAGTGACTGCACCCTTGCGTAATGATGTACACCATGAATTTCAGTCTTTGGCAGCATCCCAAGTGTCGTGATGAATTCCAAAAGCTTTTGGTGAGATCTTCAATGACTTTAAAGCGTTTCCTATGGCCGCCTTGGGAGTGCTTACCGCAATGTAGCACGCCGTAAAAAATTGGTTTAGGGAGCCTGTGATCTGGCATGCGAGTCAAGTGACCATCCCGGCAAATCTGATTCTTCATTAGTAGAGTGTGGATACTGGGCATGGATGCTTTTTCTAGGACTTCAGTGTCTGGGATCTTGTCTTGCCATTTAATCTTCAATAGCTTCCTAAGGCAGACTGTGGAAGGGGTTTAATTTCCTAGCTTGTCACTGATAAACAGTCCAGGTTTCACAAGCATGTAGCAGTGTGGATATAACATTTAGACAAAATGTTCATTGCTATTTACAGGCACATTTTTAAAAAAAGTAGCCCATTGTTATTGTACTTTTCAAAGTTACACTAAGTTTCTTTATTCTTTTATTAAAAATTGTTACCCAGATTGTTACAAACTGTGGTAATATAATGATTATTCTTTGTATTGTATACAATATATTTTCATGGTAGAACACATTACTTTGAATCTAAGCATCAGTGATGAAACTGATGTGAGCCCGAAGATAAGTCTCTCCAGATTCGTAAATAATTACATACCAAAAGAGTTAACTCTTACGGAACATGAGATAAGTACTTGTGGCTGATATTTTATGACAGGAAACTTGGTTGCAGATTTGTTTTGTCCAGGTAATAATTTTTTTCAGATTCCCTTTTATGACCATGTATATGATCAATATGCCTTTGAAAAAGTGAACAGAAAAGATTGGAAATTGCTGACTGTTGAGCACTAACAGTTTATGTAGACTTAATCCACCTTAGGAGCAAGTCACCGATAATCATTTTGCATGGAGAGAAAATGTCAGGAATGGAATGAAGACAAAGGAGACAATGATTGCAGATAGGTTGCACACTGAGAATTGAGATGTCAGATGGTGCATGATGGTGGAAATAACCATATGTTCACATAAATTAATTGTGGACAAACATTTACCATGTGAATTGGTCTGATCAGTCATATTCACTACTGCCATGGGTTGTAGTTATTACACCTTTCTTGAAGCACAGTGTAACAAACTATTATCTGTCAAGGCGGCAAGGTACGAGTGGACTTAATACCTTATTATGAGAAATATCCACACCTTTTAAGAGTGCATAAAACTATTATTTATACTGTTGTATGCACATGAAACATAGACACTAAACAGTCAAGCTGAGAAACATCCAGTTGGAAGTAGAAATGTAGTTTCTGGGGAAAATTCAAATAATACCATGGACAACACATTATGAGGACAAATAAACTTGAAAATTTAGTAACAACTGGCAAAGCTGATGAAAAAAGAGCAAGGGGAAGGCAAAGAGATATGTTTGGATGGTTTGGCCACATGTCATAATATGGTCAAGAGAACAGACCTGATCCAAGACTGTTAACCTTGTGAGATAGGGATCCATGATTGCCCATGTTTATTAGCATGGCACATAATAATGATGACAAGTGTTACAGCGCAAAATGATATCTATCATCACTGTAAAATAACTCAATATTTACTGGCACCTTGCTGTCTCGATAGACGATAGACTGTAAAATGGAGTTATACCTCTCCATAGCACAAAGCCTGGACTGAATTTTGAGGCCATTTGTTGCCCATGGAGCATGATACCTCACTCGACCTGCCTAGTTTACTTCAGAGGAAAGTTAACACCTATACATCTAGAACAAGACAAGCTGCAGAAGTTGCTGGATCAGCAAAGCAATGTTTTAACTATTTGTCTGTCAGAGCCTTCATCCTAGACCTGTTTCCGACCAAGGCTTAGAGACGGGTCTGTTCTGCCATGATATTTAGTGTTTAGGTTGCATTTTTATGCACTAGGATAAGGCTTGTACCCTCCCAATTGCTCCCCTCTGGCTAATTAAATATAATGTAATATAAATATAATAAGGCTGGAGTAATAAGGGTACACATGTTTTTATTTTTCCCCCTGAAAATCAGTAATGTAATAATTGTTGTCTCTTTCCACAAAACTATGTTTGAAATGATGTTCTTGTTTGTTTTATTCAGTGTGTTGTGTTCAACTGCTCCGATGGCCTGGATTACAAAGCAATGGGCAAGTTCTTCAAGGGCCTTGCCCAGTCTGGAGCATGGGCGTGTTTTGATGAGTTTAATAGGATTGAGCTAGAGGTATACTGAAATATATCTTTGAACTTACAATCTTCTTATTTTAGGGTAGATTTTCTTTCTAAACCTGTAGCCTGTAGTAGATTATTCATCAATGATATTGAAAAATATCTCATTTCACATAGTTGTAGCATATTGGGGATATACTTTGAGGTCATAATTTCCTGACTAAATGATACTCTGTGATCGGTATCTTGTTAGCCACCGTGCCTTCCTGGACATTTTAATGTGCTAATTTTTTTAGTTTGGTTCAACTCTGGGGCCAAGTGGCATGAAAACTAAAAAAATTCCACCTATGGAGGGTTTGAACCTAGGACCACTAGCTTGTAGATGAATTGAATAGCAAGTCAGTGCACTAAATACTGTGCTACAGTGGCTCACTGTAATTTTATGGTGACCTATGTTATAATTGTGTACATTTTTCATGAAGACTTCCGGTAACCAGCATGGCGGTTAGGCATTGAACCGCTACGCCTCTGGCATATTTATATGTGTGGCTGCGGTTTGCATTTTGCATTTTCCTCATGTTGGACTGGTAGTATATGGTTCCGTCGCCCTGCTACTGAGTGAGTGCGTGGCGTGACTCTGTGAGCTGTGATATTCACGTGGAATGCTTTTACATGTCCACTTTTGTTTGTACAGTGACCTGCATGTTCGAAACAATGGCTACCGGCTGTTGCTGAATTGACTGATTTGCCTTTTCGGTTCACGAGTGCATTTTTCAGGAGACTCCTGGGAGTCGGCGCTGGAGCTGCGGAGTTTGTGCTTTATGCGATGCTTTCAGCGGGTCGCCCTGCGGATAGAGACAGAGCCTTGTGAGAAAACCCGGGTCAGTGAGGTCTTTCTGGTGACTGCCGAGTCCATTGATGATGGACTGCGGTTTCCGTGGAGGACTTTTGTGTTGGCATTCTGGTGGCGGCATTATGCACAGTGTACCTGTGCGGGCTGTTGGATTGCCGAGACTCCTGTCTGTTCCACTTTTCACATTGGACAGTGGGGAGCATTTTGTGTGATATTCACTGGCACAGGAACTGAGCATAATGGGGACGACCCGTTGCCGTGAAGTTGGAACCTCGACTAACTAACTAACTAACTTCATGAAGTGCAATGCATTTGTTCATAAAAATGTTAGTTGTTTCAAGACATTTCTTGCAAAGTGTATACTATTGCTGATCGCATATGTTTCTAGTTAGAAATCTCTTCAATAATAAAAAAAAATTGTTTGCATATCCTTTACAGGACATTGCTGTCAACATCAGCATCTTTCAGCTGATTGTTGATTTCTTGGCAAGATTACGCTCAGTAGTTTGCCATTGCTTTCTGAGCGGCCAGCTCACATACCCAGTAAGTTACCGACGCGATTCAAACCACTGCTGATTCTCACCGTCGTCACGTTACTTACGAGAGTATACGAGATTACGGAGAAAAGTCGCTAACCTCTAGGCAAGGAAGCCGGCTCTTCAACAATAGATAATTTTAAAAAATAACATAAAAGAACTAATAGAACATACTAAAGTACAGCATACACACACACACGTATCTATTTTCCATTCTTTTTTGCACGTACATTTCTCTCTCTCTCTCTCTCTCTCTCTCTCTCTCTCTCTCTCTCTCTCTCTCTCTCTCTCTCTCTCTCTCTCTCTCTCTCTCTCTCTCTCTCTCTCTTCTCTCTCTCTCTTACACACACACACACACACGCATACACACACACACACACACTTTTTTTTTTCTTTTTAATTTTATTTTTTAACATCCCTATCTTGAACTGTCTATCTGTATGTCAGTTTCCTGAAATTTAGAGCTTAGTTTCTGTTATTTGTTGAAAAATGTGGATTATTTATTTGTAATTATGATATTTCAGTTTGCTGGCTAAATATTCTTGTTGTTTGTTTTGATAGACTTTGGTTATAATGTTTGCTTGTATCTGTGTGTGTCTTTCCGTTTTCTTAAAAATTTTTATACATCCTGATTGTGATCTTCCCAAGACATCTTCTGATGCCACATCAGTATAGCAAGTCACACCATTTGGAAAATACCTATTCTGTTGCTTTGCATTGACCCATAAATTCGGGAGTTATTTGAGGCATCACACCCCTCTGCATTTCACTTTCTACTTGAGTTTCTCCTGTGTATTTATGAAATGTATCTGTTCAGTACATTGCTGACCTTCTCCTCAAGCTGTTTCAACATTTATAGTGTTGGGCAGCATAGTTGCTTTTAGCACATAATCATACCATTGTAGTTAGTGTTTTCTGTCTCAGTTGTTAAGTGGAATTTTATGAGACACTAAATAGTTGTTGTAAAATGTTACCCATCCACAAACACATGACCTCTACAGATGTATTAAATCTTTCAGGTGTTGTCAGTGATAGCCCAACAGGTTCAGACAATTCAGCGCGCTATCATAGATAAAGCAACAACATTTGTCTTTGAGGGCTCTGAAATCTCTCTTGACCCAACTTGCACTATTTTTATCACCATGAATCCAGGCTATGCGGGCAGGTCTGAGCTACCAGATAATTTAAAGGTACATATAAATATCACACAGGATTTAGCCATGACCTTTTTCTATTGTTCTTTGATGCAGATACCCTTTCATATGTTACATTAGGGACCAAAGTTGCAGAACATTATGGATTCATGTTTGGACTGCATTGTTCTGACCATGAGTGCAATTTTTCTAGAGACCAATGGGGGGTCATCAATCTCACTATGGAGTAATTGCTGCATGTGATGCTCTCTTGAGGCTGTTTGCCATTCTCCAGAATGAGAGAGAGAAAAAGAGACCAAGCCTGATGTGCTGCAAAAATGTGATGCAATAAGTCAAACTTCTTAACTTTAACCTTGTAGCGTAGCGTCAGCTACAATGATAAGGAATCTATCAAAGTGCTGCGGATAGACTTTCTAAGAATAGAAAAATAAGTCACTGGAGAAGACAAGACTGAATAGCTCGTTATTCTAGACAGAGTAAAGGTCCCAGAACAAGTCTAATCTTCTGACAGTGTTCAGGCAGACAGGAATGGCGTACAACTATACTTGTATAAGAAAGACAGTCTGCCAAGGTTGTCTAGCTACGTGCCTGAAATAAAAAGCTCGAGCCCCCAAAACTCTAATCACTCTCAATGACACGGAGAAAGACAGAGTAAAATATATAACAGAGACAAACTTTCGTAACTTCTCACTCTCCTATGACTAATGGTACTAAGTAAGGTAACGACTAGTGGTTGTAAAATTTAAGAAACTACCAATGTTGCATTTTAATCATTGACATGGCCTGACAAAGCTGGTATTATTTGCATGTAGATGGTGGTGGTGGCCAACGGTAAGTTTGGCCACTTATCTTCTGGTTCTCCGGCTTACACAGTGCGTGTAAACCCTAGTTAGTAGGCATAAGTGCGATGGTGAGTGATGCTCCACAATGAGTCAGTCACACAGGTTGGCGCATCTAAAGCTTGGCGCTGAAGGTGTCAAATCTGTGAAATATAGTGAGAGTACGTGACTCTTCTGTCGAGACATCTGTAAGCATCGACCCTGGATTGTTCCTGATGGCCAATAACATCTCATACAAATTGCAGAAACAAAATAGCATGAGCTATCTGTCCCTGCTCCCTATAAGTCCCTATCCTAGGATAAATAGCAAATCACTGACTTTAAGGAACACAGCTAAATAAAATCATTCTATGCTTCCTTACAAGTGAATATAATAATTATTCAGTAATAATTAAACATATCATATAATGCATATCATAATTATATTATTAAAATACAATAATTACAAAGTAATCTAGAGATAGATACATATACAATATATTAAACAGATTACATATTATAGATATTTATGTTCAAATTCTGACGCTATATTCCTAGCATATATTTAATATAATGGTTCTATGTAACGTATATTTTAAAATACACAGTTTATGTAATTATCATAATAGAATATGATAGGCTGAAAGTTAATGGAGTGGCAGGCAAGATCAGGACTGCGAATTGGTGAGAAATCACCGATAAGAATTAACGAACATGCCTAGGATCTACCACACTAGTATTTGACAATCGTACACTTGTTTAGTAAGATTTCCTATTTTCGCGGCATCGAAATATTCATTATTATCTCTAGGTATTCGCAATCACTATCACATCCTCGAAATATCATCACTAGGAACTGCCTCGTGTTATTCCTAAACTAACGGCTCGATTAGTATGGCCTAGTCTACTGCTATACGGACTAATCGAATATTGGGTTCTATCCGACTTTATCAAGTTTACAACTATCTCACATCGTGTACACCTCTCTAAACCTCATGTAAAGGTAATTTTCGACACAGTTACGTTTTCCCCTTTTCCCTGCGTGCTTAGTAAACTACCTGTACGGTGTATAATATACGCGATCGAGTTTAGTCGGTAAAATAACCTATTATCGGCGGTTTCCACTATTTTACTACACACAGAAATATCGGGCGCACACGACAATATTATATCGATACAAATAACTAGACCTTACCCTTCTAATCTTCTGACCACACTTGGGTACGAAAACTGCTCTAGGTATCTCTTTAATATATTTTAAATATATTTATGGCCGTAATACACGCCAAGATAAAACTCTTAACACTTTAAAAGTATTTTATAGAGCCTAGCAACTAGCAGATGTTTCAACCCCAACGTCTAGATTGCGAAAGAACGAGTTTAGCTATTTTTCTCCTGACCGGAAGTGGTCGTGCCAGGGAGTTCGTTGTCGTAATTTCGCCGACCAAATTGTGAAATAGTCGTAGCCAAATTTATAGATTTGGCTGGGTACACTACTTTGTAAATTCAGCCTCTCCCCCGATCTTAATGTACCGTATTACTTCATATTAAAGTAATAACATTAAATAGGAGTTACTTTAAACTATAGCCATGTACTGTCTATACATAGATATATAGGAATAAAAACGAAATTAAATTCTTCTATAATTACATAAGGGTTTTAAAAAGAATTTACTCCAATTTAAGCAAAAGATGAAGAGGAAGCTGGGGACTTCGTCACAAACCTCTCACCTTTAACCTTTAGATGCAGCAGAAGAGGGAATGCAGTTAGTGACTCATAGCTTCATTGAGTCCACAAACAAGACATGACCAAGATCCTGCTCGGCCTTCACAAGGTGTTATGGACACACTGCACTAGTGCAGCTTGACTTTGAGAGTAGTGATCAAAGTAGTAGAAATGGAATTGGTCAGCTTCTCCAGATCACAAGTGATGTTGGACTTTGCTGCCAGAAAGTCTTCTGTTTTCACACAAACAACAAAAAGACACTCGTACACATTTAGAAACTTACACACACACAAAGTCACCTGGCAGAGGTCCTGGGACCGTCTTTTTGTTGTTTGTGTGCCAATGAAGGCATTCTAGTCGCAATAATCATTCTATAACTTGCAATCTTGCAAAGCTGACCAATTCTACTTTCCATTTTTGTTGATTTACTTGTTGTATATTGTCACAAATTGGCAGCCTTTACTTCCCAGAACAATTTTCGGTTCACTTTTGATGGGCCATGTAGAGGATCAACAGACGAACAAAACTGCTTTCTCTATATTCAAGGCTATACTGTCTTGACGTAAGCTTGCAAAACCTGCAAGTAAACAAACCACCAGGAATGGCTTTCTATTTGGGAAATTAATTTGACACCAGTACCAGTCACCCCCAGATCAGTTTCACAGTCTTATCAATCCAGCCAGACGGGAGAGCAGACTCAAGGGACGGAATAGTAATTAAAAGCCTCTAGCCATGACGTAAGCTTGCAGATGGCAAGTAAAATGGGATACTTGAGACGGACACAACTAGATAATTTAAATTAGTCTACCCCTTAGAAAACTGCTGACCCAGACGGGCTATGACACCACACAGACGCATTGGCACCTTCTTGCCCAGGTAGACCCAGACATGCTGAATCAACAATGGACTGGGCCATGGACTGTGTAATTAAAACCTGGTTTACCCACAGAGTTGTAAACTGGCTGTTGACCATGAGAACCTAATTGTTCCCTTGACATGACACCTGATAAGAATAGCTAGGAAATCGCCCAGGTGTGAACAACATTAACCCAGGGAAAGATAATAGCCCCAGGGCTGTAAACTAAGCCCCGCCCACTCTGACTGGCAGACTCAGGGAGGTGTGAACCAGGTCTGATAAGACAATTAACACTGAGGACTTGGGGCCAGACAGAGAGGAGCAAGGTGTGATGGCCAGTTGCAATGATAAGGGCAATTACTGTCAGGAGGAGATAAGAAGAATTTATGACGGGAATGCCAAGGAGATAATATGGTCTGCTTGACTTAGCTTAAATAAGGGTCCCTAGCCTGTTTTATGTTAGATTAAGTTTGACTTCAGAACAGGTAGGAACTATCTCAATGTCTGTAGTCATATGCATGAATATTATGTTGGCTGCTAGGAATTATTTCTTAGTAACTAGTCCCTTAGTAAGTCTCTTAGTTTCTTAGATGGATGGACCGATTTTCAGTCTATATCTGATCTAGGTTATTGCAAGAACTATCATTGTCATAGATTACTTGAGTGTTCTTTCTAAGTTCTGCGTTCAATATCATATTGCTTTAAAGTGTTATTCTTCTGAGAAATAGAGCCTTATGTGAGACAGATCTTGTCTGGGTAGACTTTTAGGTGTCTTGGTAGATGCTTGTCATTTCTTTGTACACTATCCTAGTTGCCTTTTGGTGTGTGCATTTGTTGTACAGAATATAGTCAACTGACTATTTATTTAATTCTTACAACAGCAGTAACTAAGTGTGATTAAACCGGGCAGCTCAGCAAATATGGCTGGTCTGTGTGGTAACTTCAATTAGACTTGTTGTATATCTCATTTTGTAGCTATACAATATTAGTACTCATTAATAATGACTGATGCTATTATGTTGAGTATAATTAGATGTCCATCTTGAAGTAATATAATGTTTACGGATATGTTGGATGTATGTATGTGTAATTTCATAAACTAACTAGTGCATTATGCTATGATGTTAAAGTATCATAATATGTCTAGTTTAATCAATATGTTTATGTGTATTGGATGTTTGATAAATTGATTTGTCATATGCAAACCTACCAATATGAAGTGTTATGCTATGGTGTGCGCATTGGCACACTAACCATCGATTGCATTTGTAGCAGAGGTGTAATGGTACAGACATTACCCACAAGTGTTATGGGGTATATGGTGCTAAACCTTTTTCATCGTATGGTGGAGGGTAGTTCACGGAACCCTGGCACAGCTACTGGTCACGGCTTGCAAGCCCGGATGATCAGGCATTGTTATAATACCCTTACCGACCCTGTGAGCTGCTAAACTAACATTGGACGGAGCGGCTGTATGACACAGAATTTCTGTATTAGCGACATGGACATGGGGCGGCAGAAATGTAATCATTACAGGCGTGTGAGACAATTGAAAAGCCCGTCCCAGACTAAAGACAGTAGGGAGAAGGAGGATGGTGAACACAGTAGAGCTGGAAGATAAACTTGGCCAGACTGGTCATTGTATATGTTTGTGTTATGATATGTTTTAATTAGGATTGCGCTGATGTAGAACTGATATAACACATTCTTGACTTTCTTTCAAGCTCTCACAAGGAGCACCTATGTTATAGATCTCAAGAACGAGTTATGACTAGGTAGAGCCAGGACTGGCAGACGTTAGAATACCGGCAAGCTGTTCTTTTGTTGAGTCTACTGGAGAGTGGGGATCTGGACCACAGTTCCAGATAGATGAAGTAACAAGTAAAGTTACGTAATGTTTCTCATCACAATATGTTATATGATTTTATCATCCTCATATTGACAATCATCCAATGTCTATGATTAGTAAATAAATGTTGTAGTCTTGTAACTCATAGTTCTGTCATTATATTTTTTCCAATTGTGCATACGTGTTGTTGTGTACATTGGTGGGGGTTCACTTACACACCAAGGAAAGGAGCAGTCAGGGAGAAAACCGGTACTGAGATAGTCGTCTATACTAATATATTTAGACTTAAAACATCTATCTTAAGCTAACCTTCTCTTTCCTATACCTTGGCGAATATTCAGCACAGTTCATTTCATTTTGTAACGAGCCACTTGGAGCTGTACGTTGGATATTCATGGGCTTAATCTGTAGTTCAGCCATATAGATTTTGTCCCTAGTCAGTTTCTGACTATTAGGGTTGCTCGCCAGTGAATAATACATTCATCTAGCCGGTGGGGCACCCCGACTTCTGACAGATTGGTGTCTCGTCTCCGGGATTTAATTTTAACCCAATCCTACGGATTGGGCTTCTCGTACGGTATTTGAATTCGGACTTCTCGCTTTCAATAGACTCCGGTACTAGACCCTAGACATACGATTTTAAAAGTTAACTCTTGTAATCTTCAGTCATCAAAATAGACTATCATCAAAGGTAGCTACCTTTAGTTGAGGAAGTTTCAGAGTACATATATAACTTTTCAAAAGTATAACAGATAAGAACTTATGAGAAAACTACCATCATCTATCATTTAGTGTTATCATTAATCATTTATTGATAATTGAACACTTTAATCATATTTACATTGATGTGTTTGATGATTTAACTGCTTGACTGATTTGTAATTTTATGCTAATATATGCCATGTTCATTTTGACATGTATGCAGTGCATTTTAATGTTTATTTAGATAAATATTACTGTTGATTACTGTGTAGTATATCTCTCACACTTACTTCACTGCTGTCGCCAGGTACTACTTGAATATTATTTTCAGTTGTCTTTCACTGCTGAGGCTAAACTATACACATTGGATAGCGTAGACTGTCAGTAGTTAACTCTTGTCTTTCTAGTAGATCTGATTTTTGATATATACATAGGAGCTAACCTGAATATAGTCATTAGCAATTATGTTCTTGCTTTACCGGAATCTTGAAGAGGATCTGAAGGCGCGCGCAGATTTCTCAGAGACCGCGAGAGGGTGGGGCATAAGAGAAGGCTTACAGGGAGAGCAACTAGAAACATATATCATAGCAGAGTTAGAATGGTGGGACCAAGAAGAAGACATTATGTTTAAAGAAAATGATGAGTTCTTTGAAGCACAAGAGCGTAGCAAAACTGAAGGAGTAAAGATGGAGAAAACGCATATGGAAGCAGTCAATGCGGAGAAGCTAACCTTTCTAGCGGAACATAAGGTAGGAGATATGGATGCTCACCCAACCAGGAAGGAAGGGACATCTTTGCCACCCACCGCAGAATCAGAGGTAGTGGACCGGGAACTACAGGTTCTCATTCGACCCAGTCCTAAACGGAAAAGAGGGAAGAAAAAACGTGCCAAGGGCATTTCAAACAGTCACAAACGTGATAACTGTTTGCACCACGGCAATAGTCGTTTGACAGTAGAGGACCTTCAGGAAAACCACTTGACTGCTACGAGAAATGAATCTCGAGAGAAAGAGGAACTGAAGACAACCTTTAATGAGGTCGCAGGCGGAGACCTAGCCGATTCTCACATTCCCTTCTGGTCACAGAATCACGAAGTGGAATTACATCTGACTGAAATAGGGAGGAAGGAAGGAACAGAATCCCAGGTGAATTTCACTGCTGCAACGCGGGAAGAGTCACTAATTATCAGTTCAGATAATTTACCTAGTAACAGTTACCCAGAGGACAACTGTTTGCACTACGGTTTGCCAGTACAAGACTCCCAGGAATCTCATTTTACTTCAACGAGAGGTGAAACTCAAAAGGAAGATGACCTGAGGACATCTTTTAAGGAGGTCGGAGATCGAAAGGTAACCGACTTTATTATTCCCTTCAGCCCAGACGAGGAAGAAGTGGGATTAAATTTGACTGACAGTGGGATGAAGGAAGACCCGGAACCCCTTGTGATCTTTGAGGCTGCAGCTCAGGACAAGACACTAGATCTCAGTTCAAATCATTTACCTAGTGTGATGGATTGTGTAGACACCAGCCTATCACAGGATGTACCTCAACTGGACTTAGCCCATGAAAGCATGACCAGAGAGGAACATCCAGACCAGGAAACATTTCCAGTTGTTATCTTACAGTATACCAGTTCGGAGACTCAGGAAACACAGGGAATGGTTAGGAGCCAGAATATGGATTCTGATTTTGTGCAGACAACATTGTCTGTAGTTACTAGCAAAGAAAACTCTTCACACAAGATGGAGGTAGAAACTGCTAGCATCGCTATAGCTGAAGTTATCAGGGAATTCCAGCAACAGGGACCTGAAGTAACAGAAGTCAAGAGTGGTTTGGAATCAACACTCTTAGGACTCAATCTACCCTTCAGTCAGGTCGATTTGATAGGAGTAGATCAGCTATTTGTGGATACTTTATTCAAAAGTAACACCACTTTATCGCCCTGGAGTAACTATGTTATTTCTCAAGGCTGGACAACTTGGCACACTAAATTTCCAATTTCTAGCACGGTTTTCACATGAAACTCTAATGCAGAGAAACTCAGCCCGTTAACTGATTATCAGGGGAAGAAACCGCGACACTGAGGAGGGAAGATTGTTACGCCCAACTTTGAAGGAGGAAAGCGCCAGTTGAATTTATATCATGGGACCATGATGTGTAACATTATTCCTTTCAAAAGGAAGATATTGATGAATCTGTTCAGAATCTATAATGGATGGAGGAAAATCACGGAGACAAGCTTTGCGGTGGCCAGCTTATGCAAGACCTCACTACGGGTACATCCTCGGCTGAAAGGAGTAAATCACGTGAGTGAATGGCGTAAAACAATTGCTGCCCAGAGGCGTAGAAGAATCCCGTTGATTGTGATCTTTCCCAGAGGGGTAAAATTACAACCTCCTGACAATTACCGGATTTTACCAAGCTATTGCATGGAATCCCGGCCGAAAACCAGGTACAAGGATCTATCCAGAGTATCTTTGGGTTATGGAAATGGGACGTCTTTATGCAGAAGCAGGACAACCCATTGCCACAAGGAATATTGGAAACCTTTAGGCAGATACAGAACGGAGAGTGCTTAGGCATTTATTCTGGGATGTACGGCGTGCTTTGACAAAAGATTTCTGGCAGAAACTTTTTTTTTAAGGGGAAAGCTCTGTCACGAATTGGCAGCCTTTACTTCCCAGAACAATTTTCGGTTCACTTTTGATGGGCCATGTAGAGGATCAACAGACGAACAAAACTGCTTTCTCTATATTCAAGGCTATACTGTCTTGACGTAAGCTTGCAAAACCTGCAAGTAAACAAACCACCAGGAATGGCTTTCTATTTGGGAAATTAATTTGACACCAGTACCAGTCACCCCCAGATCAGTTTCACAGTCTTATCAATCCAGCCAGACGGGAGGGCAGACTCAAGGGACGGAATAGTAATTAAAAGCCTCTAGCCATGACGTAAGCTTGCAGATGGCAAGTAAAATGGGATACTTGAGACGGACACAACTAGATAATTTAAATTAGTCTACCCCTTAGAAAACTGCTGACCCAGACGGGCTATGACACCACACAGACGCATTGGCACCTTCTTGCCCAGGTAGACCCAGACATGCTGAATCAACAATGGACTGGGCCATGGACTGTGTAATTAAAACCTGGTTTACCCACAGAGTTGTAAACTGGCTGTTGACCATGAGAACCTAATTGTTCCCTTGACATGACACCTGATAAGAATAGCTAGGAAATCGCCCAGGTGTGAACAACATTAACCCAGGGAAAGATAATAGCCCCAGGGCTGTAAACTAAGCCCCGCCCACTCTGACTGGCAGACTCAGGGAGGTGTGAACCAGGTCTGATAAGACAATTAACACTGAGGACTTGGGGCCAGACAGAGAGGAGCAAGGTGTGATGGCCAGTTGCAATGATAAGGGCAATTACTGTCAGGAGGAGATAAGAAGAATTTATGACGGGAATGCCAAGGAGATAATATGGTCTGCTTGACTTAGCTTAAATAAGGGTCCCTAGCCTGTTTTATGTTAGATTAAGTTTGACTTCAGAACAGGTAGGAACTATCTCAATGTCTGTAGTCATATGCATGAATATTATGTTGGCTGCTAGGAATTATTTCTTAGTAACTAGTCCCTTAGTAAGTCTCTTAGTTTCTTAGATGGATGGACCGATTTTCAGTCTATATCTGATCTAGGTTATTGCAAGAACTATCATTGTCATAGATTACTTGAGTGTTCTTTCTAAGTTCTGCGTTCAATATCATATTGCTTTAAAGTGTTATTCTTCTGAGAAATAGAGCCTTATGTGAGACAGATCTTGTCTGGGTAGACTTTTAGGTGTCTTGGTAGATGCTTGTCATTTCTTTGTACACTATCCTAGTTGCCTTTTGGTGTGTGCATTTGTTGTCCAGAATATAGTCAACTGACTATTTATTTAATTCTTACAACAGCAGTAACTAAGTGTGATTAAACCGGGCAGCTCAGCAAATATGGCTGGTCTGTGTGGTAACTTCAATTAGACTTGTTGTATATCTCATTTTGTAGCTATACAATATTAGTACTCATTAATAATGACTGATGCTATTATGTTGAGTATAATTAGATGTCCATCTTGAAGTAATATAATGTTTACGGATATGTTGGATGTATGTATGTGTAATTTCATAAACTAACTAGTGCATTATGCTATGATGTTAAAGTATCATAATATGTCTAGTTTAATCAATATGTTTATGTGTATTGGATGTTTGATAAATTGATTTGTCATATGCAAACCTACCAATATGAAGTGTTATGCTATGGTGTGCGCATTGGCACACTAACCATTGATTGCATTTGTAGCAGAGGTGTAATGGTACAGACATTACCCACAAGTGTTATGGGGTATATGGTGCTAAACCTTTTTCATCGTATGGTGGAGGGTAGTTCACGGAACCCTGGCACAGCTACTGGTCACGGCTTGCAAGCCCGGATGATCAGGCATTGTTATAATACCCTTACCGACCCTGTGAGCTGCTAAACTAACATTGGACGGAGTGGCTGCACGACACAGAATTTCTGTATTAGCGACATGGACATGGGGCGGCAGAAATGTAATCATTACAGGCGTGTGAGACAATTGAAAAGCCCGTCCCAGACTAAAGACAGTAGGGAGAAGGAGGATGGTGAACACAGTAGAGCTGGAAGATAAACTTGGCCAGACTGGTCATTGTATATGTTTGTGTTATGATATGTTTTAATTAGGATTGCGCTGATGTAGAACTGATATAACACATTCTTGACTTTCTTTCAAGCTCTCACAAGGAGCACCTATGTTATAGATCTCAAGAATGAGTTATGACTAGGTAGAGCCAGGACTGGCAGACGTTAGAATACCGGCAAGCTGTTCTTTTTTTGAGTCTACTGGAGAGTGGGGATCTGGACCACAGTTCCAGATAGATGAAGTAACAAGTAAAGTTACGTAATGTTTCTCATCACAATATGTTATATGATTTTATCATCCTCATATTGACAATCATCCAATGTCTATGATTAGTAAATAAATGTTGTAGTCTTGTAACTCATAGTTCTGTCATTATATTTTTTCCAATTGTGCATACGTGTTGTTGTGTACATTGGTGGGGGTTCACTTACACACCAAGGAAAGGAGCAGTCAGGGAGAAAACCGGTACTGAGATAGTCGTCTATACTAATATATTTAGACTTAAAACATCTATCTTAAGCTAACCTTCTCTTTCCTATACCTTGGCGAATATTCAGCACAGTTCATTTCATTTTGTAACGAGCCACTTGGAGCTGTACGTTGGATATTCATGGGCTTAATCTGTAGTTCAGCCATATAGATTTTGTCCCTAGTCAGTTTCTGACTATTAGGGTTGCTCGCCAGTGAATAATACATTCATCTAGCCGGTGGGGCACCCCGACTTCTGACATATATTAACAGCTTTACTGTTGTTTAACCCATTTCATTTCTCAAAGCAGAAGGCAAACTTGGCCCCATATTAGACGCCTGAGATGACAAGAAATAATGTCACAGTTTTACTGTAAACTGACAGAATAAAGCCAGTGCCCTTGTTCAAAATGAGCAAGCCTTAGACATGTTTTATTAAATATTTATTGTTATTGTTTGGACAGTACTTACTTACATTAATATTAGGAACAAATTGACAGGAAATTAGTGCCCTTTTGCCACGGTTGCATGGGAATGAGAGAGATGAGATGCTGACATCAAAAGCAGCTAACATTGGTACACCGAAGATGGACAGAGATGATAAACTATGGGCTGTAAATGATAGCTTGGTACATGGTGACACACCATTTGATGAATATTCTCAGTGACAGCTGTTTGAGTGGGCATTTGAGTGTGGAATTGTTCATAAACAATGCAGGTGAATATGGGTCTTACATGTAGCTAACCAGCTTCCTGGTCATTATCCGTACCCTACGACTTGCTGCAGGAAGAGTCCAAGAAGTGTTTTTGGGCTTGTGGATTGGATTCTTCAAGATAATTCAGATCCAGCAATGTTAGCATTTCTTGTGTTGTTCTTGTGATGATTCCTGCAGCAGTTTGCTTTTCATAGTGCAGTGACCAAATGAACATTTGTTCTGAACTTTAAAAAAGATAATGTGCACAAATAAAATAACATGCCAAACAAAGGTCGCAGTCAAAAATGAAGAAATTGAAAATGTCACTGACTCTGAATATCTTGACTCCGTAATCAACAATAATGGGAATTATTCAGAAGAAGTTAGACACAGACTGGCCATAGCAATGCAGAGATTAAAAAAGTATTAAGAACTTATACACAATGCCAGCAAACAAATTAAAGTAACGTTTTTGAGAACACAAATCTTTCTTGTAGCATTATACAGAGATGCAAGTCATGGACCATTTCTCAATCACTGAAGAAGAAAATCAAAGCTTTTGAGCTTAATTGTCACAGAAAAGTTAAAAGAATATTGTCGACCCAGAAGAAGAAAAATACTGTCCATCTACAAGATCCTGCATTCTCACTTTTGCAACTTCTGTGTATTCAGAATCAACATAGCAAGTTCATCACCATGTAGTGCTCTATAAATATATGATGTGAGTAATTTTGGAAGATTATCTCACAGACTGGCACGATCTTGACAGATGATAGTTTGTTACATTGTGCTTCAAAAGACCAGGGATGGAGTTATACCTCTCCATAACACAAAGCCTGAGCTGAATTGTAAAGATCATGTGTTGCCCATGCAGCACAGTCCCTCTCTCAACCTGACTAGTTTACTCCAAAGGAAATGTAACGCCAATACATCTGGAACAAGACAAGCTGCAGAAGCTGCCAGATCAGCAAAGCAATGCTCTAACTGTAGAAGATCATCTTTGAAGATGACAGAGGGTATTGAGGATAGCTTGTCCTTTAAGACCCCATCTCGTATGCCAGCCATTATGCTTTTCTGCCCATGGAATTTAACTTATAGATATCTTCTGTGAAAGAAATCCATTACCCGCTTCTGATTCCTTTTAAACTAATTATTTATTTTCATGTGCCATCCATCATTATGTAATTTGCTGCACTATATATGAAGATATACATTTTTTCCTTTATTTAGGTTCTGTTTAGAACAGTGGCCATGATGGTACCAGACTATGCCATGATTGCAGAGATATCCCTTTATGCCAGTGGTTTTGTTAGTTCTCGGAGTCTTGCAACAAAAATTGTTGCTACATACAGATTATGCTCAGAGCAGGTAGGGGACAGAAATTTTTCTAAAACACACGGAAAGTTACCTCAGCTATTGAAACAACAAATGTATAAGTATCATCAGTGACAGAAAGACTGTTTCCTGTTGAGTGTACTTTTTACTTAAAAATTAGTGTTTAAAAGACAGGCAAATTCAGATTTGTCTTAATTCTGAGTGAATTAGTAACAGTTTTCAACAAACTCATGTTTACATTGGAAGATGTACCATATAAATATCAGAATAGAACAAGAATATATTGGTATTGTGAGCAATAAAAAAGTGGATAAGCTTTCCAGCAAAGACACTACATAAGAGAAACAATAGTTGCATCAAGCCAATTTCATAAACGCTTACAGAGAGCCTGGTTGAAAGTGAAAACTTACAACTGAATTAATCAGAATTAGTAGCCAGAACGCAAACCTTAGGATTGAAGATCATGTGGCTAGGAGAGGTGCACACAGTCTTTTCAGTCAACATTGGACTGGCACAGTTAATTGCTGCACACTGATAGACCACCTATGCATGTTACTGGAGTGCATTGGTTATAATATAAACTGAGCGGCTGATCGAGTGGCTAGAATGCTGGATTCTCCTTTGGGAGACCCAGGTTTGAATCCTCGGTAAGGTGTGGAGTTTTTCTGTCGGGGGCAAAAAGAAAACTCTAACCTGCACAGTTTGCGGCGACTGCACTAGCCATGCGGCCTTAATTCCTCAGGCCCAATCAACCCCCCCATACACTGCAAGATACTATATTGACAGTAAATGACAGTTTAAAAAAAAAAATATAAACTGAATTGAACTACGAGGGTAAGTTAATAAGTAAGTCACAAATGGCTGCAGAAAAATAACTAACTATGATAACAACTTGAATCCAGTTTATTTTTATACATACATTGTCCCTTTATTTCTCAACATAATTTCCACCAACATTGATGCACTTATCCCATCGTTTTATCAGTCCTCACACACCGGCTGCATAAATCTGCGTGCTTTGTTTTCATTTACCTGCCATCCCACAGAACTGTGTGACTTACTTATTGACTCGCCCTCGTAACTTTTTCTACCCAACTATGCACCGCCTTACAGGAAATCGCCAGGGGCTAAGTCCACTGAAAACTCACTTTGGCGGGAGACATTTCGCGAATGACGCCGAAGTTGAATGTGAAGTGAAGACGTGGTTTAGAAAACAGGGCTTGCAGTTCTATGCAGCCAGTTTGGGAGCACTGATAAAACGATAGGATAAGTACATCAATATTGGTGGAAATTATGTTGAAAAATAAAAAGACAATGTATGTATAAAAATATACTGGTTTCAAGTTGTTATCATAGTTAGTTATTTTTCTGCAGCCATTTGTGACCTACTTATTAACTTACCCTTGTATAATGTGCTGAACAGAAAAAGAAAATAGGTGTGTATTATTTTATGAAGAATATCTGTTGTGATTCATGTCATTAGAAGTTAGAATTTTTGTATGTTACATGGCATCAATTAACATATTTGTAACAGTGAATACACAAGCATGACAGTACCTTGAAGTCACAGAAAGCAGTTTTACAGAAAAATGTTATAATCACTACGGACAGCTAAAATGGGTAACATAAATGGGGCCATAAAACCACACTGTTCTTCACTAATTTCCATTTTTATTTTCTTTCTTGTAATGAGAAGAACAAGAAAGAAAATAAAAATGGAAATTAGTGAAGAACAGTATGGTTTTATGGAAGGAAAGGGTACAAACAATGAAATATATATATATATACTAGCTGACACGGCCCGGCTTCGCCCAGTCACTGATGGGAAGCATCTCATTTAATTCATATAAGTAGTCATATAAGTTCCCGTTCCCGTTACCGACTGTCTGTCTGTCTGTCTGTCTGTCTGTCTGTCTGTCTGTCTGTCTGTCTGTCTGTCTGTCTGTCTGACCCGGCCCGGCATCGCCCAGCTCCTGGTGTGGAGCATCTCATTTAATTCATATAAGTAGTCATATAAGCTCACGTTCCCGTTCCCGACTATCTATCTGTCTGTCTGTCTCTCTGTCTGTCTGTCTGTCTGATCCGGCCCGGCTTCGCCCAGCCCCTGATGGGGAGCATCTCATTTAATTCATATAAGTAGTCATATAAGTTCCCGTTCCCGTCTGTCTGTCTGTCTGTCTGTCTGTCTGTCTGTCTGTCTAATCATTTATTAGTTGCAGTTAGAACAACCTTAGATAAACGAAGACCAACTTACAAAAAGCATTAGAAAGAGCACTTGAAAGATCTTTACATCTTCCCCAACAATTAACTTGGGTTAATGGAGCAGCGGCAGCAGCAGCAGAAGAAGAAGAAAAAGGAGGAGTAGGAGCTGGGAGGAGGAAGAGGGAGGTGGAGGAGAGAGGAGGAGGGAGGAAGAGATAGCCGGAGAGAGGAGGAGGAGGGAAGAAGAAGGAGGAGGAGTAGTAGGGAGGAGGAGGGATTAGGAGGAGGAGGAAGGAGGAGGATGAGGGAGGAGGAGGAGGCAGCAGGAGGGGGAGGAGGAAGAGGGAGGAGGAGGAAGGAGGAGGAGAAGGATGGAGGAGGAGGAGGGAGGAGGCAGGAGGATGTGGGAGGAGGAGTTGGAGGAGGAAGAGGGAGGAGGAAGAGGGAGGAGGAAGGAGGAGGGAGGAGAAGAACGCAGGAGGAGGAGGAGAGGGAGGAGGAGGGAGGTGGAGGAGGGAGGAGAAGGGAGATGGAGGAGGAGGAGGGAGGATGAAGAGGGAGGAGGATGAGGAGGGAGGAGGAGAAGGGATGAAGAGGAGGGAGGAGGAGAGGGAGGAGGAGGGGGACGACGTAGGAGGAGGGAGGAGGAGGAGAGAGGAGGAGAAGGGAGGAGGAAGGAAGAGGAGTGATTAGGAGGAGGGAGGAGGGCGAGGAGGCAGGAGGAGGAAGAAAGGAGGAGGAGGAAAGAGGAGGAAGAGGGAGGAGGAGGAGAAAGAGGGAAGAGGAGGAGGGAGAGGGAGGAGGGGAAGAGGAAGAGGGTAGGAGGTGGAGGAGGGGAGAGGAGGAGGAGGAATATAACGCATATGCCTGCAGATTTAATAATGGCTGAAGTTGTTCCATGTCTTCTTAGAGTTGGCGAGAGTGTAAAGAAATATAAAATCTTCAAACTTGATAGAGATAAGGTAACTATTATTTATTTATTCTTTAAGCATAAAAAGATGAGTTACAATGTTATGCATTATGCATTATTTTTATGAAAACTTTGAAAATGCCTTAAAGATTGTATCACTATTTATTATAACTCATTGTATCACTATTTATTATAACTCATATGCCGGTATATAACTATGGACTAAGAGTTTACAAATCTTTGAAAACGATGCAACAATATGACTATAAGTTATACAGAAAAGTTATGCCCCTTGAAATAACTTTTACAGAGTTAGGTCCCCTCGCTGTATATAAATTATAATGAAAAATTGAAAATTAAATAATATTGGGTAAGCAGCCGATTTCACACTAAAAAAATATCACAGTGGACTGCACTGGAATGAAAGGAAGACGTGTAGAAAATTTCATCTCAATCGGATGGGCCGTTCGCGAGCGCAAAAAGGACATACGGACATACAGACAGACGGAGATCGCCTTTTATAATAAGAAAGATATATATATATATATATATATATATATATATATATATATATATATATATATATATATATATATATATATATATTACGAACACTAATAGAAAGGTCAAAAGAGAAACAGAGAGACATATATTTATGCTTCATAGATTATACTAAGGCATTTGGCTAAGGCATCTGGCTATGCTAAGGCATTTGATAAAGTAAAACATGATGAGCTGATTAAATTGTTGGAAGATATCAACATTGATGGGAAAGATTTAAGAATAACAAAGAATATATACTGGAACCAAGTAGCAGCTATAAAAATGGGAAATAAAGAGGGTAGTTACAAACAGATAAAGCTAGGAGTACGACAGGGGGTGGGGGGTGTCTTGTCACCTGATCTCTTCTCCCTATATAGCGAAGTAATAATGAGAGAGATCAAAGAGATGTCAGGAATACTAATTGGAGGATATAATATAAACAATATACGCTATGCAGATGACACAGTATTGGTGGCGGATAATGCAACGGACCTACAACAATTGTTGGACATTGTAGTAACAGAGATTGCACAGAAAGGACTCACCTTGAATATCAAGAAAACAGTAACAATGGTGATATCAAAGAAAATGGGGACACCAAAATGTGACATAGAAATAGAAGGGGAAATTCTCAACCAAGTGGATAATTTTAAATACCTAAGGGCACTTATAACATCAGATGGAAGATGTACAACAGAGATTAAGAGCAGAATAGGGCAGGCAAAAGCCGCATTTCAGAAAATGAAGACTATCTTATGCAATAAGTCGCTATCAATGAATGTAAGAAAGAGAGTGCTAAAATGCTATAATAGAACCAGTTTTGCTGTATGGCAGCGAATCTTGGAATGTAAATGAACAAATTAGGAAGAACTTAGAAGCAACAGAGATGTGGTTTTTAAGAAGAATGTTGCGAATTCCTTGGACTGCCAGAGTAACTAACAATGATTGCCTGAAAGAGGCTAATGAACTAGAACACTATATATAACAATAAGAAAGAGACAAATAGCTTTCTTTGGTCATGTGGTGAGAAGAGAGGCATTGGAGAACATCATGACAACTGGAAAGATCGAGGGGAGGGGAGGCAGAGGCAGACCAAGAGAAATTATACTGGACAGATTGAGACGGTGGCATGGAGGAATACCGGCAGAGAGTTGATCCAGAACACCAAAGACAGAGATCTGTGGAGAGCCATGAACGCCTACGCCAGCTGGCAGGGCACTTGATGATGATGATGAAATGGGGCCATGACACCAAGGAAACTATTACAGATATCAGAAGAAGACTGAGAATTTTGTGGTCACATATTGAGAGAAAAGGGTGGTTGGGTGGGTGGATGGGCCTCATAATATTGCTCCCAGTAAAGAAAAGTGAAAGTGGCTAGATTATATTGAACACACTAGCCCTTGTATGTTGTTTGGTCACTGAACATATGGGCCTCGTTAACATATTCTCAGGAACATTGGCTACTCTCATATTTTGAGATTGATCAGCACTTAATGGGCAATGTGATCACTTTCATGCCAGCTATCTTTACATCATAACAGATCATAACAAATGTCCTGGTACTCATTTAAGGCAGGAACTCAGGTCAATTGAATAAAAT
The DNA here is from genome assembly GCA_963921405.1 of Cepaea hortensis. Classification (NCBI taxonomy): domain Eukaryota; kingdom Metazoa; phylum Mollusca; class Gastropoda; order Stylommatophora; family Helicidae; genus Cepaea; species Cepaea hortensis. The sequence continues at coordinate 40,325,349 of OY992882.1, forward strand.
CCCTGCCTCGTAGGGGATTCAAAGACATGACCAGGTAAACATGTTTACCACTGCAGAACCATGATTTCCAAATTATTAACCTATTACATATATTTTCTCTCATATTCCAGTTGTCCTCCCAGCATCATTATGATTATGGCATGAGAGCGGTGAAGTCTGTGCTGACTGCGGCCGGAAACCTGAAGCTGAAATACCCAGAGATTGATGAGGATGTGCTGGTTCTAAGGTCTATCAATGATGTCAATTTACCAAAGGTTGGTGTTCACCTTTCTTCTTATTTCAGTTCTTAGGTTGATTTCTTGGTCATTCCTCTACCCTACCCATGTTATAGAATCTGGCATTAAGTGTGTAATCTTATATACTTAGAAAGGATGTAGGTTCTTACATATGTGGCAAGGGTATAGTACTTTTGCATGTTTGTACTCTTGTATATTTGATGAAACAAGAAGACAGAACAAAAATAATCCTGCCAAATATGAAGAAATTCACAGAAAAGTGAGAACCTTATGTGAGGAGGCAAAAGAAACATGGCTTGAGAAAAATTGCAGAGAAATTGAAAAACAACACAACAGTAACAATGCAAACCTAATGCACAAAAGAATTCAGGAGCTTACTAATCAAAGAACACGTACATCAGCAGGCTGCCTAAAGACAAAAGATGGAAGAGTCATAATAGAAAAAGATCAGATATTACATGAATGGTCAGATTACGTGAAAAACCTGTATGACGACAACAGAGACGAACAGTATGATGTTCAAAATAATAATGAAGGACCAGCAATTTTGAAGATGGAGGTTCAGAATGCTCTTAACCATATGAAATCTGGCAAGACCCCCGGTTCAGACAGCGTCACAACAGAAATGATTAATGCTTTAGAAGAATATGGAATAGATCAAGTTACCAGTCTGCTTAATACAATATATGATACTGGAAATATACCTCAGGAGTTATGTAATTCTGTATTTATTGCAATCCCAAAGAAATCAGGAGCCTTGGAATGTGATCAACATCGAACAATTAGTATAATGAGTCACATCACGAAGATTTTGCTAAGAATTATCATGCAAAGAGTTAGGAGGAAAATACAACCTGAAATAGGAGAAGAACAATGTGGGTTTGTGGAAGGCAAGGGTACAGTAAATGCTGTGTATATACTGAGAAACATAATTGAACGTTCTATAGAAGTAAACAAAGATCTACACCTTTGCTTTATTGACTACACAAAGGCTTTTGATAAAGTGAGACATGTCAACATGATAAGGATGCTTGAAGATCTACAAATTGATGGAAAAGATCTTAGACTTGTAAAAAACATATATTGGAAACAACAAGCTGCCATAAGAGTTGATAATGAAGTAAGCCAATATCAGCCTATTAAAAGGGGTGTGAGACAGGGATGTGTAATGTCTCCAGATCTGTTTTCCCTGTACAGTGAAAGTATTTTCAGAAATATTGAAGATATGGAAGGAATGAACATTGGGGGACGATGCATCAATAACATTAGATATGCAGATGATACAGTCTTGATTGCAGACAATGAACAGGACCTGCAAAATTTAGTAGATGCGATTGTGACACACAGTGAACAACTAGGGTTAGAATTAAATTGTAAAAAGACACAGATTATGGTCGTCACTAGGAAGGACGAAATACCACAATGTAATATACAAGTAAATGGGAATATTCTTCAACAAGTGAGCAGGTACAATTATCTCGGAACAGTAATAACATCTGATGGGAGATGCCTTGAAGAGATTAGAACAAGAATCGCCATGGCAAAAGTAGCCTTTAGCAAGATGAAAAACATATTGACCAATAAAAAGATGTCAATTGAAACGAGAAAGAGAGTGTTGAGATGCTACATTGAGCCTGTACTTTTGTATGGATGTGAAGCGTGGACAATGAGCAGTCAGGCTGAAAAACATCTGATGGCTGTAGAGATGTGGTTTCTGAGGAAAATGCAAAGAATACCATGGACAGCCAGAAAGACCAATGAACAAGTCCTTCAAGAAACAAATGAAGATCGTAAATTGATTAGAGAAATTAGACGTAGACAGTCAAAATTTTTTGGACATGTTATGAGAAGAAATGGATTGGAGAATTTGGTGACAACTGGTAAGATCGAGGGGAACAGACCAAGGGGAAGACCTAGAAGCAAGTACCTGGATGGCTTGGCCTTGTGGCATGGTCGAGACAGAAACACGGAGCTGATCCACGACTCTGGTGATCGGGTGAGATGGCAGAACATGACCGCCCACGCTTACCGGCATGGCACATGATGGATGGATGGATATTTGATTCCCCTGGCCAAGGTTATTGCAGTGTCGTGTGAAGGAATCAACTACAGAATTCTGTACTAAGAATCACTAAGCTTGGGTAATGATATGGTCAAACACAATAACCCAAGGAGCTGTGGTTGTATAGTCTGCTCATTACCAACAAAATGATCAACCTTAGAATTAGTTTTCCTATTGTTATGGTTAGTTAGTCGAGGTTCCAACTTCATGGCAACGGGTCGTCCCCATTATGCTCCATTCCTGTGCCAGTGAATTTCACACAAAATGCTCCCAACTGTCCAATGTGAAAAGTGCAATAGACAGAAGTCTCGGCAATCCAACAGCCCGCACAGGTACACTGTGCATAATGCCGCCACCAGAATACCAACACAAAATTCATCCATGAAAACCACAGTTCATCGTCGATGGACTCGGCAGTCACCAGAAAGACCTCATTGACCCGGGTTTTCTCACATGGCTCGGTCTTTAACCGCAGGGCGACCCGCCAAAAGTGTCGCATAAAGCACAAACTCTGTAGCTTCAGCATCGACTGAAAAATGCACTCGTGAACTGAAAAGGCAAATCAGGCAATTCAGCAACAGCTGGTAGCCATTGTTCCCAACATGCAGGTCACTGTACAGGACAGATGTAAAAGCATTCCACGCGAATTTCACAGCTTTCAGTGTCGCCCACACACTCAGAAGCAGGGCGACGGAACCATAAATGGTTCATATTATGGTTCTGTTGTTAACTCAAGCATGTAAAATGGTGGCTGGTAAATTTTAGGAGTCAGTATCATCAATCATCATCATGTGCCATGTCATTGTCATCATTATTATATATGCCATGCTGGTAAGTGTGGGCAGTCATGCTTTGCCATCTCAGTTGATCACCAGAGTCATGGATCAGCTCAATGTTTTTGTCTCGACCATATAACATGGTTAAATCATCCAGATATTTACTTCTCTGCCCTCCCTTTGTCCTCTTCCCCTCGATCTTGCCAGTTGTCACCAAGTTCTCCAATTTATTTCTTCTCATAACGTGACCAAAAAATTGTGACTTCTAATTTCTCTAAACAGTTTACGGTTTTCATTTGTTTCTTGTAGGACTTGGTCATTAGGTTTTCTATCTGTCTATGGTATTCTTTGCATTTTCCTCAGAGACCACATGTCTACAGCCATCAGATGTTTTTCAGCTTGTCTGTTAATTATCCACGCTTCACAGCATACAAAAGCACAGGTTCTATGTAGTACGTCAACACTCTTTTTCTCATTGCAAATGACATCTTTTTATTGGTCAGTATATTTTTCATCTTGCAAAAGGCTGCCTTCGCTATGGCTATTCTTGTTCTAATCTCTTCAAGGCATCTCCCAAAGATATTATGACTTTTCTGAGATAATTGTACTGATTCACCTGTTTAAGAATATTCCCATTCACTTGTATATTACATTGTGGTATTTCCTTCTTCTTAGTGACGATCCTAATCTGTGTCTTCTTACAATATAATTCGAATCCAGGTTGTTCTCTGTGTGCAACAATCGCTTCTATTAAATGTTGCACATCCTGCTCATTGTCCACAATCAATACTGTATCGTCTGCATATCTAATGTTATTGATGTCAACATTTCTGAAAATACTTTCACTGTACATGAAAATAAGATCTGGAGACATTACACATGTCTCACACCTCTCTTAATAGGCTGATATTGACCTAATTCATTATCAATCTTTATGGCAGCTTGTTGTTTCCAATATATGTGTTTTACAATTCTAAGGTCTTTCCCATCAATTTGCAGATCTGCAAGCATCTCCATCATGTTGACATGTCTTACTGTATCGAAAGCCTTTGTGTAGTCAATAAAGCAAAGATGTAGGTCTTTGTTTACTTCTATAGAACATTCAGTTAATGTTCTCAGCATGTACACAGTATTTACTATACCCATTCCTTCTACAAACCCACATTGTTCTTCTCCTGTTTCGGGTTGTATTTTCTTCCTGACTCTTTACATGATAATTCTTAGCAAAATCTTTGTGATGTGGCTCATTATACAAATTGTGTGATATTGATCATATTCCAAGGCTCCTGATTTCTTCGGAATTGCAATAAATATAGAATCACATTATTCAGGATCCGTGTCAGGCAACACTGATGATCATAATGTTCCTCAGACATCTATCCTATATGTTCTTGATAAGAATCAATAAAATAGAAATGTTAAAAAAAACATTGATGTGATTGGGGGTGGGGGGGGGGGGGAATGAAGGAAAACAAAATCCTGCCAGAGCTAGACATTGAAGATATTGAGTCTGATCTGAACCACTTTGTTTGATAAACTATGTTCAGTGTCCTATTACTGGTGTCTTTTGTTAGGGAAATCATGACCATTGGCTCTAATAAATAAGATGACATTTGAAAGTTGTTTAGTTCCTGTCAGATGACATTGAGCTGTTTCAAGGCATCACCTCGGATCTCTTCCCCGATGTCAGTCTCCCAGCACCTGATTATGCCTGTCTTGAAGAAGCTTTGATTGAGACAATGAAGGGCAGAAATCTGCAGCCAGTCCCTTGGTTTTTGACAAAAGTAATTCAGGTATAATGTTTTGTTTGTTTAAATATTCAGTGGATAATAAAATAAAATAAGTGTATGGTATAATTGTAACATTATGTACAAGTTAATTAGAAAGTTGTGTACTGTGTAAATGGTAAATACATAATTTTAATGTTGTATAGAAGTTAGTATACAATAATTTAATTATATATTAAAACTAGTTATTATTTGTTTAAAAATGCTATACAGTTTAGCTGTGACTGCACTAGCGAGGCGGCCTTAATTCCTCAGGCTCAAGACCTCCCGGTCCTACACCACAAGGCACTATAGGCAGTAGATGACAGACGGCGACAATATGTTTAAATACAGAAATCTTTGCAAACAATGTTTGTAAGTTTGTAGAATTTAACTATCAGACAGGACCCTTTTTACATTCTATGAGACATTTTAGGCATGTGGTAAAGACCACTTGATGGTGATACAGTTTATGTCACACCACCTGCCTTTACTTCCCATGACTTCTCCTGATACCCAGTTTAGACTGGATCAACTTGGGAGCTGAGGTCAATTTAAAACATCCACCTCCATGTGAAATAGAACCCATGACACTAGGACAGCAGGCTAGTGTGCTAGCCACTGCACTGGTTTCCCATGAGCTCATTAAAAACTGGATGTTTCTTTCAGATCTATGAGATGATTTTGGTGCGGCATGGACTGATGATTGTTGGAGATCCTCTGGGAGGAAAAACATCAGCCTTCAAAACCTTGGCTGCTGCACTTTGTGTACTTCATTCAAAAGAACTTATGGAGGAGAATATGGTGAGGTTCTTTCTGTTTAGTCAATCCTGAACATACATGTATGCATGGCTAATATGTATCCTTGTCAACATAAAGCTAACCCATGACTGCAACCCTGAATCTATATTATCTCTTAATTCTGAGCTTGCTTTAATCTTTCGCATTGTGACTTGTTGCAGTAAAATAAGTATTAACGCAGTCGCAGCACCTTAGTTTAAGAATAAATGAATCAATTAGTGGAAGTGAAGCCAAAAAATATAAGACTAAACAAGAGAGAAAATCAGTTGACCACAAGTAAATACTCTGAATTGCAGTTCAAAATTGTGGAGAAACCAAGGGTAATGAAGAAAAACCACAGACAAGGAGACTGAAGAAATGGAGATAATATCAGTCAAGTTAGAGACAGTGAAAGTGAGCAACTGTTGCAGTCATGTGTTTCATAGCTGTTTCAGCGCCTCATTTCCTATAAGATGCTTGAGTGTGAAGATAACCACAATGAAAAAAATCATGTGTGCATATCCATTAAAACAAAAACAAAAGGAAAGATAACATCAAAATGTGAGACAGCAATAGATGGTTCTATGCTCAAACAAGTAAATTCAAAAACCTACGGACATTCATATCATCAGATGGCAGGTGCGTAACACAGATTAAAATCAAAATCTTCTTCTTAAGTTGTTCATGTCTGAGTGGAGCATACGCCCTCTGCTAATTCACAGAGCCCTTTGTAGACTCATTCATAAAGAGACCGATAAATGTGGGACAAAACCTGCTGCAATGAAGCCGATCCTCTTGACTTTTAAGACTGGCACAATATAAGAACAAGGCAAGCAATGTTCTGTGGTCATATAATAAGGAGAGAAGGTTTGGAAAACATGACATCTGGAAAGATCTGTGGTAGATCAGACAGGGGCAGATTGAAAGAAATGATGCTGGATGGACTGGGACAATGGCAAGGAGGAATATCATCAATAGAATTGATCCAGAAACCAAAGACCGAGGTCTATGGAGATGGATGAACATTTTTATTGGTTGTTAGGGCATATGATAATGTTGATTCTTTCAAAGAGCAGAAGTTGCTCCTGGGGTAGCCAGATTTCTTCAGTATGCTCTGCTTAAATTTTTAGAGTAAGAGAACACATTACGCAATGGAAGAGATTCACAGGGAATATTCTGTCACATATTGCGCATTGCTTGGGACAAAGCGATAAGAATCATAAAAGATAGATTAATTAATGATGCAGGAATGATACATTGAGAACATTTGTTCTGAGCAGTGTATAATATAGATTAGCAATACCTAATATCTTCTCAATTGAGAAGGATGTAATGAAATGCACACTAAGAATGTGAACACTATTTCATATAATACCATTCTTTGTCTTTCATTTGTGAATGTTTAGGTTGTTTATAGAATCATCAACCCAAAAGCCATTACTATGGGTCAGCTGTATGGGAGGTTTGATCCTGTTTCACACGAGTGGGCAGATGGTGAGTATTGCAATATACTTAGTCTTGTGAAATGTGGAATATGATGAAATAACCATATCCCTTTATTTCAACAAACATTAATGGTATCAGAGCACTACCTGCCATTATGATGTGGAGTTATATGAAGTTGTATATGCTATATGTTGATAGCAACAAGTCAGAAGGATCTACAGGAAATGATAGATACAATGGTTGTAGAAAGTGAAAAAAATGGGCCTTAGTTTGAATAATAGAAAGACAGAAGTCATGGTGATATAAAAAAACATTGTGCCTAAACATGCAATTAAAGTAAATGACATTATTTTGGGGCAAGTACAGAAATTCATATATCTAGGCACATGAATAACATCAGATGGAATATGCATCACTGAGATAAAGAACAGAATAGGACCAGCAAAAACTGCATTCTATCAAATGAAGAACATTTTATGCAATATGTCATTGTCCGTGAAAGTTAGAAAAAGAGTTCTTGTATGTTATATAGAACCAATTTTAATTACAGCTGTGAATCCTGGACAATTAGTAAACAGGCGAAAAAATCCCTGGAGGCCTTGGAGATGTGATTTTATAGAAGAATGCTGAGGATTAATTTGACAGCCAAAATGAGCAATCTGGATGCTTTGAGAGAAGCTGAGTTGCAAAGACAACTTATCAGAAACATCAGAAAGAGGCAGTCATCATTTTTGGCCACGTTAATGAGACGACAAAGTGGAACATGTTATACAACCGGAAAGATTTGCGGAAAAAGAGATAGAGGAAAACAGCAATAGAAGATTCTTGATAGTCTTGTGTCATGGCATGGAAGGGAGTCAACACACTAATTGATCCATGTCATTGGAGATCGCAGTTTGTGGAGAGGCATGATTGGCTGATGATGATGATATGCAATGTCAGGTCTTTATGAACTGCGGGTACTATCTGCCTTTCTCACCATCTTGTAAAGGTAGCAAACCAAACTAAAGTCATAACAGAATAAATTCATGCCTTTATATTTTTAAAAAGTGTATTGACAGAGCTGCAAAATTAGAGTAAGAGATACAAGAATAATTATAACAAGAAATGTGAAATGCTTGTGAAGAATACTTAACTATTTAATATACAAAAGCTTTCACAAACACATAACCAGAGGTAGGGATAACCACAATGAAAAATCTTGAGTGCATTATTTTCTGAAAAGGCTAAATACACTAGCGAAGTCCTATTTCTTTAGTATGCTCTGACCAAATGTAAAATGCATAAGAACTTATTATGGCATGGTGTTGCGATTCCACCGAAGGGGCTAATTACACATTACGAATTGCGTGGTACTGAAAACGTTAATGTGTCAAAACAAGACAAAGTAATGACAGCAAATCATAAACAGCATTTAGATCAAATGGAAACTGCACATAACATTCATTGCATAAGCAATAAATTATCAGAGTAGTAGTGGCAACAGACACCACTTTGTATTACGAATACATTATGAATTGCGTGGTGCTGAAAAAGTTAATGTGTCAAAACAAGACAAGGTAATGACAGCAAATCACAAACAGCATTTAGATCAAATGGAAACAGCACAGATCATTCATTGCATAAACAATAAATTATCAGAGTAGTAGTGGCAACTGACACCACTTTGTACACAATCCTCACAAGGGTCTTGTAGAAAGCCTCTCCTAATTTGATATTAAAAGACAGCAGGAAAAGTGGAAATAAGAATGAAAAGGAAATTAATTGAGACATGTGATAGTTTGCTAATTTAATGTTTTGTCTGAATGTCTTGTTTATGTATCTTACATATTCTTGATTAAATCTGTGGAAAAACAAACTGTTGACAGGTGTACTGGCCAACACATTTAGAGAGCATGCCTCTGACACATCCCCAGTCCGAAAATGGATTTTATTTGATGGGCCTGTGGATGCAATGTGGATTGAAAACATGAACACAGTACTGGATGACAATAAAAAGGTAATCTACAAATAGTCCACAAAGTTGTTCGCATAGGCACTGAGTCAGGAGTTTCATCTTCATAGATGTACTTTAAAAAATGTTCATACAATTTGTCTTGAAGTTATTTTTTGCTATGAGTCTATGATGTGATAGGGCCTTCACATGTTGTGGGTCTGAATAAATACATGGAGGAACAGGTAGCCAATCTTTCCTTCAGCAGATGACAAGCCCAGGCATCACACTCTCACTCGACCACACTCATGATATGATATTTTCAGTGTAGTAGTTCCCTATTAACTTCTAAACCAAATTGCATAATTACATGTTGAGAAACTTAGTAAATACTGTTGATGTGAAATAAGGCATGGCGTTGTAACCACTGGAAGATGTCAACTGCAGAGAGAACAGCAGTGTTGAAGTACTTTGAAGAACCCATACTGTTGTATACAAGCTGAAAAACATCTAAAGACAGTGCTGGAAAAATGGTTGTTGTTTTTTTGTTTTGAGGAAAATGAACACCATGATGCTACAGAAAAATAAATGAGAAAGTTCTACAAGAAACAAATAAAAACTAAATTGTTGAGAGAAATTAGACATAGACAGTCACAATTCTTTGGTCATGTTATGTACAGAAATAAACTTGAAATCTCATTGACAGTTGGCAGACTTGATGGGAAAAGAGCAAGGGAAGGCAAAGAGATACATGCCTGGATGGCTTGGTCACATGGCATAATTGGGACAAGAACATAGACCCAATCCAAGATTGGTGATTGTGTGAGATGACAAACCATATCCATATGATAACCACATGGAACATGATAATGATGTTTTTGGTTTCTTGATTTTATGAAACCCATAGGCTTCTGGTGCTCTTGAAGCTAACAGATCATCTTGTTTGTTGCCTCACACTTCTGCAAAATCTTGACTGGGACATATCTATACTCTGTAGTCAATCATGCCACATGTGCCCTTTTTTAACTTTATGCAGTAGGGACTGAGAATCAGATAAGCTTCCACATGATCAGACATGAGAATCAGATACTATGACTGCTCTGGTGACTCGAGTACAAGCCACCTCTATAACAGAGTAGGCCTAACGAGTTCTCTGGTTTATTATAAATGTTTATTTCTTATTGATGACAATCTGGACACAACATGGCGTCTTCTCTGCTCTGGCTCTAGATGTAAACTTAACTCCTAACAACAAACTACGTCACGACTTGAGCATCTCTCTTCCCATTCCATCCCGATGCTCAATCGTGCTGTAGCCTTTTCCCACCTAATACCCAACTTCTGCTACACCTTCCTATGTTTTTCTAAAGAATTTTTCCTTTAAAAATTCTTTACTCCCAATCCCCCTACTCTATTCCCTCTCTTTCCTTACCTCCCACAGCTCCTCTAATCTTCCCCAAACCAACTCCAACTTAAGTAAATATTCTATTCTTTAACTCTTCTCCCTGTCCTACTATAACTTCTTCTTCGTTTCTGCCTCTTCATAACATAACACATATCAATAACCATTAAATCTCAACTTTATACAATACATCATACCACATATGGTTACCTTTTTAAACTAACCACTCCTTCTTCCCTTTCCTTACTTCCCGCAACTCCTCTAATCTTCCCCAAACCAACTTTATTTCAAGTAAACCAATCTATTCATAACTCTTTCCCCTGCCATATAGTAATCCACTATATATTTCTGGTTCGTTCTTGGCTCCTCAAAGTTCCAAAATATACATATCATAAGAATAGCTCGTATAATCGTTATCGTACACTTGATATTATGAAATTCCTCACTCTTTCACAACACAGGACAAACAGAAACAACGTAGTTAGAAAAAGTAAAGAAGGGGTGCGCACCCAGTGAAAAGCATAAAGAATGAATAGTCAACATGATCACATTTACATAAAGTAATGCATATTCCACACAATCACATTTACCTCCCTTGCCAATAAAAAAATTTTGTAAAATAATTTTTTAAAATACATCTTATGAAATAGATCTTTGTTCTCTATAAATCAAGTTGACATAAGTTTTCTCAACATTTATATATTCAACATTTATATTGCCATCCACAATCTTGTCTATATTTCCGTTACCTCATCTTTTACCATGAGCCAATGTTCATATTCCATGAACATTTTAAATTTAATAACCGCTGGTATTTCACAGCTCCTATATCTTTCCCCCTCACATCCCATAATCTGCTTCTTTGTCTACCTATATAAATACTCCCGCTTATATGCTGCCATTCACAGTCTCTCCCTCCTTTTTCTTCATATAATGCTAACTTTAATGCAGCTCCCATTTTATTTTCTAATACTTCATATCCATAAGAACCTCTTCATGCCGATTAACTATATGTCTCTCTATTAACCCTCAGTATGTGTCTCTCTATTAGCCCTCAGTAGTTTTATTAACTACTCATATTTTTTCTTTATTCCAGCCAACACCATAACTATTTAAAAATTAACTTACTTAATTAAATTTATAACCAGGTAACCTAATACACAAAACAACTTAATTAAATTATGAGTTAAGCGAAATAAAATCAAAACAAGACATTATACCTTCCAACTCATTCAAAGAAAACAGATTTTAAAATAATATAACATGCATCTTATCAAATCAAAATAAAATTTTCTAGTATTACCTAACACTACCGGTCTCTTTTACGGACCAATAGTTTGTACGCAAAAGTCTAGGAACACAATAACCCTATTCTAAAATCAAATAATAACAATCATATCACAGGAGCAAATCAAGCAAAAAAAACATATTATATATGAGGCATTTAAAACTCAGATTCAATAAAACAACTGTCTTCTCGCTAAAGAGAAGGTTTTCAAAAAAAGTATATATAATTAACTACTTAAAGTGACCAAGCAACATTGTCCTCCTATACGAACCAATGTAACTCATATCTATTCACTCAAGTCACTCCATTGTTTTTATAACCGAGAAACTAAAACAACTCACTGTCAAGTATATATATATATATATATCTGTTATCTACAGACCAATTTCTAACTTAAAACAATATCTGTTCCTTTCACAAAAGTTTTTAACTAACAATGAGCGTATTATCTACCAACAGAACCTGTGGTTCGACACACCAATTGTTTCTCCTGGATTTGTTCCACATATTCCTATAACTACTTAATCATTACCATTAACCACGGTATTTCTAGCACCAATAAAAACTTGTCTATTTACTATAGAGTACATCTACCTGCTGTACCATCACAGAGAGAAAAAAAATATATGCCTCACTCGAACCTACATCCATATTAGTTATCTTAATGCTTAACTACTCCTCAAGATCATTTATGAAAAGTATCAACAGAAGCCTTTTCCATTTCCACCGTCTCATATACTTCATCAAGTATCTCTTTCCTTTCTAAACCATGAAACTTATATCTTGCTATCTGCAATATTTTCTATCCATTTACCTCTTACGTTTCCAGCTCTTCAATAACTCCAAGTTTCTTTGAATAAGTGCTATCTCCACATCAATATCCTCCTCCCCGTATAACCTATCAGCTTCCTCCATACTACTATTTGACTCTGACTTCTCATCCATTTCTTCTTCTTCATCTGTATGTCTCTCGCTAGCAGCCGCTAATCTCTTCCGTTCAATATCCCATCTAATTTGTCTATCATTATTTCTTAAGGACCTTTCTAGTAGAGGCATATCTTCACCGCTTGTTGAATACTCTCTAATTCTCCTCTGTCTTTTCACTTCTCTTTCTCTTTGTTTATCCATTCTTCTTTTTGTTGCTTGTCTAGTATTCTTAATTGGAGCACCTATTTCCTCTTCCATAGACTCTATACTATCATAATGACTCTCATTCACATTTCCTTCTTCTATCGTTTTCGGTATTGTCTGTTCTTGAGTATCATCGTAAACTGGAGTTGTTTTTAACTGATTGTGTGCTGGATCTTTTCTAAAACCTGGGGTTATTATAGTTCCCCTGACGACTCGTTCATCTAAGTATCCGGTGTCTGAATAATAATTATTATTATAATTATCATTTTCCTTCTCATCATCATCTCTTCTTAAGTGTTCCACGTGTGCCCTTGCCATATGTCCCGTTACCTGGTTCTTGATACTATACGATACATTTCCTAGTTTTTCTAAAACGTAATAACCTGGGACCCAACGAGCATCAAACTTAGAGTTCCTTCTATGCTTCTTGTAATAAACTCTATCACCTACTTTAAACTCCTGTAATTTTGTATTCACGTTTTTGTACTTTTTCTGTCTTTCTCTCGCTTTAATTATATTATTCTTTAATCTTACGTGTGCTCTATGCATTTCTTGTATGATGAACTCTTGAAAGTCTTCCCCCATATATTTCCGTCTTGGTTTTAACAGATTATCTATAGGTAGTACTGGTTCTCTCCCGTGTATTAAATAGAATGGTGAAAACCCCGTGCTTTCATTTTGATTTGTGCGTATAGCACTAAGCGCTGGTCCCAAGAATAGATCCCAATCTTTTTCATGTTCATCCACAATCTTTGCTATAATATCGTATAATGTTCTATGTTGTCGTTCGTTCTTAGCATTTGAAGAAGGTCTGTAGTATGAGGTCTTTACATGTTTTATATTCAAATCTTTTAATAACTTTTTGAATTTCTTATTCACAAATTCTCTACCATTATCCGTGAGTATAATCTGTGAACAACTAAATCTTGGTACGAACTCCTGTAAAAAAATATTAATGACAGTATCTGCGCTCTTATCTGGGATTGCATAAACTTCCGGCCAAAGACTGTAGACGTCTACTATATGAATTAAATACACGTTTCCTGACAATGTTCTAGGGTGAGGACCCGATATATCTAAACTAATTTTTTGCATTGGGAACTGAGGAATATCTGTATCTTGTAAGGGACACTTAATTGTTTTCATATTCCTTAACCTGCATCTTTCACACGTATCCACATATTTGCAAGCAGATCTAAATAAGTTCGGCTAATAATATTTACTCGTTAGTGCTTTCACTAATTTATCCCGACCGAGATGACCATTCTCATCATGATATGCTTTTAAAACTTCATTTTCCAAATGTGTGGGAATATATTTCCTTAGCTGTTCATTCTTTTCACTCATATAATATAACTGTTCATCTTCTTGTAAAACTAAATAATTCTTCTTATATTTATTCTCCTCCGTTTCTTTTAATTTCTGTTTTATTTGTAATACTTTTGGATCTAATTCTTGTTCTTCTTTCATATTAAATTGTGCTAAATGTGGGTCTTCTGCTCTAGGTTCAGCCTCTTGATCCGATGGTAAACTCTCAAACTCTTCTCTATTTATTATGGCAGAATCTAATATATTTACTTGCCAGTTTCGGTCGTCAATCTCTGGTTCACCTTCATCTTCTGTGTCTCCTGATGACTGTGGGTACGGGATCCTAGACAACAAATCAGCACACGTGTTAATCCTACCTGGTATGTATTCAATTTTTGTATTGTATCCCTGTAGATTCAATGCCCACGTCTGTATTTTCCTGTTCTGCACTGGAGCTTCTAATAGAGATTTTAAAGGCATATGGTCAGTTCTAATAACAAAATTTGCGTTAAGTAAGTAGTAATTTAGTTTCTGTAGAGCGTAGTGTATAGCATACGCCTCTTTCTCAATAGTCGACCATTTCTGTTGCGACCTGCTAAGCTTATGAGATAAGAAATAAATTGGCCTTTCATTTTTAACCCCTGGTATTCCAGACTTTTTTCCTTCATATGGTTGAACCAAACACACTCCTATAGCATTATCCGAAGCATCTGTATATAGTATTAACTGTTTATTCAAATCTGGATGCGTCAATAGTGGTACCACTGTTAAGCTGTTTTTTAAAAACTCGAACGCTTTTTGACACTCATCATCCCACTTAAATCTAGCGTATTTGCCCGTTAAATTAGTAATAGGTTCTGCTATCTTTGAAAACCCTGGGATAAAGCGCCTATAGTACCCACAAGTTCCAATAAAAGCACGCACTTCTTTCACGTTAGTTGGAGGGGGTAACTCTTTAATAACCTTTATCTTGTCTTGGTCTGGTTTAATTCCGTCTCTATTTATAAGAGATATATAATATACCCCAAATATTTTGTTTCTGTTTTTAAAAACTGGCACTTACTAAGCTTCAATTTAACATCATGTATTCTTAATCTGTCGAATACTAGTCTGACATGTTTTAAGTGATCGTCCACATCCCCTGCTGTATAGATTAGAATGTCGTCTATGTATGCTAATGGAAACTTTTGCATACCCTCTAATACCTCATTTATTAAGAGCATGTAGTGAGATGGAGCCGTACGAACCCCGAATGGCATTCGTAAGAATTCGTAAGAACCCATATGAGTTCAGAAAGCACTTTTCTTTTGAGCGTCCTTCGACATCGGAATACACCAGAATCCTGATCTTGCGTCTAATGTCGTGAAAAATGTAGAACCATTAAGCAACCCCAAAATATCATCAATCACCGGCAGTGGGTACGCTACATTCTTAGTGATTTTGTTCAACGCCCGATAGTCACAGCAGAACCGACTTGAACCATCAGGTTTGGCCACAATTACAATCGGAGATGACCATTCTGACTTTGATCTTGTTATTATTCCCGCTTTCAACATGTCTTCTATTGCTTTTTCGACAATTTCTCTATTTCTTAAAAGAGTTCTATATGGTTTTAAACTAATTGGTGGATGGTCTCCCGTATCTATTTCCATTGTAACTGTTTTTGTCCTTCCCAATTCTAAATCATTAATTGCAAATACATCCTGATTTTCCTTTATAAGTTGTTCTAATACTTTCTTATTTTCTGGTGGAGCTTTTAACTGTGCCAACAATTCTTGTTCCCTTGTCATTTTGTCTAGTGAATGTATTTGGGCTGTATTTCTTCTGAATGGATGGATCAATTCATCCATTTGTGCATTCCCTCTACTTCCGCGTCCGCGTCTGTTATTAATTCTTTCACTAGAAGTTTGTGAATAGTTTGCTCCCGGTCTTTCTACTCTATCTGTTGCCAATATATCACTAATGTTATGTTCTAGTTTAGCTACTACACACCCTCTGTATAATTTAATTTCTCTACCTGTGTTGTTAATAACCATCACTGGAAAAGTTAAGTGTTTATCTAACGCTATTATTCCATCCGGAACTTCCAAACCAGGCTCATCAATTACTTCCTGTTGCAATTCAGTGATTCTGACTGTGTGTCCTGCCACATAATATGGGTTTTTCTTCACCTTTGCTTGTATCAAATTAACCGACTGTGGTTTTAACGTCGTGGACATTTTAACTCTAACTAGTGCTGATATATGCATGTCTTCTTCCTTATCTACATAGACGTCCTTGAATTTTAATTTGTGTAAATCAAAGAAAAGTCTTACTCCATTTTTTATTAAAAAAATCTCTTCCTATCAGCATGTTTCTATTTAAATCTTTCACTACTTGAAAAAGATGTCTTACGTTGACCCCTCCTAACTTAAAATTGATCATTGTTTGTCCAATTACTTGTAAATTCTGTCCTGTAACAGAGTGAAGATTATTATGACTCTTAAATATTCTACAATTTCTCACTATTTTATATAAAAAACTTTCTTTAATTACACTAACCTGAGCTCCTGAATCAATTAATGTACGAACTCTATATTTTCCTATTTCTATTATACATGAGCTATGATCTGTTTTATTTTCTGTAAACTGTTTGACTTCATCTAGTTGAAAGTATTCTCTACCCGTTCTACTATGCTTGTTATTAACATATTCTTTAAACCTTGGGACCTTATTATTTTCCCTCCTACCACAGGTCCTATTTAATAGGTAGGGCGCCCGTTTCCCTGCGTTCTTGTACCTGTAAAATTTCTGTGTCTATCTTCAACATTCCTATTTAACCTGCTATTGCCATTTCTACTTGGTGTATTCGACTGGACATGCCTGTTACCACAAAAACGAGAAACGTGTCCGCGTTGACCACAAACCCAACAGACTATATTTGTGTTATTTGTTTTACCCACTGTCTCACCGGTAGGATACCTCATTTGTCTCCTTTCATCATAAGCATTTCTATTACTACCTTGTACCGTCTGTACGCCTCCTCTCCTATTCCATCCGAACCTTGTTTGTCCTATCTCCATAGGCTCCTCAATTCTATCTTCTCGACTAGTTCCTATTTCTCGTCCTGTTCTCAATCTAAATCTACGTCTCAAATTTTCTTCTTGTACTGCAATATCTACAGCTTGTGACAACCTCTCGGGGTTTTCTCTCATCAGCTTAAACTTCAGTCCATCGGATTTTATGCCATCTACAAAAATCCCGACTAACATCCTCTCCACCTCTTCTCCTCGTACATTCTGTCCCAAGAATGTCTCTTCAGCCAGGTTAATCAACCTATCACTGAACAATTGTACCGTCTCTCCATTGTTTTGTTTAGACTGTCTCAATACCGAAAACGCATGTTGTGGATCCATTATTTCCGCGTATTTGTGTGCCAGGTCATCTTTGAACTGCTCCCATGTCTCATCTACTCTAGCCTCTAATTTTCTTCGGATATGATCTGAAACCGGTTCTGTTGCTGCCTGATAAGCAAGTCTAATTTTCTCTTCATCTGATGCAGACACCAAATATGCATATTTCTCTATGGAAGTTACCCACTTTTTAAACTCTCTTGCCTGTCCGCTAAACTTAACAATTTCAGTTGCCATTCCTTGTTGTTTCATGACCATATTAAGTCTATCTATCACTGTTCCCACTCCCGTCAACACTTGTGCCAATGAATCTTGCTCTGTCATGCTGAAATATTATTGTACAGACTAAATAATCAATTTCACATTTGTAATCAGCTAATTTAAGAAATATTACCTTATTTACCTTATACACCAAGTTCAACCAGTTAATAGGTTTACTGATTACCCTTCTCTCTGTTTCCGATCCAAGAAAGACGTATTCCCGTATTCCTCTATGTTCGCTGTCAGGTAGAACTCAAACACTAGGAGTCTGTGTTAGTTGAAACCGATCGCGCACTTCAGGTAGTTTCTTCTTTCAAGTGATCCCGCCCTTCAGGTAGTTTCTTCTTCGGATGCCTCAGTAACTTCAACCCCTGGTTGGGTCCCTACCAGACTTCTGGCTTCTTTTCGCCCCGGATGGGGTACATCAAATCGACGTCTTGAGAACCAATGTACTTCAGGTAAGCGATAATTTGGGTCCCCTCTTCAGTAGGTCGGCAGCCCAGTCTGCCCCTCCCACTTCCGAGAGTTCCCTGGCGATATCGCTACTTTTGATGAGGTTTTCATTTCTTCTTATTTTTCAATTTAGTGATTGAGTTTATTGTTGAGCGATTGTTTATTCAAAACTCCAAGGTCATGATTCTGCGGCCTTTAGTTCGCTCGAGGAAATCTTGTCGAGAAGTAGACAACTGCTCTGTTAGTAAATTGTTTCTACTTGATTCGATTTATCTTGAAGGTTTCTTTTTCCTCTTATTTCAAATGATCCAGAACAAGATGTGCTCTTTCTCACTCTTTTGCTCAGCTGGCTTTCATATTTCAACTGACAACGACTGCCCGTACATCTAGCAAGTCCGTACAGTGAAGATTCTGAAAATATTTACAGACAACCACCCCTAGCCGGGCTTTTGGTTGCTGTACTTCTCACAAACAACGTAGAGGCCATCTTTCAATTTCGTTGTTGCGTTCAATACATGTTTAAAACCGTGCCGTATTTCTGTCTCTGGGTAATTGACGTGAGCGGAACAAGATCTTCAAACGTTGTAATTTACTTCGATGTTGGACAGCGTATTGTGATTCCGCAACCCTCCAAGTTCCGATCCTGAGTCGTGGGCACCATTTATGGCTATATATAACAGAGTAGGCCTAACGAGTTCTCTGGTTTATTATAAATGTTGTTTATTTCTTATTGATGACAATCTGGACACAACATGGCGTCTTCTCTGCTCTGGCTCTAGATGTAAACTTAACTCCTAACAACAAACTACGTCACGACTTGAGCATCTCTCTTCCCATTCCATCCCGATGCTCAATCGTGCTGTAGCCTTTTCCCACCTAATATCCAACTTCTGCTACACCTCCTTCCTTCATACATGAGGGTAAAAGTTTTATTGTGCTCAGCAATAACCTTTCTCCTGACTAGCTGAGAATCTCCAGCCAGATTTTTCTTTAGGATATACAGAACTGTTAGTATTACATCATTTTTGTCAGCATTTTCATCTGTCTGTTGTTGGATTTTCAATTCTACCAACCTGT
The DNA here is from genome assembly GCA_963921405.1 of Cepaea hortensis. Classification (NCBI taxonomy): domain Eukaryota; kingdom Metazoa; phylum Mollusca; class Gastropoda; order Stylommatophora; family Helicidae; genus Cepaea; species Cepaea hortensis. The sequence goes on from OY992882.1 coordinate 40,344,660, forward strand.
TGCAACTCTCTACACTCTCTGTCCACTGTGATGAAGACTTGGTGGAAGCTGTAAAATCCTTAAATCTCCTGTAAAGTCATTCCAAAGGTTCTAGAATATGTGAGAGGGAATGAACCACCGGGTGCACAATGTTCTAGAATATGTGTGAGGGAATGAACCACCGGGTGCACAATGTTCTTCTCCCCGAGTGAGGGGTGGCTTGTGAGTAGACACAATGCACATAAGAGGACAAGTGGAAAACGAATTGAACTTCTTGAAACAGGGTATGAACTCAAGGCAGAAGAGAAACACCCAGAGTCTTGAACAGGGTAGGCCCATCTCCAGATAGTGAGGGCTGAAACATTCTAGGAAAGGAACCACTTCTGATGGTCAGAAGTCTCCTGTCATGCTTGCTACACAGCAGAGTTTTTATAACTGCTAGTCATCTTTACTTTCCTGGACATTTTCTGTGCCCTTCAAGACTGAGTTCACTTGGGAGCCATGTTGAATTTTAAAAGTCCACCTTGATGGGGGGTTTGATCATTGGGCCAGCAGGCAGGAATGCTAGTCACTGTGCTACTCTGGCACCCATGATGATAATGATGATGAGCTTATATAACATTTTTAAAAATCATACCATTGTTTCTTAATGTTTATTTCTTTGTTCAGACTTATAATTTTAATATTAAAATGCAGCTGTCAGTAAGAGTTTATGATATTTTACCATTTCTCAAGAAACAGAGTTAAGACTATATTAAATTATTGGATTACAGCTTTGTTTGATGAGTGGGGAAATAATTCAGATGAACAGTACACAGAACATGGTGTTTGAGCCTCAGGACCTGGAGCAGGCATCTCCAGCAACAGTTAGCAGGTTTGCCTGTTTGTTACTATATTGGATTTGGTTTTGAATTTGGTTTAACAATTAGCAAAAAGAAGACACAGATTATGTCACAAGGTGCACATGGGGTACCATCAATCTTTATTGACGACGCCGAACTAGAGATAGTAGACCATTTTACATATCTAGGATCAGTGGTAAATAGCAAATTATCCCTAGATCAGGAAATCAACATCCGGATTGGTAAGGCAGCAACAACAATGAACAGGTTAAGAAAAAGAGTCTGGGAGAACAGGAAGCTTACTGCCAAAACAAAAGTCCTTGTCTATCAAGCCTGTGTCCTTAGTACTCTTCTCTATGGCAGTGAAACCTGGACAACTTACTCACACCAAGAGAACAATTTAAACAGCTTTCATATGCGGTGTCTGCGAAGAATTCTTGGTATTAAGTGGCAAGACAAAATCACAAATACTGAAGTATTGGAAAGATCAGGTTGTGTGACAGTTTATTCCATGCTCAGTCTTCGTAGACTTAGATCGATAGGACATCTTAGGAGGATGGATGATGATAGAATACCAAAGGATATCTTTTTTGGTGAATTACAGATGGGTAAGAGATCTCAGGGTCGGCCTCTACTACGATACAAAGATGTGTGTAAGCGGGACATGATTGATACAGGCATTGATAATGCACATTGGGAGCAAGTCGCCGCTGAACGTGTTGCATGGAGGGCAAATATCAGAAATGGAATAAAGTCAAAGGAGAAAATTATTGCAGAAAAGTCACACACCAAGCGTTTGAGACGTAAGATGGTGCATGATGGTGGAAATGACCACGTGTTCACATGCACCCACTGTGAACGGACATTTACAGCGCAAATTGGCCTTATCAGTCACACTCGCTACCGCCATAGTTAAATGTTATTATGCCTTTTTAAAGCACAAACTATCGTCTGTCAAGACGGCAAGGTGCCAATGAGTTGAGTGACTATATTGGAGCATCTGTTTAAACAGCATCAGAACTGAATATAATGTTTGTTATGTTGGGAACAGTTAATATTAGAAAGTGCCTGCCTTTCATTTCTTTGTAATAGTATGTTCCTATCTATCTTTCATTTCTTTATTTAAGATATTTTACTGTGGTCTTTTTCATTATAGTATTAATTACTTCACCAGTTTTCCAAGTTGTGTTGTGTTTCAGTCAGTGAAGATTATTATTTCATTATATCTGATATTCTGCATTCCTAGGTCTGCATAAATTAAGCAGCTAATCAGAGGAATGATAAATGTTCAGGATGTTACAAATATGAAGTCATGGGATTATATGCTTTATGTCCATTTTCGTGCCATTATATTGTTCTGCTCTAACTGAGAGCATGACTGTGTGATTTACAGATTCAGTGCCAAATAAAATGTGGGTTTAGACCGAACAAAAATGGCTGCCAGAAAATGGGAAGTAAGGGCTTGTCACAATTGTGACCTAAAAGTTTTTAATTTGGTAGCAGACATGTTGTATTATATATCAAATTAAAGGAGGTTGCTTAGGGAAAACTACTGTATTGATATTTTAATTGAGACATTTCGCAGGGACAACATTGTGGTGATATATAAGCCCATGGCAAATATGGGAAGTCACTTCAGATGATTAATCATGCCATAGCTCTGAATCAGTGATGGGAAGATGATTAATCATGCCATAGCTCTGAATCAGTG
>OY992882.1:40352191-40631549 GCA_963921405.1 Cepaea hortensis
CTGCTCTAGCAAAGGAAAGGTGCTGAAGATGGAGGCAAACAGCCAGGAGGCGCACCACAGAAATCAGGATGCCACTTAATTACTCCATGAAATATGTCGATTACTGCTAAATGTTATGGTGCTCGACCTGCTTTGGACCTCCAGGCAGGTGCAATGCCAGGCCCTATGCCTCGAAAGGGTCCAACCACAACTACTGGAGGTCCTTCTCAGATGTCCTTTGGAGCCAGGGGACCTGAGAATAGAGCGTTCTATTGCCTCCAGCTACAGACCAATTAGCCTCACCAGCTGTCTCTGCAAAATAGTGGAGCACATCATCAATCACAGGCTGCACTGGTACATTGAAATTGAAAACATCCTTGTGCCATAGCAGGCTGGCTTTAGACAGTGCTATTCTATGGAAGATCAGACAACCTACCTCTCTCAAGAAATTTAAGATGCATTCCAAGAGAAGAAGCTGGTGCTTGTGGCATGGATAGATCTGAAGAAAGCCTTTGACAAAGTCTGGAAAGAAGGCCTGATGAAGAAACTGAGAAACTGTAAAGTCAATGGAAGAATGTACAAAGGGTGAAAGCATACTTGCACAACAGAAGAGCCAGAGTACAGATAGACGGACTCAAGAGCAAGAAAGTACTACTGTGTCACGGTGTTCCCCAAAGTGGAGTCTTGTCCCCCACACTTTTTCTAATCTTCATCAATGATCTCGTTGCTAATCTACCGCATGGAATTATAGCGGCAATGTACGCCGATGACCTGGTTCCATGGAGCACAAATGAACATGCATCAGTGGCCACCAGATTGCTACAAAGAGCTGTAGGTACATTTATGTATGGGCAAATAGATGGTGTGTCAGCATAAACACTGACAAGTGCAGCACCACTCTATTTACCCCCTCTCCAAAATAAAAGGCAGGGATCATCCAGATAAATGGAACACCCCTAAGAGAAGATAAAGAACCGACATGCTTTGGAGTAACATTTGATGACAGGCTGACATGAAGAAAGCACATCAACAAAGCAGCACCAAAAGCCAGAAGGAAAATAGCCATCCTGAGAAAGCTAAGTGGAACAACATGGGGAGCCAGTGGGAAAATACTTAGCTAAGTTTATCAACAGGAAAAAACATGGTGAAAGCACATCAACAAAGCAGTACCAAAAGCCAGAAGGAAAATAGCCATCCTGAGAAAGCTAAGTGGAACCACATGGGGAGCCAGTGGGAAAATACTTAGCAAAATTTATCAACATAGCATATGGCCACACCTGGAATATGGATCAACTGCGTAGTGTTCAGCATCAAAAACCACACTACAAGAGCTGGACAGGGTGCAGAATCAAGCTCTTAGTCACTACAGGAGGGATGAGATCAACCCCTATAGTGGAAATGGAGAAGATGGGGAGGACACAAGCACTGAGAGAGCGCAGAGATATAAAAACACTGATACAGGCAGAACAGTTCCTCAGCTTGCCAGACCACCCTATGAAGAACAGATCTGAAAACTTAGCTACGGGGCAGTTGAAAAGAAGTAGTTTTATCTACCAGGCCAAATGACTCTGCAGAGAAATCGCAGATCTGCCCACAGTTGGTATCCCTCTGACAACTATTCCAGAGCGAACTCCTTGGAAAGATGAGCACAGACTATCACTACAAATTCAGACAAAAGTGAGAGGAATATATGACATGGAAGAACAGAACAGTGTACAGCTCAGAACAGCCACTCTCAGCTTCCTTGATGAAGAATACCCACAGGACCTCTAGATCCGAGTCCACACAGATGTGTCAGCACAAAATGCTGTTCAAAATGGAGGAGTGGGAGGGTACATAGAATACCCAAATAATACTAGGGACACAGCCAGAGTACCAACAGGAAAGTAGTGCCATAACTATGATGCTGAAATTGAGGCAATCAAGATAACAGAGAAATTACTAAATGCCAGCCATGTACACAACCTGTGATGCTATTGACAGATTCCAAATCAGTACTCGAGGTGCTCCTGTCTGGGAAATTGCCAGTACTAAGGACACTACTTTCTGAAATTAGCAGTCAGCATAAGGTCCCCATACAGTGGATACCATCCCACTGTGAAGTACCCAGAAATGACAGAGCTGATCTATTGGCTAAGGAAGGAGCAAAAAAAGAACAGCCTGATGTGCCCGTTACACACCACCAAAATAAAAGAATGATCAAATCAGTCATAAAGCCACCAAAACCTACTCAAGATGACTACCTCATTATGGACAGACCAGAACAGGTCATTATTCTGCGCCTCAGAACAGGACAATAGATTACGCAACCACATGTGTACAAAATTAAAGATTGGTGACTCAGCCATGTGTACATGTGGATTGGCATCGCAGACAGCAGAGCACATACTCCAAGACTGCCCAAAATACAACATACCTAGGCAAACCTTCTGGCCTAGAGAGACAACAGAGGAAGATAAACTCTATGGACCGCTGAGTGAACTTAAAAAGACAGTTAAATTCATACAAGAGACAACATTGCAGTTATAGACATATTTCAAGCGAACGAAAGAAGAAGAAGAAGAACTGACATCATAAACGAGTATTGATTGGTTTATAAAAATGTGGGTCAAGAACGATATGCCAAAACACCTTCCGGTGTATAAAATGGTCCTTTACTTCTGTTTTAACTTATTTATATTATGACTGCTCATTGCGACCCCTGGCATGTTTTATATAGATCTCATTATATACAGATTGTATTATGAAAATAAATCAGGGACAGTATACATCCTTTTCTGACATCCTTTTTTATGCACTGAAATGTTCCTACGTGGTTGTTAATTCTAGCGTTTGATCATGAATGCTAGTCTCTGATCATGAATGCTAGTCTCTGATCATGAATGCTAGTCTCTGATCATGAATGCTATGCTAGTCTCCCATCATGAATACTTGACAGTCGTCATAAATTTATGAAGATATTTATTAAAACTCATGAAGATCATTATCAAAGGTTTAATTAACCATTGGTATTTAAAAGCTTCTGTCAACATTTGTAACAGATGCTGTTTGAGTGGATTCTCCCTCCCTGTCTCAACTTTGTCAACAAGTCATGCAAGCATATCCTGCGACTGCACCCTCTGCACTACACAGCCAGCCTCTTGAAGTTGTACACTTGTCTCATGGAGGATGTGAAGTTTGTAACTGTTATTATTGCTGTTATCCCTGTTATCTTTAGAAGTGTGAATCATCATTCATCATCATATGGTGATCCAGAAATGTATTTTATATACTTTATTAATAGTGCATTGTGTACATGTAATTTCTGTTTCAATTCTTTTCAAGATATATATATATATATATGTGTGTGTGTGTGCGTGCGTGCGTGCGTGCGTGCGTGCGTGCACTAAATTGTGAAGCTCCAAGTAACACATTCCCACAGGAAGAGGTTCTAACGTGTGAACCACAAATTGAAGAAAATGCATTTGAAGAAATCCTATGTATAATCACACGACTTAAAAACAATAAGGCAACTGGGGCTGATGGAATTGCTGCTGAATTTATAAAGGCGGGTGGCCATGCATTACATCTAAAGCTATATGAACTAATAATAAAAATCTGGAGGACTGAAGAATTACCCCATGACTGGAAAGAGTCATTATTGATACCTATCTTTAAGAAAGGAAACAAGTTCCAATGTGAAAATTATAGAGGAATATCACTACTGTCCACAAGCTATAAGATACTATCCGCAGTATTACTAAATAAACTAAAGCCATATTCAGAAGACATATTAGGCGACTACCGGGCGGGTTTTAGACAAAACAGATCAACAATAGATCAGATATTCATCTTATGACAAATAGCCGAGAAAAATTGGGAATATAAAAGAGATCTCCATAACATTTTTGTGGATTTTAAAAAGGCTTATGATAGTGTCCATAGGAATAGTCTATGGAATGCTATGCAGGAATTTGGAATAACAAGGAAGTTAATCAACATGACCAGATTATGCATGGAAGATACTTATAATATAGTAACATATAAAGGCAGGAAATCAGACCCTTTCCAAATAACATCTGGCTTGAAACAGGGTGATGCACTATCGCCACTACTCTTCAATCTGGCTCTAGAGAAAGTTGTAAGGAAGGTAAAGGAGAAATGTGATATTGGAGGAACATCCAAGCTGCTTGGTTATGCAGATCATATAGATATTATAGGGGAAAATGAACAAAAGACATGCCAAGACACTGCTATTCCATAACTCTTTAACTTCCAACAGGAGAACAATAGTAACCAGACTCGTTCTTTAATAAAACTTTAACAGCGTCTTTGCCTTCAACGAGAAGAAGAAATAACATCAAGTCTCCGACATGAGTAATAAAACGTCAAAGGCTGTTTATTGTTTTCTGACAGCTCATCAATTTTTGCTTGCAACAATTAATACTACTATGGTTTATTGTGTCTGTGTTTACAGAGCGGGCGGTAAACTATGTCATAGCTTGTATGTAACACTGTTAGCTCCGACAATAATATCGATGTGTATTTACTTAGTTCTAACTTACTTTCAGTGGACGACCTTGTCTTCTCCATCCACATCTATTTATCGCAGTTGTGAATTCCATTAAAATTCTTTGGCCGTTGGTTCTATTAATATCAGCATCATCTTCTATGAGTGTGTTCTGATAGGTTTGACTCATATTCCAGCTACATAACAATTGATTCACCAGTCTGAATGTTTAAGTACAGCCTGCCATTGCAAACTCCAGCAAAAGACTGTTTGTTGTCCAGTGACATCAGAATGATGTTTCTCTCTGTTGACAACTCATATCCTAGATTTCTCAGAGCCTTTGGGTTCTAGGATTCTTTACTTATTTTGTTGACGTCAATAGCGGGTACCTGCCCTATGGCAAGACATTAGAAATGTTGACTCACTTAAAGGAAAAAGCCCAACAGATGGGGCTGGTTATCAACCAAGATAAGACAGAATATATGGTAATTTCAAGAGAAGGAATGGCTAAAAACTCTGGCCACATACAAATAGATAATATGACCATTAAAAGAACGGAAACATACAAATACCTGGATACTTCTTCTACGTTCATCTGGACTTTTTTTCCGGACGTGATTGCGTTGTCCCTGTTTACAGCAGAGCTGCGTTCTTGTGCCATTAGGCCGACACATCCGACTTCTGCGGGCATTTGTTGACCAGGATAACCTTCCTGGGATACCTGGATACAATCTTCAACTGCTCCAACATCATAAGGGAAGAAATACAAACTAGAATCAATTCTGGAAATAAGATATACTATGCACTACAACATCTACTAAAATCAAATGCGCTTTCTCGTAACACCAAAATCACAATATACAAAACACTGTATGGCTCTGAAACCTGGAGCATAACGAAAGGAGACGAAGCCTTGTTACAAACCTTTGAGAACAAAGTTTTAAGACGCATCTTTGGACCCATTAGGGATACACAAAGTGGAGAGTGGAAAAGAAGAAGTAACAAAGACATTTATGATCTGTTTAGTCCCCGCTAATCACTGGTATCATGAAGGTTAATAGACTTCAATAGCTGGGGCATATAGAAAGAATGGAAGATAATAGGGAAACAAAACTCGCTTACACTCAGGAAATAAATTACCGTAGACCCCGAGGTAGACCAAGAAGACGGTGGAGAGATAATATATATACAGACCTACAATCACTTGGAATCAACGACTGGCAAGAGATGGTCAACCAGAGAGACAAATGGAGACGGATTGTATCTGCAGCAAAGAACCTCAATGGCTCGAAACGCTGAAGAAGAAGAAGAAGAATTATACCTATACTGTTGGTACAATGCCTGACACTGAAATACAAGTCGTAAGAGATCTCCCCCAACTGTTATTTAATAGGTGACCTTTTTTAAGCATGATACTGATCTTGTCCTATTGCTGATTAGCTTACTGATGTATCAACTGCACCAACCTCCATCTCATGTGTCCATTCTTTAACAGTGCCAACACCTTTCTCCTTATCTGTCACTACCTAATTTTTAATCTTATCTTACTCCTGTCCTTCTCTGTCTCTATAATTTTGTCATGTAACAATATAATAAAATGTATTACTCTCCTGTCTCCAGCATACAGAATGAAGAGTTAAAATTTTGCATCCAAATTTCATGGAATCTTTTTATCTTTTTCTTTTTTGGAAATTCAAAACAATGTTTTCTGGTTGTGAATTTGAACAATGAAGACACAAACAATATATTGCACAATTTATGCCTAGCATGTTTTGCTGTATCTCACCAGATGCATACTACAGAGAAAATGATTATACATATAATGAAGTAGTGTAATGAATCCTTTCAACCGAAATGGTTTGAAGCTGCATCGATAATAATTTACAAACTGCATTACAACTATGAAAGTTCAATTGTACCTTTTCATTTCACTTATACAGGAAACTTGGTAAGAAAGATTATGATGATATGTTCCTGGAAGAGGATGCAGGGGATGCAGAGGAGACAGATGCTGTGGTCACTGCTGAGGCTCCTACTTTCAGCGCTGTTGAAAAGAAGCTAGACGAAGAATGTACTACCATGATAGTAGCCTACTTTTTCTTTTCTGTGGTGTGGTCACTCGGCACAACATTAGATGCCAATTCACGTCTCAAATTTGATGAGTTCTTCCGATCCTTGTGTGACATGGAAGGAACAAAGGACAAATATCCCAAGTAATTCTCCTTCTTTCAGTCATTTGAAATATCCTGAGTAATATTAATTAGAAATATGCCTTTAACAAGATGTGAACATCGACAAAACTGGCCCATGAACAATATTATGTCATGGAAACTTAAATACTCTCGCCCCAGGAATGCTAACCTGGTCAAAAACACACACAAAAGTTGGACGTGTTGGTCGAAGGGTCTAGGCCAGTGATTCCCAACCTTTTTTGTGCTATCCCCCACCAAAGCCTTTCTAAAATTCTTATGCCACCCCCCCCCCCCCCCCCTTTCCCAACATATACATAATTTTTAATATTCAAAACTTGAAATGTTCACTAAAGAAATTTGAATGATAGGTTTTAGGAAGAAATCACTAGGAAATTATTGAGCAAACAGTAAGTAAATTTTCAAAACATATAAAGGAGAACTGAAATTCAACTACAAAATAATTTTAATGAAAAATTATTCTATATTATTTTAATTGTTAGTAATTATTTATTATTTAAATTTAATGAGATCCTTGCGCTTGATGCAAGCTGCAAAGAGATTTTATGTCAGGTTCAAATTTAGTTAACTTCAGTCTCAAGTCTCCCCATTTTGTTGTATCCAGCCGATTTCTTTTTTTTTTTTTTTAATTTGTATTTTAGCAGCAAATCATTTATGGTACTAAATCCACATTCAGCTAAATATGAAGATGGAAACGGTAACAATAGTTCTCTTGCACATTTAGTTGCATTTGGATATTTGATTTCGGTTTCCTGACAAAGCCATGCCATCGCTCCTTTCATATTAAATAAAGTTTTAATTGATTCATCATTTTGCATTTCTGCGAGTTCTTCTTACTGCATATTTGAAATATCAGACAAATCCACTAACATTGGCTGCATCATCCAAGTTGGGAAATCAATTTGTTTCAAATCAGAAAATCTTTCTTTTAAATCAGCCGATAAACTTTTAAGATGATCGACAATAACATATATAGCGGTATCAGTCACTTCACATTTTTAGACCCAGAGAAACTTTTCACAATTTTTGTTGTAAATATATGTCTGACACAATTCAATAACGGTAATGAAACCAAATATCTTCGTTCTTGCATCAACAAGAGTTTTGTTTGTTCCTTGAAGTTGTTTATTTAATATGTTTAGTTTTGCAAAGATATCGGCTAAATAAATCACAAATGCCTTACCATCGACCGTTAACAGATTTCTCATTTCAGGTTGTTCGCTTAAAAAATCACTAAGAGTATCAAATAATTCCATACATCTTTTTTCCATTTTCGAATTGCCCCCCTTAACAATCGAATTGCCCCCCTGTGGGGCGTGGGCCCCACGTTGGGAAACACTGGTCTAGGCCCAATGGTGCATAACGATACATTGCAATTACATCTGAAAAAACAGTCCGGATGAACGCAGAAGAAGAAGAAGAAATACTTTGGCCATATTAAATGAAACAGTGGCCTGGAAAGATCAGTGCAGGGAGGCATGGTTCTTGGGAGAAAAGCCAGGTGTGTCAACCAGCATTAAGATGGTCACAGGACATTGTAGACACCTTGGGCATGAGGGTCCATAAGTCAGGACAGATGGAAAAAGATGGAAACCTTTTACTGACTGTAATGAGAGCACCATTTTGCAAAGGACCCGCTAATGATGACGACATGCCTTTAATAAGAATACTTTATATATATGTGTACCAAGAGAAACGCACTGACAGACAGATATTGCTTATTTGGGAACACAATTTCATGGTAACACACCTCTCATTATGGACTGCCTGGGTTCAATACTAGATTAATTGCTCTTTTGTGACCAGACAGGCCTAGCAGTGTGTTTGTGTAATCAACTTACAGGCATGATTGGCATTCACAGAGCAGAAAAGAACTAGAAAGAAGCAATGTGAAAGGACATAATAGATAGTAGTCTGTGTTCTTGTCATGATTATGCCATTTGGCCGAGCCATCTTGGTATTTATCTGTTTTTCTTTTCTTTTGGCATTAAGTTTGCCAGTTGTCACTAAATTTTTAGGTTCATTTCTCCTTATAACAAGACTAAAATATCTTGACTGTCCACATCTAATTTCTCTAAAAAGTTTATGGTTTTCATCCTTTCTTGAAGGGTGCCTCATTTACTTATTTGTCCATCCATGGTATTCTTTGCACTTTCTTCAGAAACCACATTTCCATTTTCATCAGATGTTTCGCAGCCTGTCTGTTGATTGTTCAGGTCTTAAATATGTACATCAGTATAGGCTCTATACTGCACTTTAATGCTCTTATTCTCATTGCAATTGACTTTTATTTTTGAGTATGTTTTCCATCTGACTATAAGCTATTTTGCTACAGCGATTCTTGTTCTACTTTTGCATGGCATTTATTATTCATAAGCATTAAATGGATGACATAGTTTATGTAATTGCACACAAAAGTAAAATCATTTTCAGTTAATTGCATAAATTAAGATTTATCACATTGCCATACACTACAAAATGGCCAGAACATACACATTTCTTATAGTTATTTCAAAAAGATTTAAATTTGTCAAAATTTGATTCATTTAACTGGTTATATGTTAATTGGAGACAGTGTCATTTTGTCTGTTTTTAATTTCTTATTTTTTAATACACAGACCTAAGGAGCTGAAGTTTGCCAGAGCTGCTTTCATTCCCAAGAAAGGGACAATTTTTGATCATATTTTTGTACGTAGGCACTTTGGTTCTTGGAGCAGCTGGACAAGTCTTGTACATCCCGTAGATATAGATGAAAAGGCACATGTAAGAATATGCTGTATTGTTATTATAATTCTGCTGTTGTGTTCTTAGTTTGTTCCCAGTGTAGTCACAGTGCTATTATCATATATGTGGAATTCAACCACACACATGTCAAGCCCATAATCAGGAAACAAGGTGAGTAACTGTTATAGATAGAGAGAGAGATTAAGAGCAGAATAGGGCAAGCAAAAGCCACATTTCAGAAAATGAAGAGTATCTTATGCAATAAATCACTATCACTGAATATAAGAAAGATAATGCTGAAGTGCTATATAGAACCTGTTATGTGTATGGCAGTGAGGCAGACCAAGAGAAATAATGCTGGATGGATTGACACGTTAGCATGGAGGAATATCATCAGCAGATTTAATCCAGAATACCAAAGACCGAGATCTGCGGCACTTGATGATGATGATATATTTTCATGTATAGTTTTTCATTTAGTTGTATCAATGTGTGTTTATTGTTCGTGTGCTGACAAAGGATTAGGTTGCATTGTCCATTTTGACTCGTGATCGTGTTCTAATATAACTTGTATTCAATATCTCATCTGTTGGTAATTCATTCATTGTGTTACTACTGTAACTAGGAGCTATTCTAGAATAATGCCTGACACACTAGTCTTTTGACCCGATGATTGTGGGTTTCAATCCTCCTCAAGGCAAAGATTTTGGGTAATATGACCACATGGTTTCAGGGCTGACCCAGCCTCATACAATGAATACCAGAACATTTTTTGGGAAATTAAAGGCAGCCAAAAACCGGTCTCCGTGGCGAGGGTGTTTCGGACATGATTCATAATCCCATATACCTAGGTTCGAAACACAGCGGTGCTGGTTTTTTTAAAAAAAGGTATAGGTCGTTCAGAAAGCAATTGGAAACCTACTGATTATAAAACTTGCCCAGGAATCACGAATAGCCAAAATGCTGAGGTTGACTGCTACATCCTGTGAAGGATATACAACAAAATTTTTTTTTAAAGGCAGGCAGCTACTTGCCTAATCTCTAAATGAGTGCTTATCAGTCTAAAATTATAGGCATACCGTATATCCCCACTATGCGACATAGCGTAGAAATGGGCTCTTGAATTAATGTTAATGCTAAACTGTAGAGATAAATTTTCTGTTTTTTGTGTTGATAAAAGTAATGTTTGCTATAAATTTAGCTTTTACTTTTAAACTGGCATTATCAATTTGAATAATTCATTACTTGTATTTATAAAATATAATAATAATAAAGATGGTTGACTTAAAATCTATATAGAAACTATTAGATTAAGAAATACATTTTTCAGTAAGATTAGTGCAGTATGTTTCCAGTTATTTAAAGAAATATTTAATATTTTTTTAATTGTATGTTTAAATCCATTGCCAGTTAACATACTTAGCAAAGTGGAAATAAATACTCATTTTGTCAAAATATCTTATTAATACTTCCTTCCAAAAATAAAGAAAATTCAACATGTCTATCATTTTATTTTTAAATATTTTAGTTCCCTCATTTTGCATTGCTCTCTTGATTGATTATGTATGCATTGCTTGTTGATGATGATACATTCATGTTATTCATAACATGCTGAATTCTGCCTGTCAAAAGCCACAATGTTTCCAGATTCTTTAAGCATTATAAATTGTTAATTAAATTAAGTACCCTATGTGTTTTTACTTTGTACCTTATCTTTTTGTTTATGCCACCTCAAAGTAATTTCTTTTGAATCAGTATATAATTTTCTATAATGGTAAACAAAACGATATAATATGCATATTATTAAACTGTTGACATGTGTAAGTAAAATATCTAACTAAAAATAATGTACTTGTTCTGATATTTACATTTCTGCCCTGTTCAACCCTTACAGTTATAATTTGGACATTTTAATGTAAATATAATTTTTTATAGATCCACTTTGGTAGAATACTTTTCAGTGGTAATTTTTATCTTTGTAATTTTCCAAATGTGTCTTGTATTTGTAAAATATTAATAAATTTGCACAAATGTGCATTAACACATGGTAATATTCTCAAATTCACTGTTTGCAGAAAAATATATTAAGAGGATATTGAATAAATTTAGCATTTTTCTTTTTTTTATTTCCATTTCCTGCGGCCAACATTACAATTGCTTGTAGATCAACTCACTAATAATCAACACAGTCGAGACAGAAAGGCAGCGGTTCTTCCTGCACATGTTCTTGCAGAAAGAGATGCCTGTTCTATTTGTAGGCCTAACTGGCACAGGAAAAAGTGCTGTTACAAACAACTACTTGTCAGGGGTAAGTGCTAGCACTTTCAAGAATTTTTTTAAAATGTGAATGCAAAAACTGGATCTGGTAAAGAACATATTATGTTTCATGTAGAACAAATGAAAATCTGATGCCCAGTGTTTAAGATATCAGTCTATCACATGGGGAAACAAGGTTTAACCTATGGTAATACGACTCATACAACACCTTTGTATATATCAAATCTTACATACAAATTCTGGCTTGCACACTGTGATGGTGGAATTTTCAGCCTCATTAATTATGTAAAAATTGTTAACAATGAAAACAATCTATTTATGGCCAGGTAAATTAAAGGCAAAGATAGTCCCATGGCCGATACTACTGTTGGGGTGTGAAGTGGTCGACCTTCATATATTCCAGGCCATGGCATAATAAGTAGGGGTGGCCATTTCCCTCCCCTGCTGTCTTTTCTCAGAACATTCTGACACATCTTTGGTATCCATTTTACAAGACTGTGTCAACTCCTTAAAGCGGGAACAAGAATCCTGCCATTGCTGAGAATTGAGCCTGGATCACTGTCTTGGCAAGCAAGTGGCTAACCACTTGGTTAATACTGCCAATACAGCAGGTTTCCATCCATCCATCATGTGCCATGCCGGTAAGCGTGGGCGGTCATGTTCTGCCATCTCACTCGATCACCAGAGTCGTAGATCAGCTCCATGTTCCTGTCTCAACCATGCCATGTGGCCACTCCATCCAGGTATTTACTTCTCGGTCTTCCCCTTGGTCTCTTCCCTTCGATCTTGCCAGTTGTCTCCAAGTTCTCCAAGTCACTTCTTCTCATAACATGCCCAAAAAATGTTGACTGTCTACGTCTAATGACTCTAATCAGTTTACGATCTTCATTTGTCTCTTGAAGGACTACAGCAGGTTTCAGATTATATATTATCAGTTATAGATAACAGGAACAGCAAAAATGGGATTCTTGAGAAGAATACAGTTGACTTGAGTTGAGTTGAGTTAAGAACCAACATCACTGCACTTAGGACATTCCCATACGTGCTCCGTCCCCTCGTTTAATGGCCAGCAAAGAGTCATACTACTAAGCGTTCACACCGCTATCTGATTAAAAGTTCTCCTGGTCTTCCCTCTCAGTTTTGAGACTACCAGAACTCCTGCCAATCCCCCGCAGTCTCATCCTTTCCACATATGGGTTCTAAATCTGTTCCCACAGGCGCACAAGCACCTCTCTCTTGTCCATAGGTAATCGACCACCAAGAGGTGCATTCCCTGCCAGCCTGTCAGCCTGTTCATTCCCCTGCACTCCCGAATGGCCAGGGCAAAATATCCATACACTTCTTACAATCTGTGACCTCTGAAGCGAGGTGAGCCATTTCACACGAAACATTCCTTTCTCCACTTGACTAAACATACTCCTTGAGTCTGTGATGAAGACACTGTGTGTTGCAGTGGTCTCTTCTAGCCAACGGAATACCACTGTTACTGCTTCCACCTCCATTCTCATGCTGGAGGTCGTAATCTCATATGCCAGACTCTCCTTTTTCAAGACTCGTCCATTAGCCTTTGCAATAAAACTCCAACCACTACGTCTATTTCTCACCACTGACCCATCTGTGTAAATGACTATGTCACCTTGACGTGTGTTACTCTGGATCAGTTGTTGCGCTTCAAACTCAGTGCTCCCACTCTCTTTCATGATTGATGGTCTCTAGGTCACACACCTGATGTATAGAAAGTTCTGCCTGTGCCATCCAGGACCTGCCTCGTCTTAGTCTATGACCCTTGACTATATCTATGGCTGCAATACTCAATGTATCAAGAAGAGAGAAAATCAGAAATGAAGAAATCAGGACTAAAGTTGAGGTTATAGCAGCGTTAGATTTTATCAGAAAACAGCAGGTTAAATGTTTGGCCATATAACTAGATTACCAACTAACAGTATATCTCAACAAGCAGTGATGTACAGACCAGACAGAAGCAGAGGAAGAGGCCAGTTTTGTAAATGATGGAATTACAGAGACCATGGGAACCTTGATATATGAAGCCAATACGCGGGCACTCTCCCACTGCTTATGCTTCACCTCAACACCACAAGGTACAAGAGGAATGTGATGAGACGAGACGAGATGAGTTATAGATAGACATTTTAGTAACATTTTCTAAATTGCTTTTTAATTATATAACCTGCATAGTTGGATACCTCTTGAAAAAAACAAATCCAACGGTACCTTATTCAAATCTGTAGGTCATTTCTTAGCAGAGATATTACTGTTTGTGTGTCAGTTTATCATTTAATATAACTTATATAGAAAAACCATGACCGCGAGGTCATGGGCTAATGGGGCTATGGCTTACCATAGGGGATGGACTCCCTATGATCAGATTTTTGTCCTAAACCTGCGAATGACCTAGCAAGCCGGCAGGGGATCTTCATACTGCTCATAGAAAAATAAGAAGTATACATGAAGCCCATAAGCGGGCACTCTCCCGCTGTTTATACTTCACCTCGACACTGCAAAGTACAAGAGGAACATGATAAGATGAGATGAGAGATAGAAAAAAACGATTTTGACCTTTTCACTTTTTGTGACCCTTCCTACACACACCACTGTTGGTTACACTCATGCCAAGGGAGATTAACACAGCCGCTGTCTAACTCAAGGGCATATAACTCTGCCAGTTTATATATATATATATATAACTCTCACACACAGACATAAACATCTCAACGTTATGCGGGATGACGTCAGATCACGCGTGCTACCGCGCGATGTTGTCAACACGAGGCCGCGAGACAGAGATCCATTTTAACCAGAGAATTCGCCTTACCTAGTTATTGAAATAATAATTGACCCCGGTCACATAGAGTGATGAGAATTTACACATAAATACTAGAATGGGTGTTGAATGCAAACATGCATTCATTATCATTTTGTCGCTCTGAATAATCCATCAAAATATTAAATGATTATCGCCTGATTATGACACGGAAATCCACTATTTTCCCGCCATTACAGCATCATAGCATGCAATCTTAATGAATTCAGTTTGGGATGTCCCCGCCGACTTAAATAGCCCAAAATTTCACAGTACGCATAAAAATGGATGCTCAGTTGAATTATTCATACAAGATCAATTCGCAATGTCTATATAAAACAGAATTTACCTGTCAAATTACATCTTAAAAAGACAGTCTCTTTATCTCCGTAAGAAGAAAAATTTGAGAAGCCAAGATGTATAAATTTGTAGGCAATGGAGGGTACCACAATACTCGGTAATCAGTTTCTGTTTTAATGCAATCTTGAAATAATCACAGAAATTAATAACATCATGCGTACGCTTACCGTCCCCATTTCGGAGTCACAAAAACAAATAACCGAACGCTACCGCAAACAGAATTCTGGTAAAATACGGCAAAATGAACCGCAGTACCTAGTTATAGATAACTTGTTTTCAGACTAAAAACCTATGTTTTCTTGCAATTATGTTTAATTTTTCCCTACAAATTCCGACTCTGTGGTGAAGGCGTTACGAATGCAATTCGTAATCCCGCATACCACATTTGAAACACAGGTGCAGGCGATTTTGAATGTATGAGTGCCGTTTATTCAAAATGCAGTGGCAAACTACTGAACCTAACCTTGCAAAAATATCACAAACAGTCATAAATGCTGGGGTGATTGCAATGCCCTGCAAAGAACATGCAGCTAACTTTCTAATACCAAATAGTGAAGGGTGCAGTAGTTTAATGGCTAGCATACTTGATTACCGACCTACTGGTCATATGTTTGAATCCCCATCAAGAAGATTTTAAAATATTGACCAAACTCCCAGGTCAATCCAGCCTAAAGTGGGCACCAGGAAGTGTCCTGGGCGGTCAAAGTGGCTAGTGTGATACTGACCACTTCCCCCATCAAGTGCCCACTGGTCTATACACATATGGGGCTAGCACCATGTACTCAGTGTGTCTCAAGGTGTGTGAAAGGGTCCTCTACTTTTTATACCAGCTGGTGTGTCCAGAATGATTACCTACGTAATTAGAGGGTGGAACTTTTGTGATTATTTATTCTTGTTTAGCCTGTGTTCTTCTTTAATATATTGTGTCTCTTTTCCTTAGCTTCCAAGAAACAAGTATGTAGTTAACAATGTTAACTTTTCCGCCCAGACATCTGGCAACCAGACTCAAGACATAATTTTTTCAAAACTTGAAAGGTATTGAGTGTTACTTGTGGATTCTGGAGTATTTCTCTCATTTAGTTAATTGCTTCAAAACCATATTCAAACATTGTTATATCATAATTGTTTTAGAGTTAATAATTATAAGCATTATTTGCACACAGACACACAGTTCAATACTTTCTAAAGCCCAGTCACGTGTCCATAGAGGCACTTTGATGAAATAGATGGGTCTGGCAGGTCAGATTGCCTGTTCATTTCCTTATAGAATCAGAAAGAGAATAAAAGAGATAACTGGCATGGTGGAGGTAATGAATCCAACACTGTATGAGGCATATGCAAGATTTGGGCACGGAACTGTTGTCAAATCCAGACGCTGAGAGACAATGGGAACAAGACAAGACATGTAATATAGAGACAGAATTCTTGTTAATGTTATTGACCAGTCTTAACATTCCTTTATGCAGGAGGAAAAAGGGTGTCTACGGACCAGCCATAGGAAAGAAACTGTGTGTGTTTGTAGATGATTTGAACATGCCAGCGAAAGAAAAGTATGGAGCTCAGCCCCCCATAGAGATACTCAGGCAGTGGATTGATCATGGATACTGGTTTGACAGGCAAGTGTTGCTGTACATTTCCTCATTAGCTACTTCTTCTTCTTCTTCTTGTATATTATTCCTTATTATTTAAACTTGAATGTTACTGATCCTGTGGATCAAGACAAAAAATTATACTGATGTTCAACGAGATCTGAATGAAGTTGACTGGCTCACTAACAGCACCATGTTTCAGAAACTGAAGTACTTTGGCCATATTTAACATTATAGATTGGAGGGAACAGTGACAGCTGGCATGGTTCTCCAAAGAAAAGGTAGGGGTTGATCAGCATGGAGATGGATACTGGACATTGAAGGCACTTTGGGCATGAAAATGCTTGAGGCAGGGGAACCGCCGAAGGATCAAGGTTATTTTTGGTGCATTACAACAACATTCTGCAAAGAACCTGCTACTTTATAATGATTATAATATTATATGGTGTACGAGTATGGACAATGAACAAGCAATCACAGTGTCAAACTTAGACCCTTGAAAATGGATATATGAAAGAACATCACTTTATGAAATAAAAAATAAAAATTAAAAAAAATTTAAAAATAAATAAATAAATATATATATATATATATATATATATATATATATATATATATATATATATATATATATATATATATATATATATATATATATATATATATATATATGGCATGGACGAGACAGGATCACTGAGCTGATCCATGACACTGGTGATCGAGTGAAATGGTGAATCATGACCGCCCACGCTTTCCGTATATATATATATATATATATATATATATATATATATATATATATATATATATATATATATATATATATATATATATAGTAGACACCTTGCAGTCTTGACAGACCAAAGTATGTGAGTGGAATGTGGCCAATATTCCAACACAATGTCTGGGCAGAGCTTCAGAGATCATGTGATGCCCAAACGACATGATTTCTCTCTCGGCCTAGTCTTGTGTATTCCAGAGGAATGGGTAACCAATACGTCTGGCACAAGGTAGGCTGCAGACGCTGGCGGCTCAGCGTCAATCCACCGAGACCTCACCACCACGAGCCGGTGGCGAGTTATGGCCAGACCCTGACACCCAAGGGACCCGGCTTAGAGGCGTTCAGCCATGTCCCACAGGTGAGGGCCTTGTACGAGCCCGGACCATGAGGGCGCGCACATCTGTCAATCACAAGTGTCCGGACCTGTGTAAAGCGTGCACTATCGTCAGACTCCCCACCTGACTTATAGCGGTATATATATATATATATATATATATATATATATATATATATATATATATATATATATATATATATATATATATATAAGTCCAGAAAAGGATGACAATGAGAAGAGATCTGATGGAAGAAATAAAAAACAGAAAAGTCAAATATTTAGGTCGTATTAAAAGACATGACACTCTAAATTTTTCTTCACCTGATGCCTGGTCTGTAAGCAGACGTTAGCTGTCAAAACTCTCCAATCCTTTCTGTCATTGGATATTTTGTTGCAGTTGAAGATGCTTATATAATTATTTATTATCAAAGCTGTTCAAACTTTCCAAATACATCTATCTGATATTTTGACCAAGCCAAGACAGCTTACTGTTTATTAATTTTGTATACATTTTAGTAGTTGTTCCTTTGTCCTTGAGAATGTTTTGTAAAGCTATGTTCTGTCCAGCATATTATTTTAAGCAATGGTCGTTCTCTCTCTCTCTCTCTCTCTCTCTCTCTCTCTCTCTCTCTCTCTCTCTCTCTCTCTCTCTCTCTCTCTCTCTCTCTCTCTCTCTCTCTCTCTCAGTCTCTCTCTTCCTCGCTGTGTCTGATTCTCTCTCAATGTCTCTCTCATCTCACTCTCTCTCTGTGTCTGTCTCTGTCTGTCTCTGTCTCTGTCTGTCTGTCTGTCTGTCTCTCTCTCTCTCTCTCTCTCTCTCTCTCTCTCTCTCTCTCTCTCTCTCTCTCTCTCTCTCTCTCTCTCATACACATGCATATTATTATTTACAGCAGTCTATATGTTGCATCACATACACAATTTACATG
Source organism: Cepaea hortensis (assembly GCA_963921405.1). Taxonomy (NCBI): domain Eukaryota; kingdom Metazoa; phylum Mollusca; class Gastropoda; order Stylommatophora; family Helicidae; genus Cepaea; species Cepaea hortensis. The sequence goes on from OY992882.1 coordinate 40,370,685, forward strand.
TAATCAACCCCAGAATTGTTTCAACAACCAGATCAATAGTTCAGTTTTTTTCTATTGAAATAATTAGGAAAGACACCAGCATGCTGAATCTTGTTGACATTATCATGCTGGCAGCTATGGGTCCCCCTGGAGGTGGTCGGAATGCAGTGACCCACCGTTTTCTGCGTCACTTCAACATTATTGGCATTGAGACATTTGACGATGAAACCTTGAGGAATATATTTGCTCCTATAATTGACTGGCATTTCCGATCATATGAAACAGGCCATCGTAAATTTTCAAGGGTGAGTTCTGTATTATAATAAACTACAACATGAATGAAATCATTATTTATTGAGCCAAATCTTCTTCTTCAACCCTTGAGTCTCCTGGAGTAGAAGTGGCCCACAAGTTTGATTCCATTATATCATTACCCCTACTAACCTCAGAAGAGAAGTTTATATTAGAGTCCATTGCCTGGCTCAGATGAATAATCCTGTGACTGAGTCAGCCACAAATAGGATATTAATTTGAAGATGACTGTTGTCCAAAGAGGGTAATGGCTCTAAAGGTATTATCCCACATGTACACATACCAAGTTGTTTGTAGACCAATCCTCTTTAGCTGCCTTTTATCACATGCTCAGAAGGTCTGCAGTGTTACTAGTCTTTACTTCCCCTCTGGGGGCCCTGGGTGACACATGGGTGACCGAGCCTAGTGCTGTGCTTTAATAATTGCTCTATCTATGACCAGTAATCATTTCTTAGCCATTTAATTCTTTCAGTCACAGAAGGTTTCACACATAGAAAGTTTTCATTTGGTTCTTTAAATGGTCCCATGAAAACAACTGCTCCACCATGTTGTCAACAATATAAAATAACATAAAATAATGCAACTTTACAGAACACATTTGCGTAAAACATAGAACGTTGCAGCACTAGACTTCATCAACAAACAAATACATACATAAAAACACAATATATAAACATAGGGAAGACGCTACAGTGACAACATGTAGGAATGTTCAGCGGGTGAAAGTTGCTACCAGAGTAGCTAGATTTCTATAGTCTGTACTGATCAAATGTTAGAAGTAAGAAGATGCTTGACATGGTGTTTGAGGCTTGCAGGGTATAGTCAATGTCACAGAAAGAGTGAATGAGGAAATTTAGAGGAAAAATAGACAAATCTTATTGTAAAAAATTATACAACTTGAACTACAGAAACAATTCCTGTGTAGGTACATCTCTCCAGCTGGATTATATGATTCTGAAATATTAATAATGAAGAAACCCATCGACATTTAGTCTTTAGGTTGCATTTTCTTGTACCAAGATCAGGCTTGTAGCTTTCCAATTACTCTCCTCTGCTCGAAGCTGTTGGCACAGTGTGGGGAAAGGAATGATATAATGACTAACAATATTATATGGGAGAAAAGCAGACATAAAAGGAGTTAGAAAAGGGATAACTCACCACAGGCGGTAGTCTGTTGGTGAGAAGAAATTTCTAACTTTTGAAGTGATAAAATGACTACAAAAAGTTAGCAAAAATTTTTTTAAATAGAGAAAGAGAACTAGTCACAGGTACTAGAGAGTTGATGGCCTGTGAAAAGATAGTCATTCATGTAGGATGAAAAATACAATTCTCTGAAAGTAGGTGCAGGAGATAAGCAGTCAATGAAACAATTAGCCAGACTACTGCAGTGAGGAACCATCAGTCAGAAGACATGAGGCCAGTGCAAGGTCAGACAGGAGAAGAATCTATGTAAAATCATTAACAAAATAGGGAAGTACACAGAATTGTTACATTTATTCTGTTGTATTTAATTGTATAATTCACCAGTTTCTTTTATATTTAGATAATACTCAGTGCCACAATGGATGTTTACAAGAAAGCTATTATGAATTTCCTGCCTACACCATCCAAGTCACACTATCTGTTCAATCTCAGGGACTTTACCAGAGTTGTGCAGGTACAGTTGACTTAACCTAATCTTAAGTCATTCGTTCATTGTAGGTTGATGAGTGAGCTTAGTTTAGCATACATGAGATGTTTCCCATGGTGGAAACCTGCTGTGGGTCCACCATGTGTTAGGATGGTCATATTTTGTAGGCCTGAGTGCATGGAGGAATAGATGGCTAGTTTTTTTTAAATTTCTATAGTAAACAACGAGAGCTGATATCAATCAAACCTTTGTCTGACTTCTCTCATGCCATTGCCAGTGTAACATCCTAACTGTTACGCTAACGTGCCCACTACTCACTATATACCACTGCAGTAGGCTCCAGGACATATCCTGGGAAGTTATGATGGCTACCATAATATTGACCAAGTCATCGAGTGTTGATTCGTTTATAAAAAATATGGGGCTAGCACCATATACTTAGTACTCATTGAGGTGTGTAGTTGGGTTGAGCTAAGAACCGACATCACTGCATTCCCATATGCACTTCATCCCCTCATTAAATAGCCAGCAAAGTGTCATACTACTAATCGTTCCCACTGCTATCTGATTGAAAGTTTTTCTGGTCTTAATTCTCATGGAACCCCTGCCATTTGAGGTGTGTAAAAGGGACCGTTACTTATTTGTTATTACATCATATACCAAGCAGCTCCAAAAACTTTCAATGCATATTATTATTAACTCTTAAAGGAGGATTCAGTGTAGGTTTTTTCTCTGAGCTTTAATTTACTGTTACAGGTTAAGTATTTCCTTGGCTTTCCAAGCTATATTACTGTTTTTATAAGTGTTTCTTAAAGGGGTATTTAAAATATCTGAGTGCAAAGTTAAACAGTGTTCAGTAGAAGTTATCCTATCACAAGTACATAGACTTATCAGCTCCAAATAATGTGATAGTTAATTTATTTTTGTAAACTGAGATTATGTTTTCATGGTGCAGTTAATCTGATACTTCCTATATAAGTCTCTCTTTATCTTGAATAGTATTGAGAACTACTGAAGCAAGACAGACATACTTATTACTCTGTTCTAGCAATAATCAAGGTTTGTCGAATTTAAACAACTTGGTCAAATTGAACATATAATTTGTTACTACCGCCAAGGCGGTCACACACTGTTAGCTCTGCATCTGGTTTCCTGATGGTTCCTTGATCTCCCAACTGTAGTCTTATCCTCAGTTACTTTAGTGCATACCAGTCATAAAATCACATACTCTGCTGTTGTCATGGGAATGGTCAGTTCTGGCTATCTCCAACAAAAGTATTCCGTCAAAATTGTGTCTGGAAAAACATCAGCATTCCAGATGCTCAGACATCCTTTAACTTTAAGAGGCATATATTTCAGCTCATGTAATTATTGTAAAGTAGATTATCTTATTTTAATTATCATTATTTATAATTGACTCCCCAGGGCATCCTGCTTCTCCAGCCCAGTTTGGTTCCAGAAGGTGTCGATGGAGGCTATAAAATTGCCAGACTATGGATTCATGAAGTCTACAGAGTCTTCTATGACCGTCTGGTTTCAGATGACGATCGTGACCAGTTCTTCAAGATGGTCAAAGTTAGTATAATTCACAATATAGCAAAGTGTTGATTGTACCACTAACACACTAATTTTAAGCATGTTGACTTATCCTTGCATGTGTCCCTTCCTACTAGGCCCAGATATGGTGTAACTCCTGATTTGAGCATCCTTAAATATGTTGTTTCATCTGTCTTGAACTATTAGGTATTCATTGATAGTCTCAGGTATTTCTGCCTTAGGGAAGATGCATGTTCCAACTGCTGGGGCTTTTGGAGCTAATCGGTCTGCTCGCTCATTACCTTGCACTTCATGTCATGGACAGTGTATCCATATAAGTCCCTGCAAGAGAGTTTTATCTATACTCAGTATCAATTCATGCCACATCTGTTCGTTTTTAACCATTTGTATACACTCTTGTTAAATGAATGATTTACTTTCTAGACAGATGATTTACTTTCTAGGCAGATTACTTACTTTCTAGACCAGTGGTTCTCAACCTTTTTTGGCCCTTGCCCCCCTTCACCATATTTTCAGAACGTCATTCCCCCTTTTCATATGTTCTACCTAAAAATCCCGCCCCCACCCCTATACAGTATACGTAATAATGGAAGCTGAATTTAATAGCACATACTAAAACAAGTCTAAACATTCACATAAAACATGATTTGTGGGTCTACTTACTTTATAAATTTAATTTTAGAAGGGTGAGACATACAGAACCGTACAGTATGAAGGGAAAAACAATATCAAGTAATCAGTTCTTGTATTAACTTGATCTTGCAATAATCTTAATTCCCCCCTGGAAACCCTAAAATTCCCCCCTGGGAGGGAATTCCCCACTGGTTGAGAACCACTGTTCTAGACAGATGACTAATTACAAGTCATAGTGTAAACATGAAAGCTATCTGTTTTTTCTAGCTTGGAATTGAAACGCACTTTAAGGAAAAGCTCAACAACCTCTTTAGCCGCATTGCAGATCCAGAAAAGCTGATTCGGGATGAGGACATCCGTACCCTCATCTTTGGTGATTTTTTAAACAAATCAAAATCAAAGGATAACCAGCGACTGTATAATGAAATTCAGGAGCTCAGTGAACTTAAGGAGGTTTGTCTTAACTTTTCGTTATTATGTCACATAAATGAAAAACATCTTAGTGTAAGATGTGTCTGTAGCTCAATGATATCTTTTTTTAAGTGAACAAATTATAATGTCATAGGACCCTTTTATGTATCTCCAGATGTCCAGGGCATATGGTTCTACCCGGTAATGTTATTGACCAATCAGCACTCGTTGGGTGATGTGGTCACTAATACACCAGCTGCCTAATTCCCATGATTTTCTGGTACCCATTTTCGACTGGCTTGACTTGGGATATAAGGTCAATTGAAGAAAAATCTGCTTGGTTTGAATTTTTCGAGCACATGGCCACCAGGCTGGTAGGCAAGCATGCTGGCCACTGCGCTACCATGTGTCGTCATTATTATTTCCTATGTACTGTTTGAAATCTAGTGTGAGAATAGTCTCTTTATCATATTACTCTCATGTACCAAACAAATCATAATAGAAGGCATGTATTTATTATCATGTCAACTCCCATATGTGAATGAGTTCTTGTGTAAAATATGTCAGCTTAACTTATTATTACTCTCACTTATTCAACAAGCCAGCGCTGTGGTGAAGGGGTTGCGAACGCAATTTGCAATTCCACATACCACTTTCAGAACACAGCTGCAGGCAGTTTGGAAGCACACCGCCTTGTGTTGGTTTTCATACAATAATACGAGTACTGGTCATTCAGAAAGTGATGGCAAACTACTGAACAATAACTTGCCAGGAAATCACAGACAGTCAAAACATGCTGGAGTTGACTGTTACGTCCTCTATAAGATATGCGACTAACTTATATATTTTTATTCAATAAATGTTAATTTGAAACATGTTCTGTAATTCATGGCTTTATCCCTTTAACCCTTTACAGGGCAGACGCTTGTCCATTTTCTAGCCCTGAACGGGCAAGATTTTTTCAGGTTCGGTAAAATTTCGGGTCACGTTAGTAAAAACATCACAAATAAGGTGTTAGTCAACCGATTTTAGTTAAATAAACAACACAAGGAAGGGAAAAGCATGTAGAATATGTTACTCACGTGATTGTTGTCGGTAATCCATATATGAACACAAATATTTACGAAATACGGCATGTTGCTTGTGATTTTCCGTCATCTATACGGCAATTTACAAACACATTTTCAGAATCATAATCACTTTCTTTAAAGTCCGACTCAGACTGCTAATGCAAAGTAACGCTTTGCACTGATATCTAGCTCCGATTAATAGTCAACTTCGTGCCCTTTAATGTCATTTAAAATGAACCTAGCAAAATCTCGGCTATCACTTGAAGAATTGCCGAAATCCATTTTGAAAAACAGCGTAAAAATCCAGAAAACTATCAAAAATTGTCCTTAAAAGTCCGTTCAAATTCAAACTATCGCGTTTACAAATGGCGGCCACGTTGTCAAGCTGTCGGCGAAAGCGAAAGTAGTCGTCGGAAGTGTCGGAAAGCCGAGAGATCGCGATTTTACAATGCATAATAGTATCGGCCGGAATCGGACGCTATGCGCGTTTTATGGCATCGGCCGGAATCGGACGCTATGCCTTGTAAAGGGTTAATTGAACAAATTATGCTAAATTATTATCATGTGTGCCCAAAAAACATTTTTCTGATTATTTGATATACACCTTTTTTTAATCAGTCTCAACCAAAGATATCTGTGGAGTTGATGAAGATGTTGCATGTTGTTGAGTTTTGTTGGAGTGGGAGATATCAGTAATCTTCTTCTTCTTCTTATACTTCTGCATTCGTTCTGCCTGTTTACAGCATAGCTGCTATGTTTGCATCTTTCAGCTGACACATTCGACTTCTTCAGGCATTTGTTGACCGGGTTACCTTCCTGGGTTATCAGTAATCTGATGATTCAGATTTTCTCTGTGGAACCCATTTGGTCTCAAGCCAGTATTATTCAAAAGTAACCATCAGCATTATCTCATAACTAGCTGCTTATAGACAGACACAAATAACAGATGTTCTGTTCTTAATTATCTTTTCAGAAACCCATTGAAAGATATGGTCAGCTATTTATAGTTGATCCTAAAATATATTTACCTCTATGAAATAGAACAAAGCAGTTATAAAATTAAAACCATACTCACGTGCTATATTTATGTTATTGCTTACTATTCTATTTGGTTTTAAAATCAGCTGTAGGCGATATGGAAGCAGACCACAGTGGTTGATTTTTAACAATGGTATGTTGGTCATTAAACAAACTGGCAAAGTACTGAATGTAAAAATTTTCTAGAAAAACACAAACAGCCAAATAATGCTAGGGTTGGTTGCAATGTTCTGTAAAGGACATGCAATTAACTTTTAAAATTATTCTATTGCAATTCTTCATAAATTGTTATTGTTGTTTTCATTGTTCAATTCTCTAAGGAGGTAATTATTTTGCAGGTTGTAGAGCATTACCTTGAAGACTATAACCTTATGAGCAAAGCACCAATGGACCTTGTTATGTTCCGCTTTGCAGTTGAACACATTTCTCGCATTAGTCGAGTTCTGAAACAACCGAACGGACACTGTTTGCTTGTCGGTTTGTATTCTGTGTTTTGTTTAGCAGTCTGCCTGTTCTTGTCACACAGTGTGTTGAAGTACATAAATATGTTTGTTGTTATTGCTGTTGGCACAGAGTGAGTTGTTTAATTTAGACAGCAAGTCCCTTCTACTTGGTTGCCAGTGTGTCATCATCATCATCATTTGCCTTGCCAAATGGCATAGACATTTATGTCTTTCAAATATCTTAGCCTTTGATGTTATGTACCAGTTGTATTGATTGCATTCCTCCATGCCACCATCTTCGACCATCCAGCAAGATGTTTCACTGTCTGCCTCTGCCTCTTCTGTTATTCATCACTCCAGTCATTACAGTGTTTTCCAATGCCTCGCTTATCATCACATGTCCAAAGAATACTGTTTGTTTCTTTCTTACAGTTGTGCATGATGTTCTACTTTCATTAGCCATTTTTAGATATTACTCATTATTAGTTACTCTGGCATTTTAATGTCTCCACAACATTTGTCTAAAACACCACTGTGGGTATTTGTGGGAGTTCTCTAATTTGATTTAGGGTTGCAGAGCTAGTCAAGAACTGGTCTGCAGTATTAAGACACACAAAATCTTTACAAAAGCATTACTTGACAGGATCATAAATTCAACTAGGTATTAATTTAACTGACTCAACAAATTCCATGCAACAATGTGTTAAATACCCTAACACTTGACTTATAATTACGGAGCATTAATATTCTGTTTCCTCATCCAGAGATATCATGTAGTAATGGTAGAATATCCATCATCAATGGAATGCTATCCTCCATTACCCTGGAGCATAACTCTTTACATGCCACACTGTTTTACTACTCTTGCCTCACCTAGTTGGTAATTCTTTAGGGTGCTTTCCACAAGCCTTGAGGTGTTTGGAAATATAGTTATAGCCACCGTATGTTTTATAGACTAATCAGTGTCACTCACGCCACATTTACTTCATAAGAAATTTCCTGGTTCGACCTGGGAACCGAGCTAAATTAAAAATATTTGCCTTGATGTGAATTTGAACCCATCACCAACAGGAAAGCATGCTAGTCATGTGTTACCATGGCTCCCATTGGTAAGTCTTATCGAAACTAATTGCCCTTCAACAAGAGCCAACATAAGCTTAGAATGAGTTGGTTGAGGGCCTGTGTCCAAATGGGAGACATAGGGTAAATGAAGAAGAACAAGAAAGGAGCCAAACCACCTATTCTAACCATACTTAATTGGACTAGGTTTTATCCCATGTGGCTTGGTCTCTTTTCATAGAGCAGCCTGCCAAAAGCAATGCACAGTGCATGAATTCCATAGGTCCAGTTAAGACCCAACGGGAGTCTAGAGAAAATGGCACACTTAAACCAAATGACAGACTCAGGAAATGAGGCCATGACCTTAGGAAAGCCAGGCAGATGGCGCAGCCAGTTCGCATAAATTATACACACATTAGGATTATACATTAAAGTAAATTTATATAATATGCTATTTTAAGTGGATACATATTTATATTATACACAATGGAACATTTATGTAATGTGTTGAATGAAGTATACACATATTTAGAATACACATGAAGGACAATTTATGTAATGTGTTTTCAAAATGGAAGAAAGCATATATTTATATTGTCGCACAATACCAACTTTTTCAGATCATGGATTTATCTTATCATCACACTGAAGTGCAAAGGTTTCATTACAAGAAATTTGGAAAAATACAGATGTGTTTAAAATCATGTACTTGTTATTGAGTTAACACTTTGAACCAAGTGAGTTTGAAATAAATTGTTATAGCTGCATTGGTCTTATATTCTCTTTTCTACAAGAGATCCTTAGAATTCTATCATGAATAATACTCCTTTCTGTCCTGCAGGTATTGGAGGCACTGGACGCCAGAGTGTTACTAGGCTGGCTGCTTTCATATCTGACTTTGAGCTATTCCAGATTGAGATTACCAAAAACTACTCAGCTGCAGAATGGAGAGGTGATCTGTGCAAGATGATGCGTCGGGCTGGTGAACTAGGTGTTTCAACAGTATTCTTGTTTGGTGACCATCAGATCAAGGTAATGTTTTCAGCATGTCATTTGAAGTTACACCTAGTCATAGAAAAAATATTTGTGTCACAGTTCGGAAGAGATGATGTTTTCAGCATGTCATTTGAAGTTAAACACACCTAGTCATTGAAAAAATAATTGTGTCACAGTTCGGAAGAGATGATGTTTTCAGCATGTCATTTGAAGTTAAACACACCTAGTCATAGACAAAATATTGTACAGAAATCAAAATTAACGTGAAAAACAACGAGAAGGATTGTTCGAAAGTCAGACATAGACTGGTCATAGCAATGCAGGGGTTAAAAGTATTAAAATTCCTTGGCACAACACCAGCAAACAGTCTTTGAGAACAAGGATTGTTTCTTTTGTAGCATGGACCATTTTGCAATCACTCAAGAAGAAAATTACAGAAAAGTTCTTATATAATCATGGACCAAGCAGAAGAAAAACACTACATGCTACGAGATCTGAACATCAAAGACAACTGGCTCATAAATAGCATCATGTCTCGGAAACTGAAATACTTTGGCCATATTACCGTATTTTACGTAGTATAAGACGCACTTTTTTCTTCAAAAAATTGCCTTCAAAATGCAGGTGCGTCTTATACTCGAAATTAATTAAATATAATTTTTAAAAAAATATTGCTTAAAAATTAAAGTGCGTCTAATAGTCCGTAGCGTCTTATAGTCCGTAAAATACGATATACGTCACAGTGGCTTGGATAGAACAACAATGGAAGAAGAGGCAGGGGTAAACCAGGATGAAGCTGAACACAGGACGTTGCAGAAACCTTGTGCATGTGGCAGGAGAAAAGGCCAGAGGTGAGAAACTTGTTTATAGGCCATGATGAGAGCGATGTTCTCCATAGTACCTGTTACATAATGATGATGTATGGAGTCTCAGACAAGCACCTATCAGCTGCACTCTCTGCTTATACAGTCATTCTTAAACAGGATATAGTTTTATATGTCCCACACTGCTCAGTCAATCCATCCATCAAATCTAAATCCTGATTTTACCCCATGGTGACACTGCCATGGTATTTATGTGGATTCATGAATACATAAATTCACCCTGTCTATTTCAGGATGTGTCTTTCCTTGAAGATGTAAACATGATTTTGAATACTGGAGATATACCCAATCTTTATGAAAATGAAGAGCGACTGGAGATTATTGAGAAGGTGTGTGTTTTAACTCTTTCTGTACCAACTCATCATACATTTCAATCTGTCTGCAGTCATTTGTTACATTAATTTATTATTCCTGATTTTTACTTTAATCCTGTGAACCTTATTTCACATGACCTAAAGACACTGTATGGCAGCTCCTAATGGGACAAATGTAAGTGGCATGTAATCTTTCCACATATAATTATGATGTCCATCATCTGTGATCTCTTATAACGGATAATCAATATAGGAAGAGTTATCATCACTCTTCACCCAGTGTCTGCAACACTTCTCATGGAGCTCAATGTACATGTAATTTTCACTGCACAAATACCTTTGTTTACAGCCATCCCATCATTCCATTGAACCCTTTACATAGCAGACGTTTGTCTGTTTTGTAGCTCTGAACGGGCAAGAAGAATTTTGAGGTTCGGTAAAATTTCGGGTTACATTAGTAAAATCATCACATAAAAGGTGTTAGTCAACCGATTTTACTTAAATGAAAAACAAAGTGAAGTATAAAGCATGCAGAGTATTTTACTCACGTGAATGTTCCCGGTAATCCACACATGACAACAAATATTTATAAAATACAATATATTGTTTGTGATTGTCAGTCATTATACGGCAATTTACAAACACATTTTCATAATCAGAATCACTTTCTTTAAAGTCCGACTCACAACTGCTAACGCAAAGTAACGCTGATCACTGATATCTAGCTCTGATTCAGTCAAATTCATGCACTTAAATGTCACTTAAATTTAACCCAGCGAAATCTCCACTATCACTTGAAGAATTGTCAAAATCCATTTTGAAAAACTAAGCGTAAAAACCCCGAAAACTATTTTTTAAAATTTGTTCAAATTCATAGTGCATGCTTGTAAATGGCGGCCACGTTGTCAAGCTATCAGTGAAACTGAAAGTAGACAATCGGAAATCTCCGAAAGCCACAAGATTGCATTTTTACAATGCTAGTAGTAGCTCGGATACATTCAGACAGTTTGCCCATTCCGAGGTAAAGACGCATTCAGACGATTTGCCCAAATGGTCTTATCAGCCTTCATTTATTAACTCTTTAAATCCGAAAAGATTACAACAGCTACCGGCAACCAACCTGGGGCAGTAAGAATAACAACAAAATCACAAGTATATTACTTTCAACAGGGCCGGATATCATCATCATCATCATCACCGTGTGTCTTGCCACAACCTCACTTTGCTAAAATGGCATGAAAACGGGACTCTTTACATGTACATATATATTCATCTGTATAAATACGCCATCACTGTACAAAATAGGTGCGATGCAATAGGAAATATAGGCAATATAGATGAACAGTGGCAAATGGTAAATGAGTCAATGCGGCAGATATCAAAGGAAATAATATCAGAGATAAAGAAGAAAGAATGGTAGAGGAAATTCTACAATTGATGGACATTAGAACAAAATATAATCAAAATCAAGATGAATATAAAAGAATGCATACTTAATGGTGCAAAAATGTAAGGCAGCAAAAGAAGTCTGGCTAAATCAGTGTTTCCCAACGTGGGGCCCACGCCCCACAGGGGGGCAATTTGACTGTTAAGGGGGGCAATTCGAAAATGGAAGAAATCGGCTGAATATAACAAAACGGGGAGACTTGAGACTGAAGTTAACTAAATTGGAACCTGACATAAGATCTCTTTGCAGCAAGCATCAAGCGCAAGGATCTCACTAAATTTAAATAATAAATAATTACTAATAATTAAAATAATATAGAAAAATCTTTCATTAAAATTATTTTGTACTTGAATTTCAGTTCTCCATTATATGTTTTGAAAATTTACTTACTGTGTTTGCTCAATAATTACCTAGTGATTTCTTCCTAAAACCTATCATTCAAGTTTCTGTAGTGAACATTTCAATTTTTTAATATTAAAAATTATGTATATGTTGAGGGGGGGGGGGGGTGGGGTGGGGGGGGGCAATATGAATTTTAGAAAGGCTTAAGTGGGGCGTGGCACAAAAAAGGTTGGGAAACACTGGGCTAAATAGTCAGTGCAGCGATATTGAAGATAAACGAGAAGATATCAAATCTATGCCCAGAAAGAAACAGGAAATATCAGTCATTAGATAGCATACAGCAAGCAGTTGCTTGAAAGCAAGAGAAGATAAAATATTAATGGACAAAGAAAAGAAATCTGAAAAATGGACAAATGTATAAAAAAGTTATTTGATGATGTTGGTAGATCAGAAAGAATTAAAATCATGTGAAGAACCACCAATACTGAAAACAGAAGTTGAAGATGCTATACAACATCAAAAGCAAGGTACATCCTCGGGGCCAGATACCAATTTGTTGAAGATATTAAAGCTTTTGGTGAATTGGGTATAGAAATGATTAGTAGGCCTCTTTCAGTCCTGAAGGACTATAGAGTTGTGCCGCTTGGGAGGTGCCTGGCAGCACCGCTGGTGATTGTATAGTCCAATTCGAGAATGACAATCTCTGTCACAGTTTCCGCATCTGTGAGACGAGGCAAGTCCCGCAGTAAGTGACTGCTCTTTGAGCCTGTGCCGTCTCTCCTCAGTTTTTTGGATCTGATTGCGCTCAAAGAGCACCAGTCCGTTTCGTACATCTCTTCTCCAGGAGCATCTGTCTGTTGCAACTCTCTCCCACGTGTCTGGATCTATTCCAATGGTTTTCATATCTTGTTTACACACATCCCTATATCGCATTTGGGGTCTTCCGGTTGGCCTCTTTCCTGTGGCTAGTTCTCCGTAAAGGAGATCTTTGGGAATACGTTCGTCCTCCATTCGAGATACGTGGCCCAACCACCGGAGGCGTCTCTGCTTGAGGAGGGTGTGCACTGTGGTAATATCTGCTCTTTCAAGCACCTGTTTGTTTGTTATGTGGTCTTTCCATGTTATGCCCAGGATACGTCTCAGACATCTTATGTGGAAGGAATTCAACTTCCTTTCCTGTCTTGAGTACAGGGTCCAGGATTCAGACCCGTAGAGTAGTGTGCTAACAACACAAGCTTTATATACTTGAGCTTTTGTACGCTCTGTTAGTCTATTATTCTCCCAAACTCTTTTAGCTAGCCTGGAAAATGTTGTGGCTGCCTTTCCAATGCGTCTGTCGATTTCTGTCTCTAATGAAAGATTATCTGATATTGTCGATCCCAGATACACAAAATCGTGGACGACTTTCAATTCATAATTAGAGATTTTGATTGACGGAGGCGCATCAGCATCTTGTTCCATCACCTGTGTTTTATTTAGGCTAATGGTGAGCCCAAAGTCTTTGCAGGCAGCTGCAAAACGATCTATGAGCCTTTGGAGATCTTCTGCTGTATGAGTAGTCAGTGCTGCATCATCTGCAAAAAGTAGTTCTCTTACGCATCTTGGTCTTATTTTGGTCTTTGCCTTGAGTCTTGATGGGTTAAAAAGTTTGCCATCAGATCTTGTGTGGAGGTATATGCCTTCAGTGGCAGTCCCAAATGCTTGCCTTAAGAGAACAGCAAAGAAGATACCAAAGAGTGTAGGAGCAAGCACGCATCCCTGCTTTACTCCGCTGCTGATGCTGAATGACTGGGATGTTGAGCCGTCAAATAAAATGGTCCCCTGCATGTTTTCGTGGAATGATTTCACGAGACTAAGAAGGGTGGGTGGACATCCAACCTTTTCAAGGACCTTAAAAAGGCCGCTTCTGCTCACGAGGTCAAATGCCTTTGTGAGGTCGATGAAGGCTATATATAATGGCTTCCTCTGTTCTCTGCACTTCTCTTGGAGCTGCCGGAGTGAGAAAATCATATCGATGGTGGACCTGTTGGGTCTAAATCCGCACTGCGATTCGGGGTAGATTCTTTCAGCAAGAATGTGTAATCTTTTAAGGATTACTCTGGCAAAAATCTTGCCTGTAATGCTGAGAAGGGAAATGCTGCGATAGTTGTTGCAGTCGCTTCTGTCGCCTTTGTTTTTATAAAGGGTAACGATGTTTGCGTCTTTCATATCTTGTGGTATTGATTTTTCTCTCCAGCAGAGCTGTAATATTGCATACAGTTCTGGGATGATTGTTTCTTTGCTACATTTTAAAATTTCAGGTGGAATACTATCTTTTCCAGGTGCCTTGCCGGATTTGAGAGAGTCTAGTGCTTCGCTGATTTCTGTGAGGCAAGGTTCGTTATCCAAGGCATGCATGGCGGACTGTTGATCGATGGCTTCCAGAGCTTCTTCGCTGACAGTGTTATCCACTGAGTATAGCTCTGAGTAGTGTTCTACCCAGCGATCCATTTGTTTCGCTCGATCTTTTATGATTACCCCCTCAGTTGATCGTAAAGGGGCCATCTTATTTTTTGATGGACCGACAGCTTGCTTGATGCCCTCATACATTCCTCTTATATTTCCAGTGTCTGCACAAGTTTGAATTTGAGCAGAGAGCTGTAGCCAGTACCTGTTCGCACATCTTCTTGCCATCTGTTGTACTCTATTTCTGGCCGTTCGCAATGCCTGCAGTGTTTTCTCTGAAGGTGATGTTTTATACATCGAGAATGCATGTCTCTTTATCTCCAGGACTGGGAGCATCTCTTCAGAGTGTGCTTCAAACCAGTCGGTTGACTTAGTTTGCTTCTTGCCAAATGTTGATAGTGCTGTATTGTAGATGGTGTCGCGAAAATGACTCCATCTCTCGGTGGAATCTCCGTCTGTGGGGCCGGGCAGAGTATCCGCTAGAGCCTGCATGAATTTGTTGACCTTCTCTTTATTTTGGGTGCCACTGGTGTCAATGCGTGGTCTTCCTTCTGTTCGGCTTCTGTAGATTCTCTTGGGCTTTATCTTCACCTTGCTGGAGACGAGTGAATGGTCGGTGTCGCAGTCAGCACCATGATAGCTGCGAGTCATCCGTACATTGCGGAGGTTGCTGCGTTTAGTGAGCACCAGGTCGAGTTGGTGCCAGTTCTTTGATCTGGGGTGCCTCCATGACACCTTGTGTTGAGGTTTCGTGTCAAAGAAGGTGTTGGTCACGCACAGATTATGGTGGCTGCAGAATTCCAAGAGACGTTGTCCATTGTCATTGATCTTCCCAACGCCAAACTGTCCTAGACATGAAGGCCAAGATTCGTGGTCAGAGCCAACCCTGGCATTGAAATCCCCCAGGATAAAAAGATGTTGTTTCTCTGGTGTTTCACTGACTTCTTTGCTAAGGTCGTCATAGAACTTGTCTTTAGATTCTGATGCTGCAGTTAGTGTTGGGGCGTAAACGCTTATAATACTAACTGGGCCTGCCTCTGTCTGGAGTTGGAGCTTCAATATTCTTTCAGTGCCATCACTTGGTGGTATGATGGAATTGAGCAGCTTGTTTCTGATAGCGAAGCCAACTCCATGCTCCCTGGTCTCTCCGCACGGTTTGCCATGCCAGTAGAAAGTGAAGTCCCTCTCCTTGATGCTTCCAGATTCTTGGAGTCTGGTCTCTTGCAGGGCGACAATGTCTATCCCCAGTCTTAGCAGTTCGTTGTTTATCACTGCAGTTTTGCGGGCATCCACAATCTCATTTAGATCGTCTGAGATGCCAGGGGTCATGGTTCTTATGTTCCATGTTCCCAGCCTTAGGGCCGGTTGTTTTGTTTTTTTCTTGCTGTTAGGTGTATAGATTGCGGTCCATGTGTCAGGATTTCCCCCTAAGCTCCACACACCCTCAGGAGCAGATGAACCGTGGCGAGACAACACCTTATTGACTGGGGGCTGCCCAGCTTAGGCGGGCGGTAGCTGTCTAGTGAGATACGATGATCTCTCCCACCGTCGGAAGTAGCCCCTGGCGCCTTGCTCTACGCCAATCGAGCATTAAGACTTATAACCGGCAAATGCTACTTCCCGTGTTGTGTCACCGCTTTACGCGGTGCTGAAGTGACCTCTTCAGGGCACAAGCCTGGGCAATGGAAATCAGAGAACCAGCTGTTGCCCAGTAGCAGGTTCCCCCTCTCCACGTCGCCGATGTTGACCAAGGGAAAGGCAGTAGCCAATGCAACTTGGCATCGGTGCCGTCGCAGGAGTTGCCAGAACTATGTTGTTTACAACATGGAACTGCCTTAGGGACTCCATCTCCGGATTTGTCCTCAGGGTTTACTCCCGAAGCCTTTCCCATATGGGTATACCCGCAAGGCAGCGGAGGTTTGAGATTTAGAGTTCCCTCTCTTAGAAGAGATACCAACCAAGGCTAACGAGCCTCCTCTGCCCGGGAATCAATAAGGAGGGAAGTCTACCATTCTTCCTTCCTGGCAGTGACCATACTGATCGGATGACCGTAGCCATTGTCTCTACTGAGAGATCCTCTGCCCACCGTCACTGACTTGAAACCATAACCAACAACTATCTGTCGGCTGCTCCCAAGTCCAATCCACCACCTGCTCCCATGGCTTCACGTTACCTTGTTGGGGGGGCTAAACGGGTACTCCACCTTGCCCAAGGGTGTCCCGTAGGCTAGCGGAGGGAAGGAGGCACCTTACTTCTCCTTTGAAAGGGTATACCCCTACCCCGCTACCCCTATAGATGATATAAATAGAAATGATTAAATTGTTGAATATCTATAATAGTGGATATATACCTGATGATCTCTTGAAATCTATTGTTATGGCTCTACCAATGAAATTTGGTGCTATGGATTGTGGAGAAAATTGCACAATTAATTTAATGAGTGATGTGACTAAAGTACTAATGAGAATTATAATGAGAAGAATCAGAAATAAAATTAGTTAGAAATTGGAAATGAGCAATGTAGATTTGTGGAAGGTAAAAGCACAACCAACCTGGATGTCCTGGTCCAATGGAGCACAAATGCACATGCATTAGTGGCCACCAGATTGCTACAAAGAGCTGTTGATGCATTAGTTGCATGGGCAAATAGATGGTGTGTTAGCATAAACACTTAGAAGTACAGCACCACTCTATTACCATCTCGCCAAAACAAAAGGCAGGCTATATCCAGATCCAGATAAATGGAATACCCTTAAGAGAAGATAAAGATATAGGAGTAACATTTGATGACAAGCTGACATGGAGGAAGTATATCAACAAAGCATTAGCAAAAGCCAGAAGGAAAATAGCTATCCTGAGAAAGCTAAGTGGAACCACATGGGGAACCAGCGAGAAAATACTTAGCAAAGTTTATGAACAGAGCATACGACCACATCTGGAATATGGGTCAACTACATGGTGTTCAGCATCAAACACCACACTAGCTGGACAAGGTGCATAATCAAGCACTTAGAGTCACCACAGGAGGGATGAGATCAACCCCTATAGTGGAGATGTTGGGGATGGGGAGGACACAAGCACTGAGAGAGCGCAGAGATAAGAAAACGCAAATACATGCAAAAAAGATTCTCAGCATGCCACCCTATGAAGAACAGATTTAAAAACCTTACTATGGGGCAATTGAAAAGAAGCAGTTCCCAAAGCTGCTGAGTTGTCTACTCTTTGCAGACCATTGCCATTCTTAGGAGGGAGCAGGTCCTCAATAGCTGTTTCAGAGACACAGAGTGAGTTACATCTATTGGAGATGGCCGTAGTAGCTTTCTCCCAATGTTTGAAAGTGTTGCACACTTAAAGAGAAGGTGAACAGCTGTTTTGTGAGGATGAGAACATTTCCGTGCAGGGATCAATGTCAATTATTGATGTGGTTTAGATGGCTATTGATCATAGAATATACTGTTTGAAACTGAAAAATTGGGCATTGCATGTGTTAACATTCAAGGTAATAACAAATAATGGAGTTAAGGTGTTTTGAGACACATCCAGCACAGACTTTTGGCACCATTTTTTTTAAAAAAGGTATTGTTTCTTCTATCTGGTACCAGACTGTTCTTTCTTTTTTTAAATTTTCAGTCCTATAATTTATAGCATGCAGTCCAATAGGTGATGCATTTATAAACTGGCTTCGTATGTGTCTTTTGGTCATTTAAAAGATCAAGTTTTCTCAAAGCAATATAACTGTTATACGTGGTTTTAAAAGAAATATTTCAAAGTGATAAGCAGAGACAAAAGCAGTATAAAGTTTAGTAATAGCGACCAGCAACAATGATTAGCTTCAATCATAGGCTCTTCTAAACATCAGAAAATAATATTTGTCCATTATTGTTACCAGAAAATGTCCTGGGGAGTAAAGCTGGCCATCATGGTATTGCTCATATCGCCCATACAAGTGCTGATTGGTCTATACAAATATGGGGCTTACACTGTGTGCCCAGTTGACCCGAAGATGTGTGAAAAAGTTGATTAACTTTTTCTTACCTTATGCCCAAGGTGTGTAAAATAATCCTGCACTTTTGACTATTATTACAGATAACTGTTTAATTTTCTGTACTGTTAACAGATGCAGATCTTATGCCAGAAGGAGAATGTTCAGCTGGAGTTTACACCACTGAACATGTACAACAAATTTATTGAGCGCATCAGAAACCATCTACATGTGGTGCTGGCTTTCAGTCCAATAGGTGATGCATTCAGAAACCGGCTTCGTATGTTTCCTTCGCTCATTAACTGCTGCACCATAGACTGGTTTGAGGTAATGACAGCCTAGTGATCATCAAAAGTGGTATCTGTATGACACCTGAATTGTAGAAGTACATCAATAAAATATCATATTTAGAATAACAGAAGTCGCTGCTGTTTGAGCTCCCAAAGGAGCATGAGGCATCAAAGAACTCTAGGTGTAGACTTATTTCTATACAGGATGACCTTTAACAGGTACTGCTACCCTAGGGGAATGAAATTCTAAAGACTTACAAAGCCTCAGTCATAAGAGAATAGTGAGCCTTTTCTTCACTAGCTTTTTGTTCAACTCCACAACATTGGGGTAATTATGTTTAAAAATGTCCAACTCAATCAGTCAATCTAGCACTGTCTTCACAATGAAGGTTAGCTGCATTGGATCTCCAACATTTTCTGTCTTGCTCTTTTGGTACAATCTGTCAGCACGCTGCTTGTCCATCTATTATCTTCCCACTATAGTACATCATTGGGGGCTGAGTGGTTTCGAGGTATGGTGTCCGCCTCGAGTACTGGAGGTCCCGGGTTCAGGCCCCGGTGAGGACCGGGATTTATTTTAAAAATCCACCTGGACTTCCAGCAATAAAATTTCCCCTGGTCTCTGGGTAGTGAGATCGGATGCCCGTGTGTATTGTTGCGCATGTAAAAAAATCCCTTGGCAGTTGGAAATCGAAAAAGAGTAGCCTAACGGCGCTGCCCGGGCAAAATTTCGAGTTAAAAATCTACCCAAAGTATTTCAGGATCCTCGCCGATGCAACGGAGTTCGTGCATTGAGCTGAGTTTCTCCAGACTCAGGTTTGAGTTAAGAGGAAAACGGAGCACTTATGGGTTAAACCGTGTGCCGTGATGTTGATCCAACGACTAAATGACTATAGTACATCATTGTTGGTACTTATTGTGTATGTCAGATATTCATGACAGGCAAGTCCTTGACAGATGAGGTATTAATTTTCCATGGCAGTAAGTTAACTTACGTATAATGGCTTTGTCAGTGGCATGACTGAGTTTCACAGGTGATTTCACCAGCATGTTTAATCTTCTTCATGTTAGGTAGATAGTTAGTAAACAGATCATCCTCACTGTTTATTGACCTTTCAGTCTGTAAGCATTCAGATCCCCTCCTCAGTAATCTCCCTCAGCATTTAACAGCTGACAACACCACTTTTGTGTTGATTTACTATTTTATTTTTGCCCTCTGCATAGCACTCTTGTCTGGCTTCACCCATTTTCCCCTGATATTCAAGCAGTCTGGTCAATGCAGATTTTCAGTCATCCCTTGATTCGTTTAATCGTCTTACCTCTCTGAGGGCATTCACTATATCAGCCCGGTCCATTGCTTGTCCGCTATCTGCAGCCACCCTACCCTTGAACCTGTCTGCTTTCTCTTACTCCAGCATGAACAAAAATGAAATGGACTTTTGTCAGCCTTGACCTCCTTAGAGACTCCACCCACTGTTCAGACCCAGCCCATCTCGATCCTCTTGAGCTTACTCACTGAATCTTCTTCTTTAGGTCCCTGAAGACATCTGCAATGACTCCAATCCTCTCATTCATTAGTATTTTGACCTTGTTGGTGTTACTAATATTAATTTTTGTTGAGAAGCAATTTCAGCTTTCCACATTCATCCTTCTATGTCTTCCTCAACCTCTCTTGCTCTTAGTATTTTCCTACACACTGCTAATCTCTCTGTTTCACTCTTTTGTAGACATGTCTCATACATTTCTTTGTCTTTTTCATGTTGGGTTTGACGAGTACTAGTGCAAAACCTGCAGTACTCAGTACCTCAGCATATGTTTTCTTCACTATTTGCAATATTGTGAACAGTCTACTGGGGAAAAAAATACACTTCCCCACTGATTTAAGTTTATTCATAATTTCACTGCTTACAGTCCAACATTCCATCCATACAAAATAACAGCCATATGTAACTTTTCAGTATGCAGATTTTCTATTTTTCATTATGTTGTTCATTCGTTACAGAGAAAGCTTAAACAGCTGGACAATAAATAATAATATATAAATTAACTACATAATGTCTGATGATAATCTGATGACAGGAGTGGAGTGACATGATTGCCTATGTATGTTCCAGAAGAGGCATCTGAAGAAGCAGAATTACAGAAGCATAATAAAGAAAGAAACAGTGTAGCACAATAATAAATGAAACAAAATTAGACCTCGTAAATTAATGAGTCATAATTAAGAGAACAAGGCAGGAACGTTAGTAAGACATAATGAAAATAATAACAAAAGCATGATTACGATATTAAAATATTACTGTAGGAACTATGCAACAGCGTGATAAATGCATGAACATAAGGACAAAGAAAAATCAATAATGAACATACGAGGGGAGACAAAAAATTGTCATAATGGTAATGCTATAACACAAAGAGGTGTAATGTGGAGAATTATCCAAAGGTTTGTTTCTTTATCCTCCTTCAGATGTCACCATGTTGAACAGATATTGAAAGTGATTCACTTGTTTGAGTTTACACTGCTAAGTATATAACATATCTGAAAGTGAAAGAGCAGAAAGTTATAGCATGACTGAAAATCAAAGAACATTGATGTCTTTGAACTGCAACTCATATATTGTTACCTTGTACTTGTTTCCACTTTATATTGTCTAGTCTTGGCCTGAAGATGCTTTAGAATTGGTGGCTAATAAATTCCTGGATGATGTGGAGATGTCAGCAGAAGTGAGGGCCAGCACTGTCAGCATCTGCAAACACTTTCATATGAGCACTTGTACCTTGTCTCAGAGGTCAGTTATCTACACCACACTCCTCCAACTCACCATGATGTCATGAAGTCTTTTGTCATACATTTTACTTTTGAGTATGTTTTTATGTGTGAGTGTGCTTCTTTCTGTGGTCTTCAAGACCCTTTTATGTATATGAATTTGATAAATTATGTTCAGTGTGTGAAGCAAGCAAAACGGTCATTTGAAGCCACAAACATATTGGCTTTACAGAAAATAGCTGAAAATATCTTTGACAGCCTTAATGAATAATCTAAAAAGTGACTCAGACACAAAGTTAGTATTTCACAAAACAGAAAATATCAGTTGACATTTTGACCACATTATGAGACGAGAAGAAGTATTAAACATATTGTAGCAAGTGGACAGATTTATGGAAAGAGGTTGAGAAAGACAGCAAGAGAAGATTTGTAGCAGCAATATTATCATGTCCTATAAACAGTACTGGGGAGAATGAGAAATGCCAATTTGATCTCACTCTTGAAGAAGAAAAACTCCAAACTGAGTATTCATGATGTAAAGGATAGGTACACTGCAGGGTGGCTAATGCTACACTAGGAACTGAGTATCCAGCAGGATAAATGAACAACCTGAAATAAACTGGCTACTTAGGATGCAACAAGGGGAGTACTCATCTTTTTTTTTTTTTTTTTGTTCGCATATCCTTTACAGGACATCGCTGTCAACATCAGCATTTTTCAGCTCATTGTTTATTTCTTGGCAAGATTACGCTCAGTAGTTTGCCATTGCTTTCTGAGCGACCAGCTCACATACCCCGTAAGTTACCGACGCAGAGAGAACCGCTACCAATTCTCACGCACGTCACGTTACTCACGAGAGTATACAGGATTACGGAGCAAGTCATGTAACCCCTAGACTGTACTCATCTTAGCAATCTAAACTATTGCTAAAGGTGGCTGACAACAAAACTTGGTTGAATTGGAAGGTCAAGGGAAAACCATCACACTATCTCTCATAGTTGAAACTTTGGATTTACTTTGTAGATCTAATGGTCATGGAAGATGCCCGATGTGAGACAAATATTAGAATTATTTGAGGGCGAGTCAATAAGTAAGTCACACTATTCTGTGGGATGGCAGGTAAATGTAGTTGGTGTTTTCTACAGGTGTCATTAGGTGACACCAACATCGAACATTATATTCCCGTTCGTCAAGTGGCGCTAGGTGTCTTATGCGCATGCGCAGCGCATAAACAAAATGGTGACTGCACTTACGGAGTATACAATCAAAGCGCAACGTGCTGTTGTGCGTTTTTTGTGGGCAAACGGACTGCCTGCAAAGGACATTCCTAAGGAAATGCTTCCTGTTTATGCTGACAAATGTTTGTCCCGTAAAGCAGTGCATAGCTGGATAGAACATTTTTCTCAAGGATGCTCTAAAATTGTTAATGAAATCCGATCTGGTCGTCCTGTTGAGATTGCAACAGAAGCATCCATGCAGCGGGTGGAGGAGATGATTAGAGGTGACAGGCGAGTAATGATAAACTCTGTAGCATCTGCAGTAGGGTGCTCACATGGTTCAGCATACAGCATAATGCATGATCGATTGAGATTTCGCAAATGACGCTGAAGTGAAAACATGGTTTAGAAAACAGAGCACGCAGTTCTATGCAGCCAGTTTGGGAGGACTGATAAAATGATGGGATAAGTGCATCAATGTTGGTGGAAATTATTTTGAAAAATAAAGGGACAATGTATGTATAAAAATAAGCTGGTTTCAAGTTATCATATTTAGTTATTTTTCTACAGCCATTTGTGACCTACTTATTGACTCCCCTCGTAATTGTCGTTTTTCTCAATTTTTCTAAAAATGTATTCATGTTTCAGAAGCATATGAATAAAGTATCAATATTTATATTACCTCTATTTCCACATTAATGGGTTTCTAGCCTCAGATCGCAAAATCTGTTTTCTTGATAATATTTGCTGTCCCTTGGTGATTCTACTTGTATCCCAGAGTGTTTTCTTGTGTAATTCCTTGTGGTGAGAACTGGTGACAAGCTAAGTAGCATGTTATTGGAGAAATAATTCCATCTTTATGGTTGAGCATAGCACATCTGCCAATTGCTGGGGTTGTCAAAAGTTTAAACACCAGTGTGGCATTTACTGGCTATAATTCAGCAAATCAATGTAGCATGTATTTTATTTTGTTAGCGTAAAAAAGACAGTTGCGTAACTTTATGTCTCAACATAGAAGAGATAACATTAAGAGTTCATATGCTTTGTTGAGATAGTTTTAACATCACATTTTTTTTTTTCCGCGTTTCCATCCTGTTTCAGGATATTGCGGTCAACACCAGCATCTTTCAGCTGTATGTTGATTCCTAGGCTAGATTACGCTCATCAGCACGCCACGACTTTCTGAGCGACCGGCTCCATACTCTCATAAGTCACTTTTGCGATTCGAACCACTGCTAATTCTCGTCGCGTCACGTGACGAGAGTATTCGGGGTTAGCGGAGAAAGCTGCTAACCCCTCGGCCATGGAGCCGGCTAACATCACATTTGCTGTTAGTTAATTAGTCGACAGATCATCCTCATTACACATCGAACCATTCAGTCCATAAGTGCTCGGATCCCCTCCTCAGCAAATCCCACTGCGTGTAGTGGCTAACGACGCCAGTTCTGTGTTGGTTTATCAATCTTCTTTGGCTTCCTGCGTAGTGTTCTTGTTTGGCCACCCCTCTTTTAATTTGCTGTTCTCACAGTCTGCCCATGGTTGTAGATTCACAGTCATCACTTGGTTCACGCAAAAGTCACATCATATTTGCTGTTCATATGTTTGATGAGATAGTTTTAACATCACTTTCACTGATTGATGATGTACTTAGTTTTAATGTAACTTCTGCTGTTCATATGCTTTGATTTGTTGACTTTCATTTTTCACATTTATTCTTGCTGTTCATGTACTTTGATGTGATGTTTTTACAAACACGTTCACTGTTCAGATACTTTGATGTGATGAGGAGAGTAAACTATGTGACACCAACTTCCTATCTGGAGCTGATTAAAACATTCAAGAACTTATTGGGAAAGAAACGATTGGAGATTCTTATTCTTAAAAACAGATACAGTGTTGGATTGGAGAAACTTCATTTTTCTGAAAATCAGGTACTTATGACTGATAATTATCATCTCAAACATTACAAATGTACAGCATATATTATACTTGGTGCAATGGAAGCAGGTTGCTATGCCAAGGAACTAGATGGTGTAGAAACATTCAATTGTGGAAGAAAACTTTGATTAGAAGGAAACAAAGCTGGAGTCTGCATGGTATGAACATACAAAACATTAAAAATATTTGAGAGTCATGACCGTTGACCCAAATGGGACTCTCCACCCAGAATAGAAGATGAAATGTTGAAAAATGAGCATAAAGGAGGGAATATGTCTGATGATCAGAAAGACATCGTTTAATATGCTCTGGCAGTAGAGTTTATTATTATTATATGATTAACAAGAAAATAGAAGTACAAGAGAATATAGCGAATCCAGACAAGGCAGATCATAATTTCAGTTTCACTGCTAGACTTGTGGCCTGGTGACTGTCAAACTGTAACTTTGGACATGAAGGGTTGCCTTATATGTTTGATTGTGATCATTCTGATGTTCATTATTGTGCAGTTGGCTAATGCACCATTTTCAGCCAGTAAATCTTGCATAAGACTTTTTGTTAATATTGGAGTGGCTGAGTCAAGTACCCGATATTTAATTTAATCCTTATTGTCTGTTTTTATTTCACATGGTTGCCTATTTTTATTTCACATGGTTGCATAATGAGCCAGGTCTTAGTCAGATATGATTGAGCTACCGTATGACAGTAGATGGTACTACCTGCTTTCTGTTAGTGCTGAATGTAGGGCAGCGCTTACTAAACCCAACACCCCATATTGTACCAACTGCTTTGGATGCAAGATCACAAATGGGAGGGTACAAGTCATATTTTGGTGTGAGGAAATGCAACCTAAATACTAAATGTCGTGGCAGGGCAAACAAGGCCCTAAGCCTTGGTTGGCAACTGATCTAAGATCGAAGCTCCGACAGGCGGACAGTTAGAGCATTGCTTTCTGATCAGGCAGCTTCTGCAGCTTGTCTTGTTCCAGATGTATTGGTGTTACCTTTCCACTGAAGTAAATTAGGCAGGCCAAGACAGGGGTCATGCTGCATGGACAATACATGGTCTCTACAATTCAGCCAAGGCTTTGTGCTATGGAAAGATATAACTCCATCCCTGGTCTTAACCGGTCTCGGAATCAAAGCGCGAGGTAGCAGTTATGGGTTATAAGTCCTTGTCTGCGTGATGGTGGGGATGACCATATGTTCACTTGTATCCATTGTGGACGAACATTTACAGCACAAATTGGTCTGGTCAGTTGCATACACTACCGCCATAGTTTGTAGTTGTTAAGCTTTTTTTTAAGCTCATTGTAACAAACTATCGTCTGTAAAGATGGCAAGGTGCCAGTAAGTAATGTTGCATAATATTATTAAATAATTAAAAACAAAAACAGACATGAATTAAAAAAAAACCTGCTATCAATCTATGAAGTGCTAGGACCCTCACATTTTGTAGGCCTGAATGCATGGAGGTGTAGGTTGCCAGTCTTTCCCTCGTGTAGGGAACAAGCAAGTGCAGGCTTCACACCCTTGTTTGGACCACGCTCATGCCATTATCAACATGATCTCCTAACTATTATACTAACAAATAATGTTATTATGTCGTAATGTAATTATTTTAATGTCATTTTTTGCCTTTACTTTGTGTTATTGCAATTTGCTTTATTTTGCTTTTATTGTTTGCTGATGAAGGCTTATCGCCACAAGGTGATTTTTGTGTTTGTAATCTTGTGAAGCAGATTAACACTTAGGTTTTTCATTGATTAACATTTCCACACCTTTACCAGAGTTAAATCCATTTAATTTATTCTTGCTGTATTCCATATAAGTCTTGACAGGCTCTTTACTTGTAATGTATTTTGCAACAGATCAGTGTGATGCAGGCAGAGCTGCTGGATCTTCAGCCTAAATTAATTGAGACCAGCCAGGAGACGGAAGAACTGATAAGCATTATAGAACAGGAAACCATTGAAGTGGAAGATATCAAAAGAATTGTGGAGGTTGATGAAGCAATGGCTAACAAGGCTGCTCAGGAAGCTGAGGCTATAAAGGTCTGGTGTTAGATTTGTCAAACTTTGATTTATCTCTGCTTACATTTTGTTTGTGAACTGAGTGAACACTTCTGTGTTTATTTGTGCTTTGATGATGTACACTCTTATAGTGTTTTCTTACATTGTTCATAATGCAGTATTTAAATCAGGCCGAAGAGGCCATGTTGCATGCTAAGTTTCATAATTAGAAAATACCAAGCCACAGAAGAACATTGATAGTATGTGTGAATATGATATATAGATACTTTGGATCTTAGTGCGTGCTATGGAGCTTATGCACTGTGGTGAGATTATCCTTGTGTGATCTATGGGTGAATACTTGAGCACATGTGGTTGAATCCGTGTGCAGTGGAAGTGATCTGCCTTGATGTTACTGTGGTCGTAAATAATGATATCTAGGGTGTCTTGGATGGCCAGTGCAATCACTGTGACTATTCTCATCACTTGGCTCACTTACAAACTTCTGCTTACAGATGCGCTCAATGGAGTAGACAAAATGCACAGCTGCAGCTCAACAACTTTATTTACAATGGGGTGCACACAAGACAGAACCTCTGTAACCAGCTGAGTTGCTGGAACCTTTATGATCTGGTACTCATACACTGCCAACTGCAGACAGTCCATTTAGTGACCATGACTTTGTTGCATCTCACTGTTATGCCTGTGATATTGTCAATTAGCACACTTGCTCATTCTGCTATTGCACACTTATACGGGGCCAGTTGTGAAACACTACTCTTCTTGCAACCATAAAAAAAGTCGCTTTAAAGGTGATAGGGTCAGCGTCATTGCACCGGGTTTTATCCCAGTGCGGAAAGTGTAGTACAAAGCACAAACTCCGTAGCTCCAGCAACAACCCCCATGAAAAAATTCACCCGTGAACTGAAGAACGCAGCCTGGAATCGAACCCACAACCTTCACAGCCCAAGTCAGACGGCTTGACCACTTCACCATGGAGACTCCCGACCATATTACATAGAACTTACTGAACTTTATCATAACTTTGTGCTTACTCTAGTTGTTACGTAAAGTATAGGTCAATCTTGATGTTGAAAAACTCTTGAGAATCTAAGGTCTGTATGGTCACTACACTAAGCTGTCCTGCGCCCGAATGCTGAGTCCAGCCTCCCCTTTAACTAGTTACCTATGACCTCTGTGCTTTCCATGAAACGTTGAGCTCACCGAGTATCACTGACCCAGTGTTTGTCCTAGTGTTTTCCCAAAGTTAACCATTGCTGTTGCTGTCTCTCAGGTTGTAGTGTGTGATTACTATTCTACTTAACTGGGTGTGTATTAACTCTTTACTGTCCATGACATGATCCTTTACAAACTGTAAACAATAATGTGAATTTTTAAAAGAATATGTGTGCAGTTTTATTATCCCACTTTGCTATTGTAGCCACTACAAATTCAAATTTTTATATTTTAGTTAAATTTTATGCCATTATTCTACTCCTGCCCCATGTTTTCAAATGCATCTTTTAGGATCAAAGGTAATTCCTTCATTCCACTCCCACTTAATTTTTTCTGATGCATTTTTAGGAGTGAAATAAGATCTACCCAAGAATTATATCCATTTGGAACTCATAACAGTTATCTAGAGAAATCAGCAGCAGGGTAGCCTAGTAGTCTTTCAACAGATCATACAGCTTACCCACGACGTGCAATATAAATGGCAGTTAACCTAAAATCTAAAATGTGTAACCAGGGCAATACAAGCAAAAAATATAATGGAATTAATCTCATTATGAACGCTTTGAAGTATATACCCCCTAATACAGACCTCACAGCCTTTAAGAGTTGAGAAAGGATTAGAATGATTATTTGCTTATTACATGTCTTGCTCATACTATACAAAGTATATAATATATTTGTACATTATATGAATCATCTGCTGTCATTTGTCCTCCAATCTTAGCCATTTTATGCAAAGCCATCCTATTTTAGCCATGTCTTGTAGTTCCTTCCATGTCTTTTCCATATTAATCATCTCTGTCTGCCTGCCTGCCTGCTTTCCAGCCTGCCTGCTTTCCTGCCTGCCTGCTTTCCTGCCTGCCTGCCTGCCTGCCTGCCTGCCTGCCTGCCTGTCTGTCTGTCTGTCTGTCTGTCTGTCTCTTCATATTTTCTGGTCTAGCCTATTCTTAAAATCCAAAATAATGTATCCCCTTAGTGAATGTACACACAGAAGCCACAAACAATATGTTGCATGATTTCCTGCCTGGCATATTTCCTGACAAAATGCAGGGAAATGTGTCCGGTAAGAAATTGTGCAATATATTGTTTATGGCTTCTGTGTGTATATCCTATTCTTCTCTTGCTTTATGGCATGTTAAAGTAATCTGCATGTCCTTTATAGGATGTTGCATTTAACTCCATCATTTATTGTCTGTTTGTGATTTACTAAGCAATTTTTCACTCAGTAGTTAAATATGGCTTTCTGAACAGCTGAGGCCTCATACCAGCAATATCAACACAAAGCGACCAGCTGTCAAACAGCCCGTATTCAATTGTAGAACTGCTTTTCACTAACCCCTGAGCCACAGTTGCCGACAGATGATTATCACATTAATATAATGATCCAGTGTATGTTCTTGTGTGTGTATGTGTGCATACATGTACATACATACAAGAACAAATACACACATATATATAGCGACTGGCCGAGTGACTAGAATGCTGGATTGTCCTTCGGGAGACCTGGGTTCGAATCCTCGGTAAGGTGTGTTTTTTTTTTCTGTCGGGGGCAAAAAAGAAAACTCTAACCTGCACAGTTCACGGTGACTGCACTAGCCAGGCGGCCTTAATTCCTCAGGCTCAAGACCCCCTTGCCATACACCGCAAGGTACCATATTGGCAGTAAATGACAGTGACAGTTATACATCAGTATGTAATGGCCTGATTAGTTATAGATTACTTACAACTGATATCTAACGCATGTTTGCACACTCCTCAGATTGATTGTGAAGAGAAATTAGCTGTGGCCATGCCAGCCATGCGTGCTGCCGTCAGTGCACTGGACACCCTTAAACAAGCGGACATCACAATTGTCAAATCCATGAATGACCCACCTCTTGGAGTCAAGCTTGTCATGGAGTCCATCTGCATTATGAAAGTAAGAAAAACTTGTTATTATTTCATTTTCTTTCTGAAATTGTGTCCTTCTAAGTAATGTAGCATCATTTTAATGAAATGGTTGAACTTGCTTCCGGTAATTATTGAAAGGTTGCACTGTGAGTAATGAGAAGACTGGAATATATTGTAACAGCTGGTTGGATGGATGGAAAAAGTTACAAGTTAACTTTTTCAAATCCTAATGTTGATGTATATGCCACTTCCATGAAGGCATGTTTGCTGCAGCTGTACCACAGACTCATATTTATTCATTCAATGCTCTCCATGCTGAAGTGGTTAAACCACTTGCCTCATGCTCTGAGGATTGTTGGTGCAATTCTGGACTCTGCCATTTGATTCACAAGTGCAGTATTCTCTGAGACTCCCAAGGATCATCGCTGGAGCTGTGGAGTCAGTGCTTTGTTACACTTTTGGCAGGCCACCCTGTGGAAAGAGATCATGCCATATGGGATAACCGTTGCAATTAAGTCACTCCTATCTTTACACCTTTTATTCATTCATTCTATAGGATAATCAGTCTGGACACAGGTGTTGAAGTCCTCTGATCATGATTTTCTATGACCTTCTATTCTGAGCAACTCTCTTCAACTCAACATAGGTCTCTACCACAGTGTCCTTGCATGTCTGTGTGATATAGTTTTTACTAGGGTGCCATTTTCCACCTCTTGCCCTGGATCTTGCCTTCAGTACTTTTAATAATAGACCTATGCCTTTTATTGTGACCAGACCAAGATTAACATTCTACAGTGCTTCAGTGATTTCATGATTATCTTATTGATATTAGAATTTAAATGTCTCCCTGTCTGTATTTAGTCTTCCTGCCAGAACTGACCTCAGGTTTATGTGAAGTTCCAGAAGTTATAATACAGATCATGTTGGTTTGGGAGCTATTTTTTGGTTAGTAATGTGATGTTCACATTTGCTTTGAGACAAATGAATCGATAATTGATGGATAGATAGGTTGTTGGATATATAAATTGTAATTCTAGTAATAATGTGTGCATTTATGTTGGTTGCAGTGAATGTGTTTTATCATAAGTAGGGAAAAACAAATAATGATATCACTATTTTAGGGCATTAAACCAGAGAAGAAAGTTGACTCAAATGGAAGACAGTATGAAGATTATTGGCAGGCATCCAAAAAGGTATACAGTTTTATTTCTTTTGAGATCTAATATGCCTTGATAGCTGATATCATTCTTTGTTCTATCAAGCCTAAACATTTCGTACTGATTTATTGACTCCACTTTAACCCTGTGATACAATTTATCTTATTTCTTGTGATAAAATATGAGGAACAAATGTACATATTGCTTGTTTTGCGTAGAGGAAGGGTTGTCAGATTTCAATTTTCATCCAGATCAACTACCGGTTGCTTCATGGCTTTATCAGCCACTTTCTTAAACCCATAAGGTACTTAGTTCTAGTCGGACTTCTTGTTTTCTTTCTCAGTCCAGGCCATGATGAAGTTGCAGTGATGTTGAAGTTGCTCTCAAAGTTAGCCACCTCAGTATCTTTAAAATGAAACAAACAGATATGTTGAGATCTGCAGAGAAACAACAACAAACTCATTTACAATGCCTCACAAAGATTAGTTTCTTTCCTTGTTTATTATCACCACATGTGACTCTGATAGCAAAACCTTGACAAGAAAGTTGTTTTATGATTTGCTGGTTAATTTCCTTATGAATATTTATGTATTTAAGTAGGTGTGACTATTGACAAATCAGTTAAATGGCTATTTAACACTGTTCAGTTTTTTGGCAAAGTGTTTTATCTGCCATAAAAATATTTTCAGCAAGCCTCAAAATTGATGTTTCCTAATTTATTTTTCTTACGTAGTAGAAGAAGTAACAAAGACATTTATGATCTGTTTAAATCCCCGCTAATCACTGGTATCATCAAGGCTAATAGACTACAATGGCTGGGGCATATAGAAAGAATGGAAGATAATAGGGAAACAAAACTCGCTTACACTCAGGAAATAAATGACCGTAGACCCCGAGGTAGACCAAGACGGCGGTGGAGAGATAATACATGTACAGATCTACAAGCACTTGGAATCAACGACTGGCAAGAGAAGGTCCACCAGAGAGACGAATGGAGACGGATTGTATCTACAGCAAAGAACCTCAATGGCTCGGAATGCTGAAGAAGAAGAAGAGAAGTATCCTTATGTGCATTTTGTCTAGTTCTTTCATGTGTTCATGTCACAGACTAATTTGTAATTGTCTGTCAGATGCTAATGTGTTGCAGTGTAATGTTAATAAATATAAGTTTTATTGTCAAAATGAATGGAATTATTCTTGGAATGTATGATTCTTCTTCTTCATCATAGTTCATCCTGAAAAAAAGACATTGGTCTCGTTGCCCATTCACAGTGGTGAAGCTGTGATATTTATGCTTGTTAGCTTACATATTCAGCTGGAGTCAGCATTTCTTGAGACCAGGCTTGCTCTCAACCAGACTGCAGTTATAATGCAGTATGTCTAGCACCACCAAATGCAGGTAGAGTAGGGCCATTGTAAACTCTGGTTTGCCAACCCTGGTGCATTAAGTTTCCATGTGCATTCATCTCTTTTATGGTCCCATATTTATTGGTTGTGTAGTGGTTAGTGCACATGCCTGCCAAGACAGTGGTACAGATTCAATCCCCAGCAGAGGAAGGATTATTTTTTTTGGACCAGTATAGCTCTGAGGTCGACCCAGCAATGTAAAAATGAGTACTAGACAATGTTCAGAATTTGCTAGGTAATCTCATATGTCATGGTCTAGAACAAGTGAAGACTAAAGCTTCATACTGCAAAGGCAGTATCTGGTATGGGACTACCATTACCTTGATATTTATTGCTGAGTCTTCAACTGACTTTCTAAAATATTAATTAGGTGATATTCTTTAGAAAGGACCACAACTTCCATTAGGGAGCCATGGTAATTTAGCGGCTAGACCCTTGCCTGCCATACCGGTAGTCTTGGGTTCAATCTACATTAGGGTGCTCTTGAATTTTAAAAATTGGCTTGGAATCCAGGTTGACCCAGCCAGGAGTGCCTTGGGAAGTAGAGGAGGCTTGCTTCACCCACTGATTGCCATTTGGTTTATAAAAATATGAAAATATGAGTGTTGTTTAATTTGCCCAGTGGGTATATGCATGTTAAAACTACCTTTTACAACGTCCATTGTGCATTCAGTGATGTTTTTTGTTTGTGTTCAAGTTAATTATTGTAAAACAATAAATGTTTTGGGTCATTATGAATCATAATATTAACTGCATGTAATAGAAGAGATTATAATAATTGGAATAAATTGGGTGAAATGTTGTTTGACCATATGAATTAATGTAGCATTCTTCATCTGCTACCTTTTAGTTCCCAATGCAGCATAGGCTCTTAAGCCAGCGCACACCGAGCCCTCTCATCCTTCATCTCTATTCACGTCCTCCTTGTATTATTTATCTCTGTCACAAGTTACCTTCTCATGAGTAAATTACTATATTATTTGCTGTATTTCAGATGCTTAGTGATATGAAATTTCTTGACTCCCTGAAAGAGTATGATAAAGACAATATTCCCCCTGCCATCATCAAAAAGATTCGAGACAAGTATATTTTAAACAAAGATTTCAATCCAGCTAGCATCAAGAATGTTTCATCAGCATGTGAAGGATTGTGTAAGTGGGTCAAGGCTATTGATGTCTATGACAGCGTTGTGAAGGTGAGAACAAACAATTTAACAGTGAATAAAATTATATGTAATTTTTTTTAAAAACATATGATTCTTTAAAGGGGAGATGTAATTATGAGCAACAGTTGTTGACATTGACAATTTGAACTTACAAACAGCCCAATATGAGCTTAGCCTGTCAGTATTCAGTGTCTGTACAGTCCCTTCTTTCTTTTTCTTTTTCTTCTTCTTCCTTCCTCTGTCCCTTTTATGCCATTAAGCAGCAGGTTAGGAAGAGCTTTCTGTACTAGGTCCATTTGTCAGCTATGTAAAAGGTGGTGTTTTTTGCCTCTGCTATTCTCTTCCCATTACTTGTGAGGTCTGCTTCTTGTTTTATTATTTTGTTGTATATAAGATAATTTCAGTTTGTGGTATGCTGTTTTTGGTTTTATTTGTCACATAACAACCTGGCTAAGTCTGTTAATAAAATTCATTGCTGACATTGCACCCACTGATGTCATCACTTACACAACAGTACATTCCCTCTAAGGTTATAAACTTGAATGTCTGTGGGTATTTAAAAGTTGCACACTTGAAAGATAAACATTTAAGCTTTAATACCTGTAGGTATTTAAATGTTGCACACTTAGAAAAGTAAACATTTAAGCTTCAATATCTGTATATATCTAAATATTGCACACTCATAAGAGTCGTAAACTGAAACTGTTGTTTCAATTATCTTTTTCTTGGGAGAAAAGTCTCTATTTATGTCATAAATTCCCTTAGACCTAGATATGTGCTGTGTTTCCTTTGCCTTCACCAGCTCTTAGATCTGTAAACTTGGATGTGACCACTATGACTATGATGTTTCAGCACCCTTTTGTTTAGCCTTCGTAATATGTTAATACATACCAGAAAATGTGTTTAATCACAACTTATGTTCAGGTTGTGGCTCCAAAGA
Organism: Cepaea hortensis; assembly: GCA_963921405.1. NCBI lineage: Eukaryota > Metazoa > Mollusca > Gastropoda > Stylommatophora > Helicidae > Cepaea > Cepaea hortensis. The sequence continues at coordinate 40,405,245 of OY992882.1, forward strand.
AGGAGAAACTAAAGCAAGCAGAGGCGATTTTAGGAGAACAGATGAAGAAGTTGTGGGTGAAACAAGCAGAGCTAAAATCTGTGACAGATAAGCTGCAGACACTCACTGACCACCTTGTACAGAAACAGACAGAGAAACAGGTGAAGTTTTTGTGTCTTGCTGCTCAATGAAAATATTTTGAAAAGTTAGTATTTGTGTACATTTAAGAACATAACATCATTTTTGTGCTCTTTTTATCCATTTTATGAAAATTAAACATATTTAAGAAATATTCAACAGGAAATAAATGTCTTTTTTCTTTAATTAATTAATTTATGTCTTTGTCTTCATGTCGGTATCTGTGGCTAAGGGGTAGTGATGTTGGAGCAATTCGCTTTGCATTGATTTTCACAATCACTTTGGTGTCAGCTATTTAGAAAGTACCGGCAAACAACTAAACGTAAAATTGATGAAAACATCCAGTAGATGCCAGGGGTTGGTTGAGACATCCTGTAAAAGAAATATGACTAACTTTCACTTTAACCTCATGCCTCCCAGTATTAGAATAGGAATATAGTTCTGAAACAGGCCCTGGTATTTAATTTCTTCCACTGTGACATTTATTTGTCTGTTGTGGGGCAGTATTTTGCTTCTGTATTATTGTATTCAAGTGACAGTTATTTCTGTGAAGCATTGTTTGGGGGAAGTTTACTAGCAACTTTTTGTTTTTGAAGATGACAAACATGTATTGTGCCAACTTGATGTTTGATATCACCATATCTTATCCTATCACTCATTGTTATGTTAAGCATTATTTACAGGAATTTCATCTCTGTTATATGTTCTATTATTGTTTATAGGTGATGTCCATATCTGGCACTGAAAACATAAATGAAATTTGTAATTTAAACTAAATAACAACAAAGGTTTACCTGTACAACTGTTCTGCAGTGGTTTCATATATTGTTGATTTTTACCTGCCTCACCAGTATCTCTGGGATATGACATAGAACTATGGAGGTTGCCAGGTAAAGCATGAACCACGGTTTGAGCACTATATGGAGGATGACCGCTAACCAAATTAAGTGGGAAGGGTCTGTTACTGCTCTACAAGATGCCATTAAACGTTAACTGTTGCTGACTGCTTTGTTATTTAGTGACCAAGAATGAAAGAAGAAGAAAGGACTGCTCTGGGGTAGACTCAACTTCATAGAAATAGTGCAAGCGATTTTTCTGGAAAAAGGAAAGATGGTCAACTTGATACTGGCCATGCAAGAACACCTCTGATCCAGAGACCGGTCATCATGTGAGATAATGAACCATGACCGCCCTAGCATATCAGCATGGCACATGATGATGATATTTAACTGGAAGCCTTGATACATGTTTCTCATTAGCTTTTACTAATGTATATAGTTTCCATTATTTCGGAAATAATTTTTTTAAAAATCAGCTACCATTTGTCACTTTTTTCTCGAGAAAAGTGGAATTTTTTTCATGCATGGAGAAATCTCACAATCTGGCCACAAATGTACAATTTTCTGCTAAAATTGTTGAGTGCAGCTATTCACTGAAAGCTTTCTGCCTTGGAAAGCACTTCAGCTATGCAGCTCTATGTACTGTAATGATCCTTTCAGCTGTATGCTATGCCTTCCTTTTTTAAATTGTATTTTATTGTGAACATTGTAATCAAGTGTTTATGGAATCATTATAGAAAAAAGTTGCGATATAGGAAAATTATGTTTTATATAGAAGAAAACAATTTTATTGATATGACTGGCACGTTGCAGTCTTGACACACGATAGTTTGTTCATTGTGCTTCAAAAAAGACATTATACCTATCCATAACACAAAGCCTGGGCTTAATTGTAGAGACCGTGTGTTGCCCGTGCAACATGATCCCTCTCTCGGCCTGCCTAGATTACTCCAGAGGCAAGGTGACACCAATACATCTGGAACAAGACAAGCTGCAGAAGCTGCAGGATCCGTAAGCAATGCTCTAACTGTCCGTCTGTCAGAGCTTCCATCCTAGACCATTTGCAGACTGAGAATTAGGGCCTAGTCTGCCCTGCCATAACATTTAGTCTTTATGTTGCATTTCCTCGCACCAGGATAAGGCTTGTACCCTCCCAATTGTGCTCATCAGGCCCGATGCTGTTGGCACAATTGGGGTGTTGGGTTGTGTGATTGCTGTTCAACATTCAACACTAACAGGAAACAGATAGTACTGTCTACTGCCATATGGTAGCTCAGTCATAGTGACTAAGACTTTACTTTGTGATATGACATAAATAAAAATAGGCAATATGCTTCACGATTTCTCAGTTTTGCATTAAATTGCAAATGAAATCACTCCACCCAATTACCTGTTTATTCTCACATGCTTTGTGAAGAAATAATGTTTTTAATAAAAATAAGTCTCTGTGACTGTAGAAAGATATTTGTTATATTTGATAACAGAAAAAAGAATAATTATGATTTCCTTAACTGATTCAGTGACAATGGATAATATATTGCCAAATGTGACCTACAAGGTGACACCCCCCCCCCCCCCAAAAAAAAAAAAAAAAAAACCACAACAACACGGAACCAAAAAATCTTTGAACACATCACAACTTCCTTTGTATCCTTACTGGATTCAGATAAAGCAAAAACTGACAGAGGCCGACATGGGAAAATGCATAACTATGTGTGAATTGCGGTTGAGTAATTGACAATTTAACACAACTTATACAAGCATGCATCCAATGCTGCGGAGGCCATTTGGAGCATAGTTTGGAAAGAAGATAACTTTTATGCAAAGCAACCGAGGTAACTGAAACTTGTGGAAATGATTGTACGCATGCTGAAGTTTACGTTCACCAAATTTCAAGACATTTGCTTGACCTTTATAGGATTTAATAACTTGTTATGGGTTCTGTTTTTTGTGTGTATCATCCTGTACCATTTAGACAGAAGGATAATATATCGCCGTACTAGTGTCATTGTGTTGTTTTGTTTCATGGTATCATCCGCAATGTCAATGCTCAGTGAATGGAAATTTACATTATAATGCTTATTCATTTGATTTTGCACCATATTTGGCACTGAATCAGTTAATTTTCATGGTTCAAATTTTTATCAGAACTTGGAGGATTGTATTGAGCTGACAAAGGTCAAGATTGACAGAGCTAACAAACTGATCAGTGGCCTTGGAGGAGAGAAAGACAGATGGACTAAGGTGACTGTATTTTGTTTACTGGTCTTGTTGATTAGTTGAAGTGTCATGGTTGCAGTTCGTAATCTCGCATTACCTCATTTGAAACACAGCAGTGAGTGATTTGGTAGCAGACTGTTTTGTGTTGGTTTTCATACAATGTTATGAGATGAGAGCCGATCGTTCAAAAAGCAATGGCAAACTACTGAAAGTAAACTTACCAAGAAATCACAAACAGCTGAAAATGCTGAAAAGGATATGCAACTAACTTTTTTAGTCAGAAATAGAGCTAGTTATCTCATGCTCAGTCCTGCTTTATATATATAGTGCTATTCCCATGTTTGTATAGACCAATTGACACTGGATGAGTGGTGAGGACAGTATCATGCTAGCCACATATATTTCCCACAACATTGTCTAGAACCCATTTTAGGCTTGGTCGACTTGAGAGGAGAACAGAGCAATTTATTAAGAATCCCTGCCTTGATGGAGATTTGAACATAAGATCATTGGATGGGCAGGCAAGATGGCTAGCCACTGCACTATCACAGCTCCCAATAATGGAAGTAATATGTTTTTTATTTATTTCTTTAGGTAATTTGTTATCACTAAATTCCCTCTTGACATACTTGAATTACAGAATGTGGAACAGTTTAATGCAACTTATGACAACATCATTGGAGATGTGCTGCTGTCTTCTGGAGTTGTTGCTTACCTGGGACCATTCATTCTGGATTACAGACAGGTAATCTAAAATATAATAATGAATCTCTGCCGACACACTCCCATCCAAAATATAACAGTGAATCTTCTCCCATACGTTCCCCCATCCAAAATATAATTTTTTGTTTTTGGCTTTTGCATTGTGTATATTGTCAGGAGCTGTGGTGGCATAGTGATTAGTGCATATGCCTGCCAAAATTGGTATGGGTTCAATCCCCAGCAGAGGCAGGATTATTTTTCCAATCAGTACGGCTATCGTGTCATCCCAGCCTCATAAAAGTGGGTATCTGACAATTTTCATAATTTTCTGTGAATTGTCTGGAAAGGAAAGTCAATGACAAAGGAAACTTGCCAGCTCACCTCATTTGCCGGTCGTGACCTAGAATATGTGAAGGCCTCACACTTCACACACAGTGGCAGTATCTGATATGGGACTACCTTTAAATTGATCTAAATGGAAAAAACATTTTTACTTCTTTTGTTACCGACCATCCAAATCTCTGTTTCCATAGGAGTGTATTCAAGACTGGTTCCATTTATGTCAGGATAAAGGAATCTCAGTGTCAGACCCGTACTCTCTTTCTGCAACACTAGGCGACCCAGTTAAGATAAGAGACTGGCAGATTGCAGGGTTACCAGCCGATCAGTGAGTGAAGACAATTGTGACTGTAAAATGTGTTAATGCAAATGACTTTGTTATTATGATACATTCTGAAGGTCACATTGTTTATTTATTGGTGGAGTCTTTATTTCTGTCCACTAGCATGTGATAAATTACATAGATATTAATTTTATGTCATATAAATTTGGAGGGAGAGCCTCAATAAAGCGGTGGTTAGCACACTTGCTTACCACTCCAATGGTCATATATTCTTGACTTGGGGATGGTAATTACAAGTACCTCTGTGTGTTTAAAACATGGTATTTGCCCTGATACAGATTCAAACCCATGACTATGCTACCACAGCAATAAAATTTACTTCTGCTGCCAATGTAGAGCTGGTCTTCTTGGCGAAGGAGTTATGGACATGGTTCATGATCCCGTATACCCGCGTTCAAAACACAACTGCACGCAATCTGGCAGCAGACCGCCTTGCGCTGGTTCTTTAATGAAATGGTACGGGTGCCGGTTGTTCAGAAAGCAATGGCAAACTACTGAACGTAAACTTACCAAGACATCAACAACAGCAAAAAATGCTGGTGTTGACTGCAAAACGTCCTGTAAAGGATATGCAACTAACTTTTTTATCCAATGTAGAAGGAAACTGCTTCCTGCATCTTAACTTAAGTGTGATCACTGCTGATTAGGGTTCTTTGACATTCTTAAGAAATTCCTCACCAGGTATAATAATTTCCAGAGCACATACCCTCTGGACAACTTCTGCCTGTCCTGCTCAACACTGTCCTCACATTACTCACACTAGTTGTTAGTGTCAGTGATTATTCATAGGCAAGCAGGTGCTCAGTATAAACGAATCCTGTTTGTCATTAAAGAGAAAGAGCAAAATTCATATCTTTTTGCAAGGAGTGTCTCTGGACCTTCCAGAATAATAGACATGGGTTTCTTTCTTCACCATGTCCAGTCTTGTGTGTGTTGCAGAGTGTGGGGATTGGTTGTGCAAAGTCAAACAGAAAGGACTAGATCCTGATATTACATAAGGAGGGGTCATTGTTCACAACCTGCTATTGTCTTGACTTTTATGGCAGTTAGATAGTCTTATAATAAAATAAACCACGACTGTGTCATTAAGCTCCAGCAAGTCAGAAACAACAAGGTAAAGGTAATCCGAGGTCAGATACAGCCAGTGGGAGTTTGAAGTGTGAAATATGAAATCCAGAATCAAGATCTTTGCACTCAGGACATTCCCACACTTGCTCCATTCCCTTCTTCAAAAGGGTTCCAAGGCTGATGGTACCAGTGGTAGCCCGCCTGCACTTTCCTCTACGGGTTGAGTGTCGACCAGACTGCCGTGTGAAGTTTGAAATCTAATAATGTACACTAGGTCAAAGCAAGGTTGCTGTGACTAGTTAACATCTTTTCTTCCAAGACAGTTTAAAGATAATTAAATACAGTCAAACGTTGGTTTTCATTGCCTTCGTTTTTCATCAGTTTCGGTTTTCGTCAATTTTTTCCTTGAAAATTTTTCTTGGTTTTCGATGGTTGCCTCAGATTTCGTTCGCGTGCCCACATGACCTTGCTGCTAATTTGGAGAAAGCAAAGGGACCCATGCACATTCTTCTGCACAGTTTGGCATTGTTTTTTGTTGTGTGAGCATCACTTGCTAATAATAAAATACGAGAGCAGTATTAAGATTGCTGAAATCGGCCGCATGTACGGGAAGTCGCCATCAACAATAAGTTTCATTGTGGTGACAAAGGAAGCAATAGAGGAGGCTAATTTAGCAAAAAGGCATGAATGTGCTTACGAAACAGAGATCGCAAACAATTGAAAATGTCGAACAGTTTAATCTGGATAAATCAAAACCAGTTAGATGGCAATTCTGTTTCGGAGGCAATCATATGTGAAAAGGCCAGACTGTTGTATGCCGATCTCATTAAGATAATGCTTGGGATGAGAGCTAGACTACTAAGTGATTTAAAGGCCAGCAGAGGATGGTTTGAAAAATACAAGAGGCGCGTTGGCATACACAGTGTTATTACACACTGCAAAGGAGCAAGTTTGGACAAGTTTGTGGCCAAAAAAATAGTATTAAACACTATATTTATTCTCTATGAATTGTGTTTTTGGTATGCATTTTGGAGTGTCCAGAACAAATTAATTGGATTTACATTCATTCATATGGAAATACTTGCCTTGGTTTTTGTTGGTTTTTGGATTTCGGCGATAGTCTTTGGATAGATTATTGACGAAAATTGAGGTTTGACTGTATTTTATTAGGTTGGATCAATCCCAGAGCTGTATTGACTGGAAGACAAAATTCCTGTCACAGTATGAGATTGGACTCGGTCCACTGTGCTAGAAACAAGTGCGCTCAGCACAATGCTACCACATCTCCTATTTCATTCAGACATTTAATTACATTTCTTGTCGATTAATTCACAAATATTTTTAGCCTACAAAGAATAGTAAATACTTTACTTAAATACCTCTTTACATTTTACTGCCACTGGTATAGTCACAACACACGTTGGCCTCATCTGTACTTACTTGCTGTATATTAATATCTAAGCATCAACATTACTCTATGTCCATAGTTATTCAGTAGACATTATCATTGTTACAATAGATCTTGACATACTCTATATCCATAGTTATTCAATGGATGTTACCATTATTACAATAGATCTTGACATTCTCTATGTCCATAGTTATTCAATGAACATTACCATTGTTACAATAGATCTTGACATACTCTATGTTCATAGTTATTCATTGGACATTACCATTGTTACAATAGATCTTGACATACTCTGTGTTCACAGTTATTCAGTAGATGTTACCATTGTTATGGTAGATCTTGACATACTCTGTGTTCACAGTTATTCAGTAGATGTTACCATTGTTACGGTAGATCTTGACATACTCTGCATTCACAGTTATTCAGTGATTGTTACATTGTTACAATAGATCTTAACATACTCTGTGTTCAGTTATTTAGTGGACATTACCATTGTCACAATAGATCTTGACATACTCTGTGTTCACAGTTTCTCAGTAGACTTTTTTTTTGTTGGTCTGTTGTAATAGATGACACACTGTGTTCACGGTTGTTCAGTAGACATTTCTGCTGTTGTAAAAGATATTGACACACTCTTGTGTCCACAGTATCTCATTAGACATTTCTACTGTTGTTAATAGATATTGACATTATGTGTTCACTGTTGCTCAGTAGATATTTTTACATTAGTCAGTTCCAGCTAGTTTGTTTTTGCAAACAGAAATAGTTCGTTTTAAATTTGAACAATAACAAATACTCTGTATTCACATTTGCTCAGTAAATATTTTTACTATTGTAGTAGATTTGACATACTCTGTTCACAGTTACTCAGTAGACATTTTGCTACTGTAATAAATATTGACATACTCTGTATTCACACTTGCTCATTAGACATTTTAACTGCTGTAATAGATAATGACATACTCTGTTCACAGTTACTCTGTGGACAATGCAATTATTGTGACATGTGCCAACCGCTGGCCACTGATGATTGACCCTCAGGGGCAGGCCAGCAAGTGGATAAAGAATTTGGAGAAATCAAACAAATTGGAAGTCATTAGATTTACCACCCCCAACTTTGTACGTTCCTTGGAGAATTGTATACAAGTAGGTACCAGATATTTGTTGCTAATATTGGTGAATGTGGGGGTTGTGGATTAGACTAGGTGTCTGCTTTTAATCTGAGAAGTACTGAGTACAAATCCAGTGGAACCCAGGATGCCATGTTTCCCACTGATCCATGGGTAATGAATTGGATGTCTAGCCTTCTTGGACAAGGGTGAAACAATAGGAGGCCCTATGTGCACAGTGTGATGTTAAACATGCCTTAGCCTTGGGAATTGTTTAGTGTAGATTGAACAGGTTGCCCTAGTTACATTTCATTATGAAAAAAATAACTACCCACAACAGAATATTATAGCATGTTTAGTTTGGGAATACACAAATTGAGATACTCACTGGTTTTATGTATTTTATGCACTAAGCTTAGAATCTCCAAATATGTAAATGAAAAGAACAGAGCACTAATGGGTCATTTCAGCAGATGTGGAAATGATCACTGGATACATTACATCAATCACATTTTACTGACAACCGACAGTATACCACAACAAGCTATGATGTACAGACCAAAAGGAACCAGAAGAAGAGGCCGACCATGTAAACGATGGACAGAGGAGATAGCAGAGTCCATGGGAATCTTGATATATGAAGCCCATAAACGGGCACTCTTCCCATAAATGGGCACTCTTTCCATAAACGGGCACTCTCCTGCTGTTTATGCTTCACCTCGACACCACAAGGTACTAGAAGAGCAAGATGAGATGATGAATCACACAAATAATGTTTCATTATTTTCTCATATTACACGATTAGCATTTCTATAGTATTCATCATTCAGAACTTGTAGCTATTTTAATTGTCATTGTTTAATTAATAACAAGTCTCATGATAGAATGGCAGTGTACTGTGTCACCAACTGTTGAGCTCCAGTACTTGATACCATACAGGTTTCTCTATGTCTCTACAGCAAGACAACCTTCTTTTTACTGTGAAGCTCCAGCTTTTAACTCAAATCAGTAGTATAATCTCCAGGGGTAACACTGAAGTTGAGCAATGGAGACATGGTACCGTCTAGTAATGATTACCTCCAGCACGAGGTAACACAAATAATAGATGACTGTGTACAGGTAAACATTTATGGAATCAGGAATACAATTCAGCACCAGCAGGAAGAATCATGGTAGAGGATGAAGCAGAGGTTTGCATAAACCATTGGTCACTGAAAATTTAAATACCCATACTCATTGACGCCGGCTTTCTGGCCTAGAGGTTAGCGACTTTTCTCCATAATATTGTATACTCTCGTAAGTAACATGACGACGGTGAGAATCAGCAGTGGTTCGAATCGCGTCGGTAACTTACAGATATGTGAGCCGGCCGCTCAGAAATGCTCTAACTGTCCACCTATCAGAGCTTCGATCCTGGACCAGTTGCCAACCAAGGCTTAGGGCCTGGTCTGCCCTGCCATGACATTTAGTCTTTAGGTTGCATTTCCTCGCACTAGGATAAGGCCTGTACCCTCCCAATTGCGCTCCTCCGCCCGAAGCCATTGGCACAATGTGGGATGTCGGGTTTAGTGAGCCTTGCCCAACATTTGGCGCTAACAGAAGCAGGTAGTACCGTCTACTGTCATACGGTAGCTCAGTCATATCTAACTAAGACCTGACATTATGAATTTATGAATTAATTAATTAATTCATCATCATTGGCACCTTTCCGTCTTGACAGACGATAGTTTGGTACATTGTGCTTCAAAAAGACTTAATAACTGTCATATGGCAATAACTACGATCCATGGCGGTGGCGAGTGTGGCTGGTAAGGCCAATTCTTGCTGCAAATGTTTGCCCACAGTAGGTGCATGTGAAAACATGGTCATTTCCACCATTTTGCACCATCTTACGTCTCTCACGCTCTGTGTGTGCTTTATCTGCAATCATTTTCTCCTTTGTCTTTATTCCATTTCTGATAGTTGCCCCGATGCAACACGTTCAGTGGTGACGTGCTCCCATTGTGCATTATCAATGCCTGTATCAATCATGTTCCGCTTACACACATCTTTGTATCGTAGTAGAGGTCGACCCTGAGATCTCCTACCCGTCTGTAATTCACCAAAAAAGATGTCCTTTGGTATTCTACCATCATCCATCCTCCTAACGTGTCCTATCCATCTAAGTCTACGAAGACTGAGCATGGAATACACCGTCACACAACCTGATCTTTCCAATACTTCAGTATTTGTGATTTTGTCTTGCCACTTAATACCAAGTATTCTTCGCAGACACAGCATATGAAAGCTGTTTAAACGTTTCTCTTGGCGTGAGTAAGTTGTCCAGGTTTCACTGCCATAAAGAAGAGTACTAAGGACACAGGCTTGGTAGACGAGGACTTTTGTTTTGGCAGTAAGCTTCCTGTTCTCCCAGACTCTTTTTGCTAACATGTTCATTGTTGTTGCTGCCTTGCCAATCCTGATGTTGATTTCCTGATCGAGGGATAATTTGCTATTTACCTCTGATCCAAGATATGTAAAATGGTCTACTATCTCAAGTTCGGCGTTGTCAATAAAGATTGATGGTACACCATGTGCACCTTGTGACATAATCTGTGTCTTCTTTTTGTTAATTGTTAAACCAAATTCAGAACAAGCATTGGAGAATGCAGATAGTAGATGTTGTAATTCTTCCTCAGAGTGGGTCGTAATCGCAGCATCATCCACAAAAAGCAACTCTCTGATTAGTACCCTGCTAATTTTGGTCTTGGCCTTCAATCTCTGAGCATTATAGAGGCCACCATCTGAGCGTGAGTGAATGTATATACCGTCATCCTGATCACGAAAGGCATATTTCAGTAGAAGTGAAAAGTATATCCTAAAGAGGGTGGGGGCTAGTACACAACCTTGCTTAACTCCACTCTTGATTTCAAACTCTTCTGAAGTTGAGCCATCAAACTTGATTATACCCTTCATGCCTGTGTGGAACGATTCCACAATGGACAGAAGAGTTGGTGGACAGCCAATCTTCTTTAGTGCTTTGAACAGACCCTCACGACTGACCAAATCGAATGCCTTTGTGAGGTCGATGAAGGCAATAAACAGTGGCTGATTTTGTTCCCGGCATTTTTCTTGCATCTGTCGCAATGAGAATATCATATCAATGGTAGACCGGTTCTGACGGAAGCCGCACTGTGATTCGGGGTAGACTTGATCTCCCAGGACTTGAAGTCCTGTCCATTAATTAATTAATGGCTTGATACTATCTTTGTTATTAAGTATAGTTTTTGTTTTCTATATGTGCATGTCTAAGCCAAGTCACTTGTTTAGATTTACTAATTCGTTGATATCTTGCTGTTTTTCAGACAACTACTGTATTATTGTGCTTATTTATTTCTCACCAATATTTAGTCCTGGTCTTCTCTCTGTGTGAATTAATCCCCTGCTACATCTAGAGCAACTGACTCCTATGTTTCAATATCACTACATCCCATTGTACCTTCTGATGATAATCTTTATCATGTTGTCTTTGTCTCTTTCTTATACCACTCTTGGAGTTATTTTTATTAGATTGTTGACTATTTATATCTTGGGTTTTTCTGATGAAAATGCAAGAGAAACTATGGATAACAAAAAAGTCAATGATGCAATTGTAGACAATCAAGAATTTTTTGGCACATTATGAGAAGTAAACCTGAAAACTAGTCACAGGTGACAAAACTGCTGGGAAAGGAGCAAGGATTCGGCAAGAAGACAAATACCTGAATTAGGCTACATGACATATTTGGGACATGAACACACATCTGATCTGTGAGATTTTGAACCATGACCTTCAATGCTTATTGGCATGACACATGATGATGATCTTGGTTTTGAAAACACATTTGTGAATGTCATTAGTCACGGTTCCAACTTCACCGCAACGGGTCGTCCCCATTAGGCTCCGTTCCTATGCCAGTGAATATCACACAAAATGCTCCTCACTGCCCCATGTGAATGTATATAAGATCTCTTGAAATTACAGTGGTTGTTTTACACATTATCAGAATCATCCAGTAGTTTAAATTGGAAACATTTACTTTAGCCGAATGTTAAAAATGATATGCTACCCAATTTTTTCATTTCAGTTTGGCAACCCTTGTCTGCTAGAAAACATTGGGGAGCAACTAGATCCAATTTTGGAACCAATTTTAATGAAACAAATATTCAGACAGGTAATGTTTGCTAGCATTATGAATGTTCTCTTTACCTGGCTGGTTTCATTGATTGTTATTATGCCTGTTGACCAGTTACTACTCACATAGAATACATACCACACACAATAAATTTAAAGTTTGCCTACTTTGTGGTTAACTCAACCTATACTAAGCTCTATACCATAAATTGACCAGTTACTACTCACAAAGTATACTTACCACATACCATATAAAGTTTGACTACTTTGTGGTTAACTCATCTTTTACTAAGCACTATACCATACATTGACCAGTTAGAACTAACATGTTTCTTTGCTAACTCATTCTGTACCATAAAATTGTTACATTAATCAACTTAGGTGTTATTTCCATCTGTTCAAGTTCTTTTTTACCCAATATGTCCCAGTTATTTATGTTAATCATTTTAAACTATACGGTTGTTAATTTAAAGTAAAAGTTGCCTGAAATATATAGAGAGTTAAATGCTCCAGAATAAACCATTTTTATGTTTTAATTTTTATGTGTCTGAAACAATTGAAATAAATGTCTTCGGATAGTAGTACATAAAAAACAAATAGAATTTTGATATAGAGTGCATAATGTGTATGTTTTATTTGTTTATTTTTTCATCTTGCAAACTGTATGCATGTAGTTTTGGACGTATCTTGTTCTTTCAAGGATAACATTGAGTACATACGACTTGGTGAGTCAGTGATTCAGTACAGCAGAGATTTCAAGTTCTACATCACCACTTGCTTGAGAAACCCACACTATCTGCCGGAAGTCTCAGTTAAGGTACATGTACATATGTGTATCCTTTTGTTTATGTCTCTTAAGCCGATTGAAATGTCCTGTAAAGGATGTGCAACAAATTGTCATATTCCCTCTGGACATTGGGTTGGAGTCTGTTGACCATGAAATACCTAATTCCTGTGGATAAAACATTACCAACCTAGGCATAATCTCAGCTATTCTGTATGTTCTGTGCTGAATTATTACTGGTTACATGTTAATATGCTTCTCTTTAGGCACTGTGGATAATTTGTAAAATAAGAAAAAGATTAAAATCTGCGATCCTAGGATAGTGGATCACACATCTAGCTTTCTCATTCAAGAGCAAAAAAGCTAGGAACACTTGTGTGCTTTGCGCAGTTACATATCTCAAGCAGTTAGAAAATGAAAAGAGTAGGCTGAATAGGCCACCGCCAAAGCTAAACTTCAAAATGAGAACATGTACACACAAAATAAAAATATATAGGATATATGATTTTGTTATACACACATTTGGATCCTTGCTGGTGCTAGTGTCCATGCACTGTGCTGAGATGGCACTGGAGCACTTGTGACATATTCTGAGTGCCATGAGGGTGATCCTCAACCAAACCAATCCAAACCAGCAACTAAATCAAATCCACACTCAGAAGCTTGAATAATTGCATTATCTTCACTGTTTATCTCTGATATCATTTGGACAGTTTATCGTTGTCACCTGATTATATCAAATGGGGATCTCTGTGACGAAGTGGTCAAGCCACCTGCCTCACACTCTAAAGGTCATTAGTTCATTTTTGGAGTTGAATGAGTGCCAGTTCATCAGTGCAGTTTTTTCTCAGACCCCCAGACGTTGTTGCTGGAGCTACGGAGTTCGTGCTCTGTGCAACACTTGGCAGTGCGCTGTGAGAAAAGAGCCAATCCTTATCGGATCAAATCTATGCATTGAATTTGATTACATTAACTTTAAATCCCTTGATATCAAACTAAAATAACTAAAATAGAAGCTGCTGGCAGTGCTCAGGCCTCATCAGCAGTAAATATATCAGGACAAAATAACCACGTAAAAAATTCATTTCTCAAGAAGAAACAAATGCATTTTTTTCACAAATCCAAAAATGAAAGTGTCACTATTTTGCATCACATTCTAACACTTTAGCACCTATTGATGGTGACTATTATTGTTTTGAACACGAGCATACTAGCAACCTCTATGATGATAGATTTTTGTGGGATCCTAAATAAAATAATAAAGAGAATTCTGCAGAAAGGTCTTATATGGCAATTTTAACGAGATGATTGTGATCATTGGGCTGGAATGGTGGAGATATTTTGGACTGGCTGAAGCTATGATAATAAAAAAGACAAAGATGATTTGCCAACAGTTAATATGTAATATGTTATAAGTGTGTAATAAGTTAATATGCACAGTCTGTCTTTCCTCACACGTTATCTAGAAGAACAGTGGTAGTCCTGACAAGTGGGTGTTTTATTTTCTCATCTCATATTTCTCTTAAATTTTAATATTACCAAATCTGTTAGTTATGGATGTATTGATTTCTGACACATCTATTATGGCACCATTGATAAGTAAAGTGTCAAGGAAAAAAACAGAACAAAAAGACTGAATTTAATTCATGTTTAGACAGAGAGAAACAGACAAACTGATTGAATTTAATTCATGTTTGAACAGAGAGATACAGACAAACTAGCCCTAACCCTAACAGACAGAGAGAAAGAGAGAGAGAGATCACTAGAGTTGTTGCTTCTAGTTCAGCGTGTAAGTTTTGTAATCTTGTGTTTTGGTTCAGGTGACACTTCTGAACTTTATGATAACACCCCTGGGCCTGGAGGACCAGCTGCTGAGTCTGGTGGCTGCAAAAGAAAAGCCAGACCTGGAGGACAAGAAGAATAAATTAATTCTAGAGAGTGCACACAACAGACGGCAGCTCAAGGATATCGAGGATAAAATTTTGGAAGTTCTATCAGCATCAGAGGTAAATTTCTATAATTATTGATGTTTAACAATCATTTTCTCATTATTCAAATGTTAATGATTGCTGTTCATATGATGACTTAAATCTAGTATTGGCTGGGTTAATTTTTCATAACATTTTTAGATGTAAGTCAATTTTTAAACAAACAAAATAATTCAACAATATTGTACATTTTTAGGGGAACATACTGGAAGATGAACGAGCTATACAAATTCTGTCGTCCAGCAAAGTTCTGTCTAAGGAGATTTCTAAGAAACAAAAGATTGCTACTAGCACTGAGGAGGAAATTGATGTAACTCGCAATGGATACAAACCAGTATGTTTTCATTTTGCCTATCCTTAAACAGTATGGATAAGATCACATTCTGTTTCTACATATTTATCCTTTAACACAGTGGTTCTCAACCGGTGGGGAATAATCCCCCCCCCCAGGAGGAGGAGGGGGGGGGGGGTGTTAGGGTTTCTAGGGGGGGGGAGGGGGGAATTAAGATTATTTCAAGATCGCGTTAATACAAGAATCAGTTACTTAATATTGTTTTTCCCTCCATACTGTACGGTTCTGTAGTTCTCACTCTTCTGAAATTTGTTTTATAACCTAAGCAGACCCGCAAATCACGTTTTATGTAGACGTCTAGACTTGTTCTAGTATGTTTTATTAAATTTAGCTTCCATTTTTAAGTATACTGTGTAGGGGAAAGGGGGGGGGGGGAATTTATAGGGAGGAAATATGAAAGGGGGAGAATGACTTTCTGAACATATGGTGAAGGGGTGCGCGGGCCAAAAAAGGTTCAGAACCACTGCTTTAACAATATGGAAAAGATCACATTCTGTTTCTACATATAATTTAAGTTAGTTAGTTAGTTAGTCACGGTTCCAACTTCACAGCAACATAATTTAAGTGTCTGATATCAAGTGTTTTCTCTCAGTCAATTCCATTTTGCCACAGTCTTACAGCTCCTTTCTTGTGAATTTCATATTTTACTGGTTACTGAGTTGTTTTCCTATTTGACTGTAAATAGAATTGACCATCAACAGTATTACCCAAGCAGGAATTTATCACAACAGAAGCTGTCACAAACAGTATTTGCTTAAATAATGTTACCATCTTTATCTTTGCCTCTGTTTTCTGATGAAAGTTACTATTTAAACAATATCTTATATATAAATTAGGATGTGCGTCCGTATCTCTGTCCGTATGTCCTTTATTTGTTCGCGAACGGCCCATCCGATTGAGATGAAATTTTCTACACGCCTTCCTTTCATTCCAGAGCTGTCAACTGTGATATTTTGTTAGTGTGAAATCGCCTGCTTACTCAGTATTATTTCATTTTTCATTTTTCATCATAATTTCATATATCTCAGGGGACCTAACTCTGTAAAAGTTATTTCAAGGGGCATAACTTTTCTGTATAACTTATAGTCATATTGTGGCATCGTTTTCAAAGATTTATAAACTCTTTGTCCATAGTTATGTACCGGCATATGAGTTATAATAAATAATGATACAATCTGTAAGGCATTTTCAAAGTTTTCATAAAAATGATGCACAATGCATAACATTGTAACTCATCTTTTTTTGCTTAAGAAGTTACTGTAGTCATGCAGGTGATTAGAAAGAGTTTTCATTAAAAATAATGGATGGTGTGTGGAAGAACGTTCTTTATGAATTTAATGAAGCCGGACAGACAGACAGATAGACAGTCGGGAACAGGAACTTATATGACTACTTATATAAATTAAATGAGATGCTTCACACCAGGAGCTGTGCGATGCCGGGCCAGGTCAGACAGACAGACAGACAGACAGACAGATAGTCGGTAACGGGAACTTATATGACTACTTATGTGAATTAAATGAGATGCTCCCCACCAGGGTCTGGGCGAAGCCGGGCAGGGTCAGCTAGTTATCTATACAAGTTAGAATGCTGATGAAAGTTAATGGTGAATAATGTGAAATGTGAGGGGGTGTCAAATGAAAACCTTAAATGTTTGTTTTGTGTGTGAATGTATTGTGAAAAGTAAAGAACAAATGTATCATGTTTTGATTTAGTCACCACTGTGTTCAATGCAAGTCCTCCAGTGCCGTTAAAGTGCTCGATTCCTGTAGAAAAAAATTCTCTTGGTCACGTGTATAACCACTCATGCACCACCTGCAGTAGCTTTCCATCAGACCGAAAAGTTTTGAAACTTCCTATTTCACTCATACACATACTGGACCCTTATTTGCCAATGAATTTCTGTAGATTTCACTGCTTCACTGATAAAAAATTGGATAACAGAGCGCTGTTTTTGGTGCATGTCAAAAGTGGGGCAGCCACCTTTAAACTGTTCTTATGACATTACCGTGTTTGTCTGCACCGTGATGTCACATGCTTAACCTTCTTGACATTCTTAACAACAATATTGACAGGTTACAAGACAATGGCTTGGTTATTGTAATTGCTATAACACTTTTAAAGTTTTCAGTTGAAGCCCCCTGTAAATTCACATAACATGACAGTTTCTACTTCCTATTGAATCTGCAGGTTGCAAAACATGGCAGCATGTTATTCTTCACAATTTCTGACTTGGCCAACATTGACCCCATGTATCAGTACTCCCTGGCTTGGTTTATCAACCTTTACCTACAGGTATGGTGCTTTTATTTAGGTTTAGAACATTTTACACTGTTAACACTGATTTCTGTTTTGGTCTCTCTGGGCTTAAAGTTGAACAATGTTGATAATGAAGAACCTAAAACCTGCAGGGAAAAAAAAAGAACGCTACCAACCTAAGACTGCAATCTGTATATTCTGTGATGAAACATGATGTGGTTACAGCTTAATAGGCTTTACTGCAGATATGAATTGTCAAAAAAATTAGAAGATATAGTGAGCTTTACTAGGAACACGATTCAATAAACAAAAGGGACGATGCAGCTAAAGCCTTCGTCAGCACAGAATAAACAAACACAAATTGACACAACTACATGAAAAACACTGCATGCAACTATAATTCTTACTGCAGATAGGAAGTTTTTGTATTGGTCTTGAAGGCTTCACTGGTTTCTGAGTTGGAGAGGGGAAGAAGTGCCCCGCAACAGTCCACATGAAGATGGCACTGAGTAAAAAGAAAACTTTCTACACCAGCCTCATTCTGATAGATGCAAGTACTTTTCTCGCCTCTAATAACCTGAACACTAATTCATCAGATGTACGAGTTAAAACTCGTCATGAAGTGAATTCATAACCAACCAAACAACATTATATTCTGTAATGTTTCTTTCTATTTTAACCACTATTTATAATGTGCTTATAGCTAACATTTGGAGGTTTAAGCAGACGTTAATTAATTCTGTACCTAACAACAAATGGTCTCCCTGACGAAGGAGTTAACGACTTTCTCCGTAATCCTGTATATTCACATGAGGAATACAGCTGTGCAAGATTCGGCAGCAGATCGCATCGCGTTGGTTACTTACGGGGTATGTGAGCCGGTTCCTCAAAAAGCAATGGCAAACTACTGAGCATAATCTTGCCAAGAATATCAACAACAGCTGAAAAATGCTGGTGTTGACTGCAACGTCCTGTAAGGGTTTTTCAACTTTAAAAAAAAAAAAACATCTTGTTATTTTGCTCTTTTTCCTCCTCTGGAGCATAAGCACACAACCAGCACATGCTGAGCCTTCCTACCCTTTACTATCTGTGCAGCTGCATCCATGTGTCCCTCATAGTGTTCATCTGTCTTTAATTCTCTTCTCCAAGTTTTTTATCAGGAAGATGGGGAAGAGAACTGGCCACCACACCTTATGTCATGACCTGGAAATTCATACCCCAATAGTGGTGTCTGTTATGGACCACCTTTACTGTAATTAAATGTAAGAAATACTGAAACATGACATACTGATTTACACACATGAGGAATAGACAATCATACATGATATGTTGATTGACACACATGTAGATAGACAATTATGCATGATATACTGATTTACACACATGAGGAATAGACAATCATACATGATATGTTGATTGACACACATGTAGATAGACAATTATGCATGATATACTGATTTACACACATGAGGAATAGACAATCATACATGATATGTTGATTGACACACATGTAGATAGACAATTATGCATGATATACTGATTTACACACATGAAGAATAGACAATCATACATGATATGTTGATTGACACACATGTAGATAGACAATTATGCATGATATACTGATTTACACACATGAGGAATAGACAATCATACATGATATGTTGATTGACACACATGTAGATAGACAATTATGCATGATATACTGATTGACACACATGAGGAATAGACAATCATACATGATATGTTGATTGGCACACATGTAGATAGACAATTATGCATGATATACTGATTTACACACATGAGGAATAGACAATCATACATGATATGTTGATTGACACATATGTAGATAGACAATTATGCATGATATACTGATTTACACACATGAGGAATAGACAATAATACATGATATGTTGATTGGCACACATGTAGTAGAATAGACAATCATGCATGATATACTGATTGACACACATGAGGGATAGACAATCATACATGATATGTTGATTGACACACATGTAGATAGACAATTATGCATGATATACTGATTTACACACATGAGGAATAGACAATCATACATGATATGATGTTGATTGATATACAAAGAAAACAAAGTCTAATTTTGCATTGCTATCTCTTTTGTCAGTTTCTAAATGTCAGTTGTTTTTAGTTCACTCTGTGGTCTGTAATGTTTAACTTCCACTAATGGATAAATTGATTAATTGAGTGATTTGTACAATTTTGACTTAAAAACATAACTTTTAAAAACTACAACATAATATGAGTGTTGTTTACATACCAGGCAGATAACAAATTTGTGTTGTGGATATTTTCTCTAGTCCATTTCCCATAGTTCTCCAGCATGTGAACTTGATCAAAGAATTGAAAACCTGAATAACCACTTCACCTATAGCATCTACAAGAACGTGTGCAGATCTCTGTTTGAGAAAGACAAGCTCCTGTTCTCTTTTCTTCTGTGTATTGGCTTGGCTAAGGGCGGGTAAGTGTTTGATGAGACATGTTATCTTTGGTAGTCTGCTGTATGTGTGTGTGTGTGTGTGTGTGTGTGTGTGTGTGTATATATATATATATATATATATATATATATATATGTAGTTGTTTTCGCTCACTTTGAACTACTGCTACTTCTAGTGCACTGGACTGATTTTTACATGTGGATTAGCTTTTCCCTATTACCAGTGTCAATCGCCATCAGGCAAACCCACTCACACTTCTGAGGCATTGTAATATACATCCCCAAGTCAGGGACAAGAAGTCAACATTTTAGTCCAACTGACTGATGTAGGGTTTAAGCCCACTACCTCACCATCAGGACCATCCATCATGTGCCATGCCGGAAAGCGTGGGCGGTTATGATTCGTCATTTCACTCGATCACCAGAGTCATGGATCAGCTCAGTGTTCTTGTCTGTGTCCAATAGTGTCCAATTTGTTACCCTTTGAAAATAAAGTTTGTTTGTTTGTTTGTTTGTTTGTTTGTTTGTTTTGACTATGCCATGTGGCCAAGACAACCACATATTTACTTCTCTATCTTCCCCTTGTTCTCTTCTCCTCGATCTTGCCAGTTGTCACCAAGCTCTCTAATTTATTTCTTCTTATAACATATCCAAAAATGTTGACTGTCTATGTCTAATTTCTCTAATCAGTTTACGTTTTTCATTTGTTTCTTGTAGGACTTGGTCATTGGTTTTTCTGTCTGTCCATGGTATTCTTTGTAGTCTCCTCAGAAACCACATTTCCACAGCCATAAAATGTCTTTCATCTTGACTGCTCATTGCCCACGCTTCACATCCATACAAAAGTACAGGCTCTACGTAGCACCTCAACATTCTTTTTCTCATTGCAATTGACATCTTTTTATTGGTTAGTATGTTTTTCACCTTGCAAAACGCTACCTTCGCCATTGCAATTTTTGTTCTAATCTTTTCAAGGCATCTCCCATCAGATGTTACAACAGTTCTGAGATAATAGTACCAGTTCACATGTTTAAGAATATTCCCATTTGCCTGTATATTACATTGTGATATTTCTGTCTTCCTAGTGACGACCATAATCTGTGTCTTCTTACAATTTAATTCTAACCCTAGTTGTTCACTTTGTGGAACAACTGCATGTTGCAGATCCTGCTCATTGTCTGCAATCAATACTGTATCATCTGCATAACTAATGTTATTGATGTTTCTTCCTCCAATGATGATTCCTTTCATATCTTGTACATTTCTGAAAATATTTTCACTATGTTGAGAAAACAGATCTGGAGACATTACACATCCCTGTCTCTCACATCTCTTAATAGGCTGATATTGACCTACTTTATTATAAATTATGATGGCAGCTTGTTGTTTACAATATACGTTTTTTACAAGTGTAAGGTCTTTCCCATCAATTTGTAGATCTGCAAGCATCTTCATCATGTTGACATGTCTTACTCCATCAAAAGCCTTTGTATGGTCAATAAAGCACAGATGTAAATGTTTTATAGAAAGTTCAATTACTCTTCTCAGCATGTACACAGCATTTACTGTACCCTCACCTTCTACAAATCCACATTGTTCTTCTCCTATTTTAGATTGTATTTTCTTCATAACTCTTTGCATGATAATTCTTAGCAAAATCTTTGTGATATGGCTCATTATACTAATTGTTCTATATTGATCACATTCCAAGGCTCCTGATTTCTTTGGGATTGCAATAAATACAGATTTACATAATTCTTGAGATTAATCTCCAGTATCATATATTGTGTTCAGCAGTCTGGTGATTAGATCTATTCCATATTCTTCTAAAGCATTAATAATTTCTGTTGTGATGTTGTCTGAACCATCAGAACACCAGAAGTTTAAGAGCAAGTGCTCTTATCCATTTGACCATGCTGACCTGCATCTGCTGTATTATAAAGGACTTCCTGTAGAGTATTTTCTGAACAGCTGGCTCATTTTCTTTATGATTGATGTGACCTGATTAGAATCATCGGTAATGACCTGTGTTCTTGATCCTCATTAGTGGAATATTGAAGGTTTGGCAATGAAAAATAGACCCTTCATTTATTGTTATTATGTATATAATATTAATTTATAAACTCTTTCAGTCTCAGTAGGTGTACATTGAGAACTATATTTATAACCAAAAAAAAAACAAAATGACATGTGTATTTGTTTTCACAAGCGCCACGTCCAAACTGGCAAAAGCAAGCACATGATACTGATTGGTACACATGAAGAATAACTAATGCTGCCTCTCTCTTCTGCCAAAGAGGCAGCTGAACTATCAAGTGGTGGAACACATACTCAGTTGTATTGACAGAATAATAAAGAAGATTCTGGAGACCCAGTAAAGCCTACAGACAGAAAATCATCCACTTCTGCAATAGCACACCATCTATTGACATCTAGTCACATGATTAATAAAGACAGTGCATTTCGTGTGTTGTTTAACATACAAAATGAAAAAATGTTAAAATTTGCTGAAGCAGTTGTGATTCATATAGCCAAGACATTAATGTGTAAACAAACAGACATGATAGTCTGTTTTACATAACTGGCAATGTGTGTTGTATATTTCAGCTTGAATGATTCATTGTTTGCATTAGTTTGTATGCAGTATGCACTTGTTGAGATGTATTAAAATATGCCAGGCAACAAATTGAGCAAAGGTTTGGTTGCAAGAACAGACAGCATAGCATTCTGAACAAACCCATAGAAGACTCTCCATCTCCCTCAATAACTGTTGTAACACATGGATGCTGATTGTTCCAGTAACACACTGGATGCAAACATGTCAGTTTCATCCCCTTATAGTCCCTCCTTTTTGGAACGACACTTAAATCCAAACTGAAATATCCTTAGATATGTTATTTTACCTGTTATATCTTTAACAAGCAGTCATTCATAGTCTTCAGATTATCTGCCTCTTTCATCATAATTGTTCCAACTATTAATACTCTGGAACTCAAACAAATTTACTAGCTCATTTCCTCACACTCAAGCATAACCTGGACAATTTATCCATGTAATTATTTGTAAATGAGAAGCATCTATGCTTGGTAGCCAAGCTCAGACAATCTGACTATCATTTCAATGGTCTTCATCGTTACAGTTCAGTTCTCCTGAGGATTGAAAACCAACCAACCATCTAAAAAAATGAAATAACACTATTAGCCTATTACTGCTTCAGGCCATGCAGTCTGTAATCCTGATCCTGTCTAGAACATGCTAGTTACACCAGCAATGGTAGACATGCTGTAATAGCTAGTTCATGTCTCAGATCTTGCCTCTTTAATGTACCTGTCTTCCAGGGGAGAGTTTGATGATCAGGAGTGGAGATTCTTGCTGACAGGGGGTGTGGCTCTTGAGAATCCATTTGCCAACCCTGCATCATCATGGCTGTCAGACAGATCCTGGGCTGAAGTTGTCAGGGCATCTCATTTACCAGCTTTCAAGGGTTTCATCGAGATGGTGCAGAATACGGTGAGTCAGACAGCATTATCATCATCATCATCATGTGCCATGCTAAAATGTGTGGGTGGTCATGGTTCACTATCTCAAATGATCACTAGAGTCTTGGATCAGGTTTCTTTTCTTGCCCATCTTATGCCATGTGGTCAAGCCATCCAGGTAGTTAACTCTTTGGCTTCCCCTTTAGTTTTCAAGTTTATTGCCCATCATAGTATGCCCAAAAAATCTGAACAGTTTTTTCTAATTTCTGTAATTATTTTACAGGTTTCATCCATTTCTTAAAGGTCAGGCAGTCTGTTTGTTTTTCTATTAATCTATGATTGGATAATTGCATGATACTTGTATGAAAATAAGAGCTGAGATAGTGTAGCACTGGCCCAGTAGTCCTGGATTCAAACCCCAATGTAGTTTTCTTTTGTGAACACAACTCTCACCCAGGCCCAGGAAATGGTTACCAAAACACTTGTTTGGAGGTGAGGTGACTAGTGTGGTTCTGACCATATCATCCATTGAAGACCGTTTGGTGAAAAAATGTGAGCCTATCACACTATACTGGTAAATATATATGTGTCAGCGAAGAAGTGTAATTGGGAGAGCGCAAGCCTTACCCTAGTGTGTGGAAATGCAACCTAAAGACTAAATGTTATGACAGGCAGACCAGGCCCTAAGCCTTGGTCTGCAACTGATCTAAGATGGAAGCTCCAACAGGCGGACAGTTAGAGTATTGCTTTGCTGATCCAGCAGTTTCTGCAGCTTGTCTTGTTCCAGACGTATTGGTGTTACCTTTCCTCCAGAGTAAACTAGACATGCCAAGAGAGGGATCATGCTGAATGGGCAACACATGGTCTCGAAATTCAGTCCAGGCTTTGTGTTATGGAGAGGTTTAACTCCATTTTATAAACTATCGTTTGTCACAGCGGCTAGGTGCCAGTCATTCTCTTTATGACAAAAAGTGATACATTTACACATCTGAATTATACCATATAGTATAGTCTATAGCTGCATGGGCAACATATGGTCTTGAAATTTAGTCCAGGCTTTGCGCTATGGAGAGGTAACTCCATTTTACAAATTATCATCTATCAAGACAGCAAGGTACCAGACATTTATATGTATTTTTGTATTCGCTCGCTCGCTTTGAACTCAAGCGTAGTCCATACACATTACTTCTAGTAGTGCTGGACTGAATTTTGCATGAGGATTAGCTTTCCCTATTAACAGTGTCCCTCACCATAAGGCGAACCCACTCCGACTTCAGAGGTACTTATAATTTACGTTCCCATGTCAAGGACGATAGGTCAGCATATTAGTCCAGCTGTCGAGTGTAGGGT
Source organism: Cepaea hortensis (assembly GCA_963921405.1). Lineage (NCBI taxonomy): Eukaryota > Metazoa > Mollusca > Gastropoda > Stylommatophora > Helicidae > Cepaea > Cepaea hortensis. Next base: position 40,430,228 of record OY992882.1, read on the forward strand.
TTGAACCCCTTACCTCAGCATCAGCACATTTATATGTGCACTAGCTGACCTGGCCCGGCTTTGCCCAGCCCCTGGCGGGGATCTGTCTGTCTGTCTGTCTGCTTGTCTGTCTGTCTGTCTGTCTGTCTGTCTGACCCGGCCCAGCTTCGCACAGCTCCTGGTGGGGATCATCTCATTTAATTCATATAAGTAGTCATATAAGCTCCCGTTCCCGACTATCTGTCTGTCTGTCTATCTGTCTGTCTGCCTGTCTGACCTGGCCCGGCTTCACCCAGTCCCTGGTGGGGAGCATCTCATTTAATTCATATAAGTAGTCATATAAACTCCCGTTCCCGACTATCTGTCTGTCTGTCTATCTGTCTGTCCGACTCGGCCCGACTTCGCCCAGGCCCTGGTGGGGAGCATCTCTTTTAATTCGTATAAGTAGTCATATAAGCTTCCGTTCCCGACTGTCTGTCTGTCTGTTTGTCTGTCTGTCTATATGGTCCTGGCCCGGCTTCGCCCAGCCTCTGGTGGGGAGCATCTCATTTAATTCATGTAAGTAGTCATATAAGCTCCCACTCCTGACTGTCTATCTATGTGACCCGGCGCGGCTTCGCCCAGCTCCTGGCGGGGAGCGTCTCATTAAATTCATATAACAAAAAAAAGTAACTTAAGAATGTCCTTCCACACACCATCCATTATTTTTAATGAAAACTGTTTTTAATCACCTACATGACTGTAGATAACTTCTTTAAACATAAAAAGATGAGTTCGAAAATTTTCACTATTTAAATTGATGCATTATTTTTATGAAAACTTTGAAAATGCCTTAAAGATTATATCATTATTTATTATAACTCATATGCCTGTAAATAACTGTAGACAAAGAGTTTATAAATCTTTGAAAACAATGCAACAATCTATATATAAAATATATAGCAATGCTATTAAAAGTTATGCCCCTTGAAATAACTTTTCTTAAGTTAAGTCCCCTCGTTATATATAAATGATAATGTAAATTTAAATATTAAATTTTAGTAAGTAAATAGCTGATTGTACACTAACAAACTATGACAGTTGGCTGCACAGGAATGAAAAGAAAACATGCAGAAAATTTCATCTCAATCGGATGGACCGTTATCGAACGCATCAAATACATACCTACATACATACATCGCCTTTTATATATATATAGTTAATTTCAGATATGTTCATGTATGTTGCAGTAACTACCATGATGGTCAGTCACCCATCTATAGTCTTCCCAACTTACAACAGTAAATGTAAACAGATATGACATCAGCCAACTGTAGTCCAGCCAGGACCATGGGAATGTCATGAACCTGAAACTACTGATTTTATTAGAGACATTAACGTGTAGGTTTGAGTGTGTATGAGGAAAAAGAATAACTGCTTGTGTCTTAGAGTTGAACATGAACCCAGAATGAGTCAACTTGTACTACTGGTAATATTTTAGGATGGAACAAATGTATTCACTATGTCATAACGATTAACTGGAGCTGCTGTCTATATAATTTGCATGTCTCTCTTAGTCAGATATCAGTGCCCAGTTTATTTCAGCTTATATTGCTCTTTTAATCTTGTTATTAGCTGGTTTTGACATCCTGGTTTCACTGACAAGCATGCTGTTTCATGCAATACTAAATACTCTTTTTCAGCCCACTAAGTGGAAGAAATGGTATGATTCAGCCAACCCACACTTGGAGAAATGCCCAGAGCCCTTGGGTTCAAACTTGACTCGCATGCAGGAGCTGATAGTACTGAGATGCTTTAGACCTGATAAGGTATAATAAATGTGATGAGAATATTCTTGCCAATGCAATAGCAGAGTGACTATACATCCCTGATCAGTTTTAAATTCTAATAATGCAGAAATGGTTCAAATTTACATAGGACATTGTTTGAAGGAAGATTTTATCATGTGTTTCAAATGTGTGAATGTGAAAACATGAATTATTTTTCAATTCTCCTAGTTTAGTTTAGTTTAGTTGATGGATCAACTTCACGGCACACGGGTGTAATCCATAAGAGCTCTGTTCTACTCCTAACTCAAGCCAGAGTCTGGAGAATCTCAGCTCAGTGTATGAACTCCGTAGCACTGGCGAGGATACTGAAATACTTTGGGTAGATTTGTAACTCAAAATGTTGCCCAGGCAGCGCTGTTAGGCTACTCTTTTTCAATTTCCAACTGCCAAGGGATTTTTTATGTGCTCAGCAATCTGATCTCACTATACAGCAGAGACCAGGGGAAACTTTGTTACTAGAAGTCCTTGTGAATAAATCCCGGCCCTCACCGGGGCTTGAACCTGGGACCTCCAGCACTCGAGATGGACACCATACCTTGAGACCACTCAGCCCCCCCCCCCCCCCCCCACTTTCAATTCTCTTAATTTTGTAAAACAAAAGGAAGAGGTAAAGTCCTGTAGGAGGACCTGCTGTGGGTGTGTGAAATGCTTAGACCATCACATTTTTTAGGCTTGAGTGCTCGGAAGATTAGTCTTTTCATTGGGAAGTGAATGCCGAGTACAGGCATCAAACTCTCATTCAGACTGCACTCATGCCATTGTCAGCTTAGTATCCTAGCTATTACATCATCTCAGTCAGATGCCGTCTCCACAATGTAGGTTGACTGCAGTGGATCTCCAACACTGTCTCTCTCTTTGTACATGCTATCAGACTGTTGTTCGTCCATCTCTTGATGTTATCTTCCCACTTGTTTCATTGTCTACCGCTTGCTTGCTTGCCTTTGATATTACCCTCTATAACACATTTCACCTGCTTATAATTTCTTAATCAGTTGAAAACGGCAAGCATAGTAAAATGTGTCAGCTTTCATTAGCTAGACTTGTCTACATAGTAGTGAGAAGAAACTCAATTCCATTATGATAAAGGGGTTCATATAAACCTTTCATAATTTGATCTGTAAACTGTTTTTTCTGTGTGTGGAAAGCTGTAACATACATTACCCTTGTGTTACAGGGGCCCATAAGGGAAGGAAAAACTGTAACCTACATTGCATGTCATAAGAGGCCACTAAGGTTAGTTAGGATGAGAGTGACTACCTCATTGGATAGAAAACTATTACTGCAGATTTCAACCAATCAAGTCTACAGAGGCTTGGTTTCACTTGGTTAAGAGCTTCTGCTTCATTAAGAGATAAAAGACAGGAGATGAGATGATGTGACATACATAATTCTAGAACTTTTTACATTCAAAAGACACTGTTGCCCTACTGTAGGAAATGAACATGCTAAATACCTAACCTACAAGGCAGCAGAATATATAAGAATACATTGGAACATAATGGTTGATTGCATTGAATTTTGCTGTATAAATATAAGCATTGAAAAGTCGTATAACGTCTTCTTCTTAACCCATCATCACTGAGTTTCAGCTGCTGATGATCTTGATGTATTGCACAGTTTTGATGTGGTGTTCTTGACTGCTGTATAGTGCATGCTCACTTGGAGAATCTATCCCATTTCCTGGGGGTTGAGGTGTGTTAGGTAATACTCATCTATCTTGGATGGGCCGGGTAGTGTCAAAATCTTCTTGTTGATTTGTTCTGTTTCTGTTAACATTTTTGCCATGTCCTGTACTAAGTCTCAAGGATATGCAATTAACAATAAGTTTGTAAAATAAGCCAGCTCCATGGCGAAGGGGTTACAAACACAGTTTGTAATCCAGCATACCGTTTTCGAAACACAGCTGTGGTGATTTGGCAGCAGACTGCCTTGCCATTTTTTACAAAATGGTAAAGATTCCAGTCGTTCAGAAGCCAATGGCAAACTGCTGAATGTAAACTTGCCAAGAAATTACAAACAGCAAAAACAAATAATCTTGTTTTAAATATGGGGTTGACTGCAACACCCTGAAGAGGATATGCAACTAACTTTGTTATGTAAAATAAACAAACTCTACTTAATTCCAGTGCGTCTGTAAAAAAAATGATCTTAACAATAGGACTAAAAGGAAGTTTGGCATAAAAGAAAGTAGTGACAATTATTAAATGTGTGTTACTGGGTGATATTAGGAACATTCATCTTCTCTGTCTCTTTCTCTGGGGTCACTAATCGGCGTGCCTGACCTGGTCGTGAACAGACTGTCATAGGAGTCACGCTGTTTTGAAACTTCCTACTCCATTCATACACTTGCTGGATTGACAGGCGTGCATCACCATACTGGATCTTTATTCGCCGATGAATTTCTATGGGTTTCACTCCTTCGCTCGTCAGAAAACAGATAACAGAATGCTGCTCCTCTTTGGTGCATGTCAAAAGTGGGGCGGCCATCTTTAAACTGTCATTATGATGTCACCGCATTTGTCCACACCATGATGTATGGCACACACTTAACAATCTTGACATCCTTAATAACAATATTGACGGGCTACAGGACAATGACGTCGTTATTGTAATTTCTGTCACACTTTTAAGGTTTCATTTGAAGTCCTTTCTTACATGCAAAAACCACTACACAACAGTTATCCCAAGGGTGGAAGCCCAGATGATATAGGTTATTTAACAATGACAATAATCGGTAAGAATATATGAATCCATTACTGAGGAAGCATTGATTCAGCAATGTTTCTGAATAGTTTTTATTTATTTTGTTTGTTTGTCAGATGGTTCCTGCTGTTCAGAACTTCATCATTGACAAAATGGGACAAAAATACATAGAGCCTCCAACCTTTGACCTGTCATTGTGTTATGAAGACTCAAATTTTTTCTCCCCTTTAATTTTTGTTCTCTCCCCTGGTGCTGATCCCATGGCTGGCCTGTACAGGTTTGCTGAAGAGAAAGGTGAGAGAAAGTTGTTACTTTGTCAAATGTTGTCTTTCGTTTTATGAATAGTGATTACTTAACCTGGAGACTAACTGTAGAGCTCCTTGGATTTGTCTTCGGCCTTAATAATTTAAGATTGCAGTTAGATTATATTTCCACCTACTTTTTAGTTGAGATCACGCTTAGATGGATAGCCAAGTAGTGATGGCACAGGTTTCTTAAATTGGGAGTCATCTATCTTCAACATCTGTGAGACAAAGTTGTATATATCTTTCAGATGCGACATTTACAATGAAAACCTAGTCTGTAAATTGTTTGAGGATCTGGTGAAGTGTTCAAACTTCCTACCTCATGCCTGGAAGGTAGATTGTTTTCAAACTACGTCATTTAGACCATGAGTGCGGGTTTTCTGGGGACTCTTTGGGTCAACGTTGGTGCTGTAGAGTGTTCTTTTCTGTTATGCTCTGGGCAGGTGGCTTACCTGTAGAAAGAGCAAACTAGACAGGGAAAACCCAGTGCGATGAAGTCAATCTTTTTGTCTTTAACCCTTTATTGTATGATGTAATTGTCATCAGCGAGTGGCATTTATTTCAAGTCCCTGAAAATGTCTTTGTAGAGACCTGCGGTGGTAACTATGTGCCAGTTGTTAGGTTTCTTTTAGCTGTTAGCAATAGGCCACTTCATTTAAAGTCTGTTATTAATTTATAAGATTTTATATCTTCAGTTTGGTCACTTTCATGCTGGTATTAATTAACTGTAAAAGGGGTCATATTTTAACTATTCCATAGGTTTAGCCATGTTGGTTGTACATTATGTTCCTCAGATTCATGACACAGAATATACAATCAAATTCTGCTTTGTTCATTAATGAATACTAACTTTTCAGCTCATTGTGCAGTAAAGTGGTTTGCAGTGTGCTCTTTGTCGCATTCGGTTTATTTATGTATTTCTCTCATGTTAAAACTTAACTCATTCTGTTCTAAGCAACACACCATGTGTAATCAGCTGTTGGCTGTGTGTATCAAGCTATGGGTGATGTGCTATTTTATCTTTACGTTTAATCTGAGCATTCTAATGACATCTGGCTAGATATTCAAACAAGCAGCACATAAAATGCTGCACCTTTGAAAGTCATACATTCATGATGTTTTTATTGTGATTATAGTCCCACTGGAGCTTCTGCGCATAATTTTCTTGGATCGAAAGAGTCAAGTTTTGTGATAGCTTATTCCATTCACGCATCCACCTCTCTCTCTCTCTCTCTCTCTCTCTCTCTCTCTCTCTCTCTCTCTCTCTCTCTCTCTCTCTCTCTCTCTCTCTCTCTCTCTCTCTCACACACTCACACACACATGCATGCACGCACACACACACACATGCACACACACACAGCACTTACCTGCCAAACCTAGTAATCATGTGGTAGATTCCCCATCAAAGCGGAAATGTTTAAAAACAAATGTACCTGGACTCCCATGTCGACCCAGCTTAAAATGCATAAGGGCTGATTGTTCGATGCAAATATGGGGCTAGCACCGTATGTCCAATGCCCCAAAGGTCTGTAAAAGGGTCCTTTATTTACCATCTACCCAATATACCTTATAGCATGGAATTTCATCCTTTACATTTGTTTTTTTTAAACAAACACATACACCACAGAAACAGCTCACAGTTGGATTCATACACCAGATATATAAAAGAAAGCTAAGTTTATTTTATTAGCATTTACTTATTGTATATCATGATAAAAAATAAACCCTCTTAAATCTAAATTTAATATATTTGTAATATAATATTCTTATAAGCCAGTTGCACAAAATTAGAATTTAGCAATACATGCAATGGTTCTTAAAATTTTAACTGATATTTTGTCTTCTTTGTTATCAGTATTTTAAATAGGACATTAATCTTTAGCCTCCATCTATGCTCTTTTTTTCATCTTATGCACACAGTTTCTGACTATGTTTTCATGTGCATGATCTTCTTTACATGTGCAGTTTAAAAAAAAAACACTATATGTATATTGTACACTATGCCCATAGTTTTCTATTTATTTGTGGTCACCTCCAGTTTTGTTGTAGAAATGCAAGTGTAAAAGTGAGGGGATTATATTATACTACCAGCAGGAGCTAATAGGCCGGTCTCCCTGGTGGTGGGGTCAAGGACGGTGTTCGTAATCCCGTATACGCTCATACGATATACAGTTGTGCGAGATTCAGCAGTGGATCGCGTCGCGTTGGTTACTTACAGAGGGTATGTGAGCCGGTTGTTCAGAAAGCAATGGCAAACTACTGAACGTAAAAACTTGCCAAGACATCAACAGCAGCTGGAAAATGCTGGTGTTGACTGCAATGTCCTGTAAAGGGTATGCAGAAAAAAATGAGCTAATAATACACACATAAAATGCAGATATACATACAGCCTATACAGTTATAATGAAAACTGTAAATATTAAAAATTCTCCAAACGTCACTTTATTTAGTTTCATTATGTCTGCTTACATCAACATCATTTCTACATATGTAATGAAACAATCAAAGTTTTCATAAATATTGTGGAATTTAGGGTCACATTTGGGCCATGTAGGATAAGCTGGTCACCTTATATGCCATTTTATATATTGTAACATAATGGCTCCAGACGTTCGCATCCCCAGTCCATTTACATTTCTCAATATTAAAACAATTAAATAACGTAAGCCGTCTTGATAACTTGGTCTAAGAATAACTTAGAAACTTCGAGATCGGGAGAAAGGGGATGAACGGTGGTGACCCATAGTGATTGGTTGATCCTTGGGCGAGTAACGCTATTATCTAGGCATAATTAATTAGCCCGCCAGTCGAAGCTTTGATTCCATCTCGATAGGATGTGTCAACGATGCAGTGATCATAACGTGCCCAAAATCCATCTTTAAGATGTCGTTTCTGCATCTCAGGTACCACAAATCATTTATATGTTATGTGTAAGCCTGATGATAAGAGAGTGAAACGAATGGCATGGTATTTTTCTTGAGAAAATGTGAGAATGAAGACCGACATTCGTTCTACAGTGAAACTAAAGCTGCCGCTCTAACATGTCATGTCTGCCACAGTGAAATATTCTTACCATGTCTATTAGCTATCTGAATGATGATTTGCATGTGCTTGTGTCTGTAAACTACGCTCAATGCATATGGCAAAACCTCTGCGCGCTCTGAATATTCGTGAGTGCCTATCATGACTCATTCTAACCAAACTGTACACTGCTCTTGCTAGTTACATTTGGCAGTCTGGATTGGAATGTGTGATGCTGCATGTAATATTTCCTTTATAATGGCTGAGAATGTTTGAGTGAATGAGACGGTAATTATATAATTAACCTCTCATATTTGTAAAAGTAACGATGCTTATTATATCCATGTTTGCGGGACTGCATTGCGCTTTAGAAATTACAAAGTTCATGTAATATCTGAGGGCTATGTTACACTCAAGAAAATTGCCAAAGCATTCATATAGATTTGCCTAGGATGCAATTTCTCTTCAACGTTATGTACTGGGTCCTTTGCAACAAAATGATTTGGGTTCATATGAATTACATTCCGACAAGGAGCAAGAGTGTCTGGTCTGCTGAATATAAATGACGGCTCAGGATAATTGTCAAGGAAAATTCATGTCTTCTTTCATATGTGTATTCCACATTTGAAAGCATTGCTTATGCAATACTGCTTGGTACTCATTGTAGTAAATATTACCATTACTCAGTGGGACAAGAGCACATGATGATGATAATTGATGGTGCTTGTGGATCTGGTCTGGCTTGAGGGGAGGAAGTTTGGCATTGCGGTGTGAGTGTGAAGGAGGTGGGACATTCTTGTACAAAAGTATCACCTTTATGAATGCTAATTGGTCCATTGCCATTAGTTTAATGATATTGCCAAGTGCAGTCATGAAAGATGCCTGTCTTCTATCTATCTCATGTCTGCCTTATGGTGAATGGTTCAGCAGATGTACCTCATGATGGTGTTCATTTTCTGCTGTTTGCTTCATGTCTTGCTTTGCAACGCTAGTGCATGATGCTGCCTTACATTGCCTACTTCTGAATGCTAAACACTGTCTGTTCTTCATGGTACACAGGTCCACTGTGATCTACTTATTGTGAGAACCTAGTTAGACAAATAATTACAAGGTGATTTATAATGGTGTGAAGCTGCCCCGGATTTAGCATGTGTGCCTATGATCTCACAGTTTTGGGGATGGCCCTTGTGAGGGAGATATCACCCCGGACCACCAAATAAATTGCACATCATCACCAGTGAAAGGCGGGTGTTCGAATATCACTTCTCTCCCCCCTTCCCATTCCTCTCTGAATTTGAAATGGGATTACATCACCATGATCATGTTTAAACAGATGTAAAACACATGTTGTACCTTTGTTTATTAACAGAGAATGAGGAAGATGGAGGAGGCCCTTTCAATTAACAGGACAACTCCAGGGAAGTCCTGAGCTCTAACCTTCAATATAGCTTATACTTATAAGATGGACTCTCCAAGAAAAAATAACACATAAACCCAGGTTGCACACACTCAGCCTGCATTCACATAACCTGGCAGATACAGATGGCCTGGAAGAAAAGTTTTATAAAAAAAAAACTATAACAGGGATACTCTCCATTTATCAATGTTCCAAGCTCTATCTTCAAGAAACATTCTGGAAGAAATCTTAGGAGTGAGAGATCACCTGAATTTCAGCATGCATCTATTGGCCAAGGGTGAACATCAATTGTGAACTTGGAGTTTACCATCATTCTTCTCAAAACCATATCTTGAGGAGTATTCCAACTTAATACTGGCTGGAAAGCTTAACAGAAGAATAAAAATTAGAGCAAATTCACAATCTGGATTGTGCATTAACTGTGGTGTAGATCAGTACCATCAGAAACCTGCGGGAGAGACTGGCAGAAGGAAGAAGGCTGGGACATATTTGTTTCTTAGATCTTCCTCTACAGGAGGAGTAGAACAAAGTCCTAGGTGTCAACTTCATGAACAGTCTACTCGCCCTTAGGAAGTAAATGCTGTCCATTTTCATGGACTTGTTACAGCAGGAATTAGCATGAACTGGAAAAACATTGTAGGGAGAATGGCCACCTGAAACATTCCCAACACCTTCATAGGTGCTAAAAGAGGTTCAAGGATCAGTATGGCAGTGTCTCCTTATACTTGCCCCATGACTATGGCTATAAGTTATCATGTTTTCCTCATTGACAGTTTAGGGAAGGACTTAAGCATAAAATGTTCTGTGGTGTAGGATGATTTTCTGAAGTAGTGAGATAAAGGAGGAGGGTTTGTTTTAAGTTGATGTTTTTCTTTGGGGAATTGGGTGGGGTATTTGGGTTTTTTCATAATCAATGTCAATTTTATTGCATATTACTAAAATGTTTGAAATGTGATTTTTGGCCGATTGTGAATGAAGCCTGGGTCTTCACTTGACCTCATAAAACATCAATAAAGATAGTAGGAAGAACACAGTTTTGAGATAACATGTTTCTGTGATTGTCTTGTGCACTGTTGTGAAATATATTACTTTGTGATGAATTGTCCAACTGTTGTCAAGCATCTTCATGGTGACTGTTACCTCTACTGTGGTTGTTAGTTCAGAGATTGTGGAAGTCCTGTGTATATGTTGTCAAGTATCTTCCATGATGTATGACTTGTCTAATCTGTTGGTGTGATCATTCCTTTGTGAATGTGTGTCCAACTGTTGTCAAGATCTTCTCAGGTTGACTTGTTCAACTGGTGTAAAGTGCAGTTGGTGTTATTTATGTTCATTACAGTGGTCCAATTGTCAATGTGGTCATTTGTCCAAGTGTCTTGTGTCACTTGAATTAATTAAAGAGATCAATCATGAGGTGGGCGACCAGAACACAGTAAAGAGGATAAGTGAAAGAACTGCTTTCATTTGTTGCTGTGGCTAACTGCCAAGATCTCTATATAACCTGTAGGAGGAATCATCTAATAATAATTCTGTGTTGATCTTAAACTTAGGTCTAATTTCTCACAGTGGGGGTATTCGATGAGCCAAATTCTGTATGGTTTCTCTACAAAGGTTCTGCGAGACTACATATCAATACCTCTAGACAAGACTTGCTGTTACAAACCTGTATCTTTTATAAAGATCTATACTTTATGGAAAGTCACTTGTTGGTGCTTCTGTAATTATCTAAAACCCAAATACAAAACCTCACATATATATATATATATACACGTATATATATCACGTATATATCCACACTTGTAACAAATATTGAGCCGCTGTGGTAAAGTGGTTAGTGCCATTGCCTGCCAAGACAAGAGTACAAAAGTAAATGGCACCTTTTTCTGCTTTGGGCTCATTTGGTATATGGTGCTATACTCATATTTTATTTAAGCCAAGACTGTAGTCCGGGGTTAATCCCCAGCAAATGCAGGTTTTTTTTTTCCTGGCCATTTGGGGTTGACACAGCCTAATAAAGTGTGTGCCAGACAAATTTCAGAATGTTCTGTGATGGAAAGGCAATAATATGCAGTGGCCTAGAATCTGTGGATGTTTAATACTTCAAAAGCTACAATGTCACGAGTGTGGTTGGATGAGTGTTGGGTTCCTAGGCTTGCAGCTCACTGCAGCAGGGAAAGACTGACCACCTTCATGCACTCAGGCCTACAAAATGTGATAGTCCTAGCACAACTCAAGGCTCATTGCAGGTTTCTATTGTAGGAATATTTTGTGTAATACTGCACACCCAACTGATTCAGAACTATTTTCTGTACAGTTCACACCCCAATGACAGAGCCTGCTGTCAGATTACCTTCACCATGTTTACATACATCTACAGGGTGTTTGTAAAGCCTCACTACACTTTGTATGTAGAACAATTTTGAAAAATGAAGCACGTGACATCATAAAAAAATGTGCTCCACAGTCCATCGTAAAGCAATATGCAGCGAATAGCTGTCTGCTGGAATAATTCTTTGCACTCCAAACAGAATGGTGTTATCAACGGAAGAAAGAATTGTTTTGGTTGAACAAGTGTTTCGAAATGGTGGTCGATACACATGGATGCTTGTTCAAAGATGTATAGCAAGATTTCCTGATAAACAACCTCCTCATTGCATTATGGTTAGAAATTTGTTGAATAAGTTATAATGAAATATCATTGGTACTTTCTGGCTTCCCTAAAACAGTGTTAGACCACAGCAATTACTATTTTAACTAATTTAATGAATTTTTTGCATATTTTTTAATGATGTCATCTACTTAATTTTTCAAAATTGTTCTACATACAAAGTGTAGTGAGACTTTACAAACACCCTGTGCATGTAAAAACATCTTTTTACACAGAAGTAGTTAGACGTGAAATAACACCTGCACTGAGTGGTTTCTGGCACTATAAGCTAACTATCTTTTCCACATGCTTTTTCTATTGTGGTGCCTTTGATGTGTGGTTAAATTGACTGATCTCGCTATGCATCTCTTTAATTGTTTGCCATTGTGTTTTGCAGTGGTTGTAGTGAAATAATTTGTTTGGTATTAAGCATTGGTCACTCTGTCCTTGAACCTAGGCATGCTTCCTTCATCGGGAACAAGAACAGTGGAAGAAGAGAAAATAGCAGAGGAGAGACGGAAATTGAGTATTGTTGGGAAAGAAGTAGACCAGGCAGAAATTCTGGCCCGTATGTTGGTGCAGTACTACATAATATATTGTTTCCCCATGAGATTTAACTATTTTGGAAAGCTACAATTAAATAACATAAGAGTTAACAAAACACTTGACATACATGCTTGAAATAATTAGTTGACATTATATCTATAATTAAAAACATATTCTGTCTGTACTAGACATCATGTTAATATGATAGTAGTCATAAAAAACAATCATAGCATTAATAATATTAATAATAAATGATTATGACAATGGTAATAATAAATGGGGGGGGGGGGGAAATGTTAGTAAATTTGATTAACAATGTAAAGTGAAAGGAAAGTGTAAAGTATGTTAAAGTGTAAATGATATTGTTATAGTAAAATATGATTAAGCTAACATGTAAATGGCAGGCATAAAGTAAGTTAAAATGAAAATGACAATATAATATAAATAGATAATAATGATGAGAGTTGTCAACATTGGTATGTATACATATTATGCATGCTTGGAAAGATATGGCTTCATCTGTTGTTATGTGCTAACAGTTCCATTTCATGAGTGCAAACTATGTTGTACCCAAATAATTCATATAAATATACATACATTATTTTTCATACACATACAATTTAAATAATTATATACTTATATAACCTTTGCTTGAATATATCTATCAGAATGTATCATCTTTAATTATTTTTTTTTTCCCAATTTGCACTTCACTATATGGACTCATTATTGCTATTTGTTTTTTGCTTACTGTTTTATGAAATCAGTCCTTATTTCTCAGTATGACTGGAGCGATGGTGGCATACTGGTTAGTCTGCTTGCTTGCCAACATAGTGGTGCAGGGTAAATTGCTAGTTGTGGCTAAATGTTTTTCCAACAGCTACAACCTTGGGGGTAAAAAAGTTTCATGTTCCTGCATGCCATCTCAACCTGTCCACGATCTTCTCTCTCTGCCTCCCCTGCCTCTCCTTCCTTCCAACTTTCTCATTGTCACAACTTACTTCAGCTTTCTACTTCTCATGACATGCCCACAAACTGTGGACTGCCTTCTTCTGATGTGAGCAACAAGTTCTCTGGGAGTTCATGTCTACAGTTGGGGGAGCTAAACAAGGACTCCACCTTGCCCAAGGGTGTCCTGTGGGTTAGTGGAGGAAAGGAGGCGCCTTACTTCTCATTAGGTAGGAGATACCTCTATCCCACCACCCATGTTGGCCAACTTGAAGAACGCATTTATCTTTTTGCATGAATATTAATTTAGAAATTCTGCTGTTGAATACATTTTTGCTTAGCTCACACATAAATGTAACATCATAGTTCTTGCTCATAAACATGCAGAAAGTTGTTTCTCCTGATTTCTTTTTGCAGATCTATTCATCCACCTATAATCTGCTTGTTCTGTCTGTTAGTAAATAATTATGTTGTCCTTTCTTCTACAAACTATATTTTAGCATTTTAAGTCTATGCTAATCTTTCCAGACTTGAGGGTGTTTAACTAAAGCCTACCCAAACTACTTTGAGCCCATGGCATAGTAGTTAGTGCAAAAGCTTAGAACAATAGGGATTTAGGTTCAATCCCCAGCAGAGGTAGAATTCTTCTGTCAAACTGTTGCAGCTCTGGGATTACCCAAGCCTCATAAACTGGGTACCATATAACTCTCAGAATTGTCTAGGAAAGAAAAATGATGAGCTGGGACACAAGGCTTCATTGTGACATGGTGAGAACATGCGAAGGCCTTACACCTCACACCCCAATTGCCATACCTGCCTTGAACTACCTTTACCCAAACTACAAACATGTTTTCTTTCCTAGAAACCTCTTCTGTTTTCTGTTATACTAGAATTCCTGTTATACTAGAATGGTCAGGACTGCTGGTCATAATGTAATGTTACTATCCCTTTTACTCTTCTGTTCCCATTTCTGACACTCACCCTACAAGAGTGTAACTTGTTTTGTCATACTTATTATAAAAGGAAAGTAATCCTGAGGCAGAAATTGTCATATGCTAGGTCTAATTATTATGATGTTCCCTTTCTTTCTGTCTTTCGTTCTCAGTGATATCTCTGGTACTAATTTAAGGAGGCTGGGTATGCCCTAATAGGAGCACATCTACCTAGAATTGAGCCCAAAATGCTGTATTAGTTCACTAGAGTACTAACCGTTATGGAAACACAGCTCATTTTCTTGTTAGTGGAGAAGTTATATGATGTAATTATTTCCCCTATCTTTCTCTTAAAATGTGGGTATCCTTTTTGAAGATGTTTGCAGTCAACACCAGCATGTTTTGGTGTTGTTGATGCTTTGGCAAGTTTACGTTAACTAGTTTGCCATTGCTTTCTGAACAACTGGCACCCAAATTATTTCATAAGAAACCAGCACAACGCAGTCTGCTGCCAAATCACACGCAGCTGTGTTTCGAACTTGGATATGCATGATTACGAACCGCATCCGTAACTCCTTCACTACTGAGTCCTGAATGGAGCCCCGAACGCTGTATTGGTCCACTAGTGCACTAACTATTATGGAACCACAGCTCATTTTCTTGTTTGTGGAGAAATTATATGATGTAGTTATTTCCCCTTGCCAGTCTCCCTGGCCTAGAAGTTAACGTCTTTCTCCGTAATCCCGTATATTCTCATGTGTAATGTAACCTGCGCAAGAATTGGTAGCAGTTTTCACCGCTTTGGTAACTTACCAGGTATGTGAGCCGGTCGCTCAGAAAGCAATGGCAAACTACTGAGCGTAATCTTGTCTAGTACATCAACAGCTGCTGAAAAATGCTGATGTTGACTGCAACGCCCTGTAAGGGATATGTAAAAAAAAAAGTTATTTCCCCTATCATTAGAGAAACTAATATTTTGTCTAGTCTTTCTTCTTAATGATTGCCTTCCAGAATATTTATTTTGAAAAATTGTATCATATTTGTTATTAAGACATATATCACCTGTATACTACAAGCATTTGCTTGACCCTTTTCAGTTTCCAATATCTGGATGATGATGTATTTTTAAAACTCAATGCTATATTGTGTATTGTTACTTTCTTCACTAAACAGTATCACATTGGTGCTAGATTTCATATCTTCATATTTTAGTACAGTATTTTTATTATTCTCATGTTACAATGTAGCCTATATCTTTACCCCTTATCAAAGATGAAATTATTTAACACTGCATTACAGTTATTTTGGAAACTTTGAATAACATTGAATAACAAGATAATTATTATCTTATATAGTTGTACAATAACTATTTTTTAGTTAATATGGCTGTATTACCATTTATTAATTTCTGACTTCTTATCGTATGTAATTGGTTGTATAGGAGAATGATGAAAGCACAATGCGTATAACAAGTGTAATGAAGATATCTTGAAAGAAATTAACTCAAAGAGAATTGGCAACTCACATCAGAAGAAGATAGTCCAAATTCTTTGGATACAACAAGAGAAGGGGACAGCTGGAGTATATCATGACAAGATGAAAGTTGAAGGTGAAGACACTCAGAGGGAGACCAAGAGAGAAGTTGTTAAACAGTTCGACATCATGGCTTGGAGGAAGGTCAATATCAGAGGTGACTGGCAGTACATGATGTAGAAGGCTGTGGACAGACATGATAACCAGTGCCACACCACGACTATTATAGAGAGCTCACAATTATAACATCTCTGTGTTTGCATTAGTTATCTAGCACACAAGGTGCCTGTTAACATTAGTTTTTCAAAGGACCCAAAGCAATGCACACAGATACCTCCATACAGGGTCCCGGCTCCTATATATTATAAATGAATGGTCACAAAACAGTGCACAAACTAGTATCAACTTTAAGTTTATCTCTTTAACATGCAGAAAGCTCATTAAATTCTTTTTTAGTTTTAGATGAGTAATCATCACAGGTAGCTTGAAATGTGATATTAAAGATCAGTTGTGTAGGTCATTTAGGCCACTTCCTACAAGAGCCAATTCCCCCCCCCCCCCTGCCCCGCCATACACCGCAAGGTAGGTACTATATAGGCAGTAAATGGCAGTTGACAGACTGCCATAAACTCCATGGTTAAACTGCTCGTAGTCACAGCTTCGCTGTTTTCATTAACAGTTCTACCTTCAACTTGGACTATGAAAGCCCATGAATTGTGAGTGTGCCACACAACAGGCCCATCAGTGTAGATGATTATATTACCCCTGGAATAATTTTCAAAAATTGAAGTCTGTACTTCTGTCTCAACGAGAAAGTTGTGTTGCTGTTTGCGTTCTCTGACTAGTCTAATGCAGACTGGAAAAGGACACACCACATCCTTCTGACACCAGCACCCATTCTTCTCTAGGTTCTATGTCCTCTAGTGAACACACCTGTTGAATATCGTCTTTGCCTTTGCTGATCCAAGATTTTCCTCTTTTTAATCTGCAACCCTGTTTTCTTTGTATGTTATTGTGCGGTGGATGATGTCTGTCGGGTTGGCTTGAAGGCAGGTACCTGCAAGGCATATCCTTGTTCTGTCCTTCATGGTTGTAAAATAAAGTACATAGCGCATCACCATGCATGTTGTATCTTTTGTGCACCCAAGTGTGATGCTCATGCCTCATTCTGCACTCTTTCCAGTCACTCTATCTGTTTATGGCTGGGGTCAGGATCACCAGAGCATACTCATTTGCAGACAGGATGAGACCCTGATATAAGAGACCCTGATATAAGAGACCCTGATATAAGAGACCCTGATATAAGAGACACTGGAGGCACTGTTAAGTTTGCCACATTTATCTCTATCTTGTGAAACCTTTTTGAACTTTCATGATCAGGTGATCTCTATGTTTGGTAAAGGCAAGGCTTTGATCAAACCACACTCTAAGGTATTTCATTACATGGGTCCTCTTCACTACCTCCGAGGAAATGTTTACAGGTGGCGTTGTAGTATGAACAATTCGGTTATGTAATGAGAACAATGTCTTGGCCGCCTTCGTTGGGTTAACCAGTGCTCCAACTTTCCCGCACCATCTGCTTACGCGATTGTGTTCTGACTAGTATATTGGTACACTTTAGTCAACAATTGGAAATAATTATCCCTTTAAGTATATGAAAACTAAAATACAGTGGCAAAACATGTATCAAACATGGACAACTCTCACCTCCTTTAAGTGTTAACTCTTAATAAAAG
Source organism: Cepaea hortensis (assembly GCA_963921405.1). Classification (NCBI taxonomy): domain Eukaryota; kingdom Metazoa; phylum Mollusca; class Gastropoda; order Stylommatophora; family Helicidae; genus Cepaea; species Cepaea hortensis. Next base: position 40,447,824 of record OY992882.1, read on the forward strand.
GTCAGTATTTTGGACATATTATTCAGTTTTCATGATGATAGGCTAATATTTATTGTCAGTAAGGTTTGCCAAACTTTTTTTAGGTACAGTTATGATTTGTCATTATTCCCTATATTTTATCATCTTATCTCATCTTGTTCCTCATATACCTTGTTGTGCCGAGGTGGATCATAAACAGTAGAAGTGTGCCCATTTATGGGCTTTATATATTGAGATTCCCATGGACTCTATCACACTGTTCATTGTCTGTTATTCCATTGTCTGTTATTCCCTATGTCCATTGTTTACACGATTGGCCTCTTCTTCTGGTTCCATTTGGTCTGTACATCATTGCTTGCTGTGATATACTGTCAGTTGGGAGCTTTTTATGTGGCCGAACCATTTCAGTTGCTGTTTTCTTATGAAATCTAGTGCTGCTATTATTTCCAATTTAGTCTTGATTTCATCATATCTGATTTTCTCTCTTCTTGATATGTTGAGTATTCTTCTCAGGAATCTCATTTCTATTGCTGCAATTTTTCTTTTCCCTTTTTCTGTCATTGTCCCTGTGTAACTGTATACAATTAGTAGCATCATCCTCATCAAATGCCATGCCAGCTGGCAGAAGCGTTCATGTAAAATCAGTATAGTTCAAAGAAATAAAAACTGGTTCTTATGGAATGAGGGAAAATGTGCACCAAGTATAAGTAAAGCCCTCACATACTTTAAAATTATATGTCACGTGTGTTAGCACTAAATAATTCATCAAATTCAGTTCTGGATTAATAGTTTTAACATGTTGAAAATAATGTATTCCCTTTTTTTTTTTCTTTCTTTTTTTTTTCTTTTTTTCTTTTTTCCGCGTTTCCATCCTGTTTCAGGATATTGCGGTCAACACCAGCATCTTTCAGCTGTATGTTGATTCCTAGGCTAGATTACGCTCATCAGCACGCCACGACTTTCTGAGCGACCGGCTCCATACTCTCATAAGTCACTTTTGCGATTCGAACCACTGCTAATTCTCGTCGCGTCACGTGACGAGAGTATTCGGGGTTAGCGGAGAAAGCTGCTAACCCCTCGGCCACGAAGCCGGTCTAATGTATTCCCTTAGTGAATTTAAACACAGAAACCACACAAAATATTTTGCACAATTTATTTCCTGTCTTAATGAGATATAACTCTGCAGTATGCATCTGACAAGATGTTACATGTAGTTGAAATATGTTGTCTTCAGTAACAAATGGCACATTTATTTGCTTATATCTGTTATGTGAACAGTTCATAATATATCTTTGAATTATTATGAATTTTTTTTCTAAGAGTAAATAAATGCAAATGCCAGCATGGTTTTTTTTTATTTTGTTGTAGAGTTTCGTAGTTTTAAATGTAACTCATTCTAAAAAATGTTTAATGTATAAATATTTGATAAAGCAAACTCAGAGGTGTAATTATTTGTTTTCTTTTTTTTAAAGAATACTAGAATTTCCATTGAACTTCATCCATAACAATCAAATGCTGCATTAAGTCACTGCATTGTGCAGTGGGTGATTAACATGTTTGTCATTCATTTAGTCTGTCATAGTCTGCAGAATTCTGCTGTGTATATTTGTAGGTACTGGTAAGAGTAAACTCCAGACAGTGTCACTGGGTCAGGGTCAAGGTCCTGTTGCAGAAAGGATCATCAGAGATGTAATTAAACTCTTGTGTTCCTTTTCTGTTTTTTTTTAATATGCCGAGTGAATGTTTTATTTATAACAGTGTTGGGTACAACAAACAGCAAATTCAGGTGCAAATTTTAAAATTGATTTATGAGTATGTTACATTTCCACAAAGTATATTTGACCTCACCTCAAAGCTCACAATCACAACACATTGAATCTGTGTGCAGTTGGGAAATCATATACAGGGTGGCCCACAAGTCTGGACCCATGGAGAAGCTTGCTATAATGCATTAAACACAAGTAAAGGGTCATTCCCCATGCCTTGAGGTGTATTGTGTGAGTGGTGCTAGTCTCATATTGTAATAAACCAATCATCTCTGATGGGTGATGTGGTCAGTTTTACACCAGCCTGACAGCTTAGGTCATTTTTTATAAAAATCCTGCCTTGTTGGGGATTCAATCCATATTACCATGCTGAAAGGCAAGAGTGCTAGTATATAATTGTGTTGTAACAAGTAAAGGACCGTTTTCCATGCTTTGAGGTGTTTTGGGTATATGGTCAGTCAGTCAAGTAAGGTCCCTTTTACAAACATTGAGGTGTATTGGTTATGTGGTTGGTCAGTCAGTCAAGTAAGGCCCTTTATACACACCTTGAGGTGTATTGGTTATATGGTCAGTCAGTCAAGTAAGGTCCCTTTTACAAATTATGGTGTATTGGTTATATGGTCAGTCAGTCAAGTAAGGTCCCTTTTACAAACCTTGAGGTGTATTGGTTATATGGTCAGTCAGTCAAGTAAGGTCCCTTTTACAAACATTGAGGTGTATTGGTTATGTGGTCAGTCAGTCAAGTAAGGCCCTTTTTACACACCTTGAGGTGTATTGGTTATATGGTCAGTCAGTCAAGTAAGGTCCCTTTTACAAATTATGGTGTATTGGTTATATGGTCAGTCAGTCAAGTAAGGTCCCTTTTACAAACCTTGAGGTGTATTGGTTATATGGTCAGTCAGTCAAGTAAGGTCCCTTTTACAAACCTTGAGGTGTATTGGTTATATGGTCAGTCAGTCAAGTAAGGTCCCTTTTACAAACCTTGAGGTGTATTGGTTATATGGTCAGTCAGTCAAGTAAGGTCCCTTTTACAAACCTTGAGGTGTATTAGATATGTGGTTAGTCAGTCAAGTAAGGTCCCTTTTACAAACCTTGAGGTGTATTGGTTATGTGGTCAGTCAGTCAAGTAAGGCCCCTTTTACAAATTATGAGGTGTATTGGTTATATGGTCAGTAAGTCAAGTAAGGTCCCTATTACAAACCTTGTGGTGCATTGGATATATGGTCAGTCAGTCAAGTAAGGTCCCTTTTACAAACCTTGAGGTGTATTGGTTATGTAGTCAGTCAGTCAAGTAAGGTCCTTTTTACAAATCTTGAAGTGTATTGGTTATATGGTCAGTCAGTCAAGTAAGATCCTTTTCACAAATCTTGAAATGTACTGGTTATACGGTGAGTCAGTCAAGTCAAGGCCCCTTTTACAAGTCTTGAGGTTAGTTAGTTAGTTAGTCACGGTTCCAACTTCACGGCAACGGGTCGTCCCCATATTGCTCCGTTCCCGTGCCAGTGAATATCACACAAAACGCTCCTCACTGCCCTATGTGAACAATGGAATAGATAGAAGTGTTGGCAAGCCAACAGCCCGCACAGGTACCTGTGCATAATGCCGCCGCCAGAATGCCACCACAAAAGTCCTCCATGGAAACCACAGTTCATCGTCAATGGAAACAGCAGTCACCAGAAAGACTTCATTGACCCGGGTTTTATCCCATATGAGGTGTTTTGGGTAAACGGTGTTAGATCCATTCTTTTAACAGACCAGTTGGCACAGGATGGGTGATGTGATTAATATCACGCCAGCCTTCTTAACTTCCCAAAACATTTTATGGTACCAATTTTAGGCTCAGTCTACCTGGGGCCCAGGTCAGTTTTTGTGAAAATCCCATTTTAGTGCATCAGTAGTTAAGACCTATAAACCATCCTGTATATAAATGTGTACTTTCGTGAATTATGTGGTTTGTTGTTTGTGGAGTAAAACAGGCAGTTTTGCAGGAAGCACAACAACCTCAAATTGATTAAAGCAAAAACGTGTTGATGGTTAAGAGATACAAACTTGTAAACACATATTGACAGGTGGCAGACATGATTGGTAAAGACTGTCAAATCAACAGGGGGTGAAACCAGACAAGAATGCTATGCAGGGAGCCAGAGAAGAATAGTCAACAGGACATAACTGGTGCTATCGGCGCTACACGCAGAGGGATATACTGAGGAGGGAATCCAAGCACTTATGGACTGAATGGTTTAATGTGTAGTGAGGATAACTGACAACTAATTATAGATACATAATTGGATGGCTAGGCCACATGGCATAGAGAAAAATAATGCAGACCTGATCATGCGAGAGGGAGAACCAAGATCAGCTGCACCTGATGATACGGCATATGATGCTACGTATATATTATATCCACAGTAGTGTTTATGTGACTCAGCTTTATGTATCTAAATATCCACAGTAGTGTTTATGTGACTCAGCTTTATGTATCTAAATATCCACAGTAGTGTTTATGTGACTCAGCTTTATGTATCTAAATATCCACAGTAGTGTTTATGTGACTCAGCTTTATGTATCTAAATATCCACAGTAGTGTTTATGTGACTCAGCTTTATGTATCTAAATATCCACAGTAGTGTTTATGTGACTCAGCTTTATGTATCTAAATATCCACAGTAGTGTTTATGTGACTCAGCTTTATGTATCTAATGATATGCATGAATACTTTGAGCAGGCGGTGCATGCTGGTACATGGGTAGTACTTCAGAATTGTCATCTTGCTGCATCCTGGTTGCCTGAGTTGGAGATGATATGTGAAAGTGTGAGTACTGAATCACATGATTTCTTTATACAGTTACACATGGTTAGTTAGTTGCTTAGTTAGTTAGTTAGATAGTTAGTTAGTTAGTTAGTTAGATGACTTCAGAATTGTCATCTTGCTGCATCCTGGTTGCCTGAGTTGGAGATGATATGTGAAAGTGTGAGTACTGAATCACATGATTTCTTTATACAGTTACACATGGTTAGTTAGTTGCTTAGTTAGTTAGTTAGATAGTTAGTTAGTTAGTTAGTTAGATGACTTCAGAATTGTCATCTTGCTGCATCCTGGTTGCCTGAGTTGGAGATGATATGTGAAAGTGTGAGTACTGAATCACATGATTTCTTTATACAGTTACACATGGTTAGTTAGTTGCTTAGTTAGTTAGTTAGATAGTTAGTTAGTTAGTTAGTTAGATGACTTCAGAATTGTCATCTTGCTGCATCCTGGTTGCCTGAGTTGGAGATGATATGTGAAAGTGTGAGTACTGAATCACATGATTTCTTTATACAGTTACACATGGTTAGTTAGTTGCTTAGTTAGTTAGTTAGATAGTTAGTTAGTTAGTTAGTTAGATGACTTCAGAATTGTCATCTTGCTGCATCCTGGTTGCCTGAGTTGGAGATGATATGTGAAAGTGTGAGTACTGAATCACATGATTTCTTTATACAGTTACACATGGTTAGTTAGTTGCTTAGTTAGTTAGTTAGATAGTTAGTTAGTTAGTTAGTTAGATGACTTCAGAATTGTCATCTTGCTGCATCCTGGTTGCCTGAGTTGGAGATGATATGTGAAAGTGTGAGTACTGAATCACATGATTTCTTTATACAGTTACACATGGTTAGTTAGTTGCTTAGTTAGTTAGTTAGATAGTTAGTTAGTTAGTTAGTTAGATGACTTCAGAATTGTCATCTTGCTGCATCCTGGTTGCCTGAGTTGGAGATGATATGTGAAAGTGTGAGTACTGAATCACATGATTTCTTTATACAGTTACACATGGTTAGTTAGTTGCTTAGTTAGTTAGTTAGATAGTTAGTTAGTTAGTTAGTTAGATGACTTCAGAATTGTCATCTTGCTGCATCCTGGTTGCCTGAGTTGGAGATGATATGTGAAAGTGTGAGTACTGAATCACATGATTTCTTTATACAGTTACACATGGTTAGTTAGTTGCTTAGTTAGTTAGTTAGATAGTTAGTTAGTTAGTTAGTTAGATGACTTCAGAATTGTCATCTTGCTGCATCCTGGTTGCCTGAGTTGGAGATGATATGTGAAAGTGTGAGTACTGAATCACATGATTTCTTTATACAGTTACACATGGTTAGTTAGTTGCTTAGTTAGTTAGTTAGATAGTTAGTTAGTTAGTTAGTTAGATGACTTCAGAATTGTCATCTTGCTGCATCCTGGTTGCCTGAGTTGGAGATGATATGTGAAAGTGTGAGTACTGAATCACATGATTTCTTTATACAGTTACACATGGTTAGTTAGTTGCTTAGTTAGTTAGTTAGATAGTTAGTTAGTTAGTTAGTTAGATGACTTCAGAATTGTCATCTTGCTGCATCCTGGTTGCCTGAGTTGGAGATGATATGTGAAAGTGTGAGTACTGAATCACATGATTTCTTTATACAGTTACACATGGTTAGTTAGTTGCTTAGTTAGTTAGTTAGATAGTTAGTTAGTTAGTTAGTTAGATGACTTCAGAATTGTCATCTTGCTGCATCCTGGTTGCCTGAGTTGGAGATGATATGTGAAAGTGTGAGTACTGAATCACATGATTTCTTTATACAGTTACACATGGTTAGTTAGTTGCTTAGTTAGTTAGTTAGATAGTTAGTTAGTTAGTTAGTTAGATGACTTCAGAATTGTCATCTTGCTGCATCCTGGTTGCCTGAGTTGGAGATGATATGTGAAAGTGTGAGTACTGAATCACATGATTTCTTTATACAGTTACACATGGTTAGTTAGTTGCTTAGTTAGTTAGTTAGATAGTTAGTTAGTTAGTTAGTTAGATGACTTCAGAATTGTCATCTTGCTGCATCCTGGTTGCCTGAGTTGGAGATGATATGTGAAAGTGTGAGTACTGAATCACATGATTTCTTTATACAGTTACACATGGTTAGTTAGTTGCTTAGTTAGTTAGTTAGATAGTTAGTTAGTTAGTTAGTTAGATGACTTCAGAATTGTCATCTTGCTGCATCCTGGTTGCCTGAGTTGGAGATGATATGTGAAAGTGTGAGTACTGAATCACATGATTTCTTTATACAGTTACACATGGTTAGTTAGTTGCTTAGTTAGTTAGTTAGATAGTTAGTTAGTTAGTTAGTTAGATGACTTCAGAATTGTCATCTTGCTGCATCCTGGTTGCCTGAGTTGGAGATGATATGTGAAAGTGTGAGTACTGAATCACATGATTTCTTTATACAGTTACACATGGTTAGTTAGTTGCTTAGTTAGTTAGTTAGATAGTTAGTTAGTTAGTTAGTTAGATGACTTCAGAATTGTCATCTTGCTGCATCCTGGTTGCCTGAGTTGGAGATGATATGTGAAAGTGTGAGTACTGAATCACATGATTTCTTTATACAGTTACACATGGTTAGTTAGTTGCTTAGTTAGTTAGTTAGATAGTTAGTTAGTTAGTTAGTTAGATGACTTCAGAATTGTCATCTTGCTGCATCCTGGTTGCCTGAGTTGGAGATGATATGTGAAAGTGTGAGTACTGAATCACATGATTTCTTTATACAGTTACACATGGTTAGTTAGTTGCTTAGTTAGTTAGTTAGATAGTTAGTTAGTTAGTTAGTTAGATGACTTCAGAATTGTCATCTTGCTGCATCCTGGTTGCCTGAGTTGGAGATGATATGTGAAAGTGTGAGTACTGAATCACATGATTTCTTTATACAGTTACACATGGTTAGTTAGTTGCTTAGTTAGTTAGTTAGATAGTTAGTTAGTTAGTTAGTTAGATGACTTCAGAATTGTCATCTTGCTGCATCCTGGTTGCCTGAGTTGGAGATGATATGTGAAAGTGTGAGTACTGAATCACATGATTTCTTTATACAGTTACACATGGTTAGTTAGTTGCTTAGTTAGTTAGTTAGATAGTTAGTTAGTTAGTTAGTTAGATGACTTCAGAATTGTCATCTTGCTGCATCCTGGTTGCCTGAGTTGGAGATGATATGTGAAAGTGTGAGTACTGAATCACATGATTTCTTTATACAGTTACACATGGTTAGTTAGTTGCTTAGTTAGTTAGTTAGATAGTTAGTTAGTTAGTTAGTTAGATGACTTCAGAATTGTCATCTTGCTGCATCCTGGTTGCCTGAGTTGGAGATGATATGTGAAAGTGTGAGTACTGAATCACATGATTTCTTTATACAGTTACACATGGTTAGTTAGTTGCTTAGTTAGTTAGTTAGATAGTTAGTTAGTTAGTTAGTTAGATGACTTCAGAATTGTCATCTTGCTGCATCCTGGTTGCCTGAGTTGGAGATGATATGTGAAAGTGTGAGTACTGAATCACATGATTTCTTTATACAGTTACACATGGTTAGTTAGTTGCTTAGTTAGTTAGTTAGATAGTTAGTTAGTTAGTTAGTTAGATGACTTCAGAATTGTCATCTTGCTGCATCCTGGTTGCCTGAGTTGGAGATGATATGTGAAAGTGTGAGTACTGAATCACATGATTTCTTTATACAGTTACACATGGTTAGTTAGTTGCTTAGTTAGTTAGTTAGATAGTTAGTTAGTTAGTTAGTTAGATGACTTCAGAATTGTCATCTTGCTGCATCCTGGTTGCCTGAGTTGGAGATGATATGTGAAAGTGTGAGTACTGAATCACATGATTTCTTTATACAGTTACACATGGTTAGTTAGTTGCTTAGTTAGTTAGTTAGATAGTTAGTTAGTTAGTTAGTTAGATGACTTCAGAATTGTCATCTTGCTGCATCCTGGTTGCCTGAGTTGGAGATGATATGTGAAAGTGTGAGTACTGAATCACATGATTTCTTTATACAGTTACACATGGTTAGTTAGTTGCTTAGTTAGTTAGTTAGATAGTTAGTTAGTTAGTTAGTTAGATGACTTCAGAATTGTCATCTTGCTGCATCCTGGTTGCCTGAGTTGGAGATGATATGTGAAAGTGTGAGTACTGAATCACATGATTTCTTTATACAGTTACACATGGTTAGTTAGTTGCTTAGTTAGTTAGTTAGATAGTTAGTTAGTTAGTTAGTTAGATGACTTCAGAATTGTCATCTTGCTGCATCCTGGTTGCCTGAGTTGGAGATGATATGTGAAAGTGTGAGTACTGAATCACATGATTTCTTTATACAGTTACACATGGTTAGTTAGTTGCTTAGTTAGTTAGTTAGATAGTTAGTTAGTTAGTTAGTTAGATGACTTCAGAATTGTCATCTTGCTGCATCCTGGTTGCCTGAGTTGGAGATGATATGTGAAAGTGTGAGTACTGAATCACATGATTTCTTTATACAGTTACACATGGTTAGTTAGTTGCTTAGTTAGTTAGTTAGATAGTTAGTTAGTTAGTTAGTTAGATGACTTCAGAATTGTCATCTTGCTGCATCCTGGTTGCCTGAGTTGGAGATGATATGTGAAAGTGTGAGTACTGAATCACATGATTTCTTTATACAGTTACACATGGTTAGTTAGTTGCTTAGTTAGTTAGTTAGATAGTTAGTTAGTTAGTTAGTTAGATGACTTCAGAATTGTCATCTTGCTGCATCCTGGTTGCCTGAGTTGGAGATGATATGTGAAAGTGTGAGTACTGAATCACATGATTTCTTTATACAGTTACACATGGTTAGTTAGTTGCTTAGTTAGTTAGTTAGATAGTTAGTTAGTTAGTTAGTTAGATGACTTCAGAATTGTCATCTTGCTGCATCCTGGTTGCCTGAGTTGGAGATGATATGTGAAAGTGTGAGTACTGAATCACATGATTTCTTTATACAGTTACACATGGTTAGTTAGTTGCTTAGTTAGTTAGTTAGATAGTTAGTTAGTTAGTTAGTTAGATGACTTCAGAATTGTCATCTTGCTGCATCCTGGTTGCCTGAGTTGGAGATGATATGTGAAAGTGTGAGTACTGAATCACATGATTTCTTTATACAGTTACACATGGTTAGTTAGTTGCTTAGTTAGTTAGTTAGATAGTTAGTTAGTTAGTTAGTTAGATGACTTCAGAATTGTCATCTTGCTGCATCCTGGTTGCCTGAGTTGGAGATGATATGTGAAAGTGTGAGTACTGAATCACATGATTTCTTTATACAGTTACACATGGTTAGTTAGTTGCTTAGTTAGTTAGTTAGATAGTTAGTTAGTTAGTTAGTTAGATGACTTCAGAATTGTCATCTTGCTGCATCCTGGTTGCCTGAGTTGGAGATGATATGTGAAAGTGTGAGTACTGAATCACATGATTTCTTTATACAGTTACACATGGTTAGTTAGTTGCTTAGTTAGTTAGTTAGATAGTTAGTTAGTTAGTTAGTTAGATGACTTCAGAATTGTCATCTTGCTGCATCCTGGTTGCCTGAGTTGGAGATGATATGTGAAAGTGTGAGTACTGAATCACATGATTTCTTTATACAGTTACACATGGTTAGTTAGTTGCTTAGTTAGTTAGTTAGATAGTTAGTTAGTTAGTTAGTTAGATGACTTCAGAATTGTCATCTTGCTGCATCCTGGTTGCCTGAGTTGGAGATGATATGTGAAAGTGTGAGTACTGAATCACATGATTTCTTTATACAGTTACACATGGTTAGTTAGTTGCTTAGTTAGTTAGTTAGATAGTTAGTTAGTTAGTTAGTTAGATGACTTCAGAATTGTCATCTTGCTGCATCCTGGTTGCCTGAGTTGGAGATGATATGTGAAAGTGTGAGTACTGAATCACATGATTTCTTTATACAGTTACACATGGTTAGTTAGTTGCTTAGTTAGTTAGTTAGATAGTTAGTTAGTTAGTTAGTTAGATGACTTCAGAATTGTCATCTTGCTGCATCCTGGTTGCCTGAGTTGGAGATGATATGTGAAAGTGTGAGTACTGAATCACATGATTTCTTTATACAGTTACACATGGTTAGTTAGTTGCTTAGTTAGTTAGTTAGATAGTTAGTTAGTTAGTTAGTTAGATGACTTCAGAATTGTCATCTTGCTGCATCCTGGTTGCCTGAGTTGGAGATGATATGTGAAAGTGTGAGTACTGAATCACATGATTTCTTTATACAGTTACACATGGTTAGTTAGTTGCTTAGTTAGTTAGTTAGATAGTTAGTTAGTTAGTTAGTTAGATGACTTCAGAATTGTCATCTTGCTGCATCCTGGTTGCCTGAGTTGGAGATGATATGTGAAAGTGTGAGTACTGAATCACATGATTTCTTTATACAGTTACACATGGTTAGTTAGTTGCTTAGTTAGTTAGTTAGATAGTTAGTTAGTTAGTTAGTTAGATGACTTCAGAATTGTCATCTTGCTGCATCCTGGTTGCCTGAGTTGGAGATGATATGTGAAAGTGTGAGTACTGAATCACATGATTTCTTTATACAGTTACACATGGTTAGTTAGTTGCTTAGTTAGTTAGTTAGATAGTTAGTTAGTTAGTTAGTTAGATGACTTCAGAATTGTCATCTTGCTGCATCCTGGTTGCCTGAGTTGGAGATGATATGTGAAAGTGTGAGTACTGAATCACATGATTTCTTTATACAGTTACACATGGTTAGTTAGTTGCTTAGTTAGTTAGTTAGATAGTTAGTTAGTTAGTTAGTTAGATGACTTCAGAATTGTCATCTTGCTGCATCCTGGTTGCCTGAGTTGGAGATGATATGTGAAAGTGTGAGTACTGAATCACATGATTTCTTTATACAGTTACACATGGTTAGTTAGTTGCTTAGTTAGTTAGTTAGATAGTTAGTTAGTTAGTTAGTTAGATGACTTCAGAATTGTCATCTTGCTGCATCCTGGTTGCCTGAGTTGGAGATGATATGTGAAAGTGTGAGTACTGAATCACATGATTTCTTTATACAGTTACACATGGTTAGTTAGTTGCTTAGTTAGTTAGTTAGATAGTTAGTTAGTTAGTTAGTTAGATGACTTCAGAATTGTCATCTTGCTGCATCCTGGTTGCCTGAGTTGGAGATGATATGTGAAAGTGTGAGTACTGAATCACATGATTTCTTTATACAGTTACACATGGTTAGTTAGTTGCTTAGTTAGTTAGTTAGATAGTTAGTTAGTTAGTTAGTTAGATGACTTCAGAATTGTCATCTTGCTGCATCCTGGTTGCCTGAGTTGGAGATGATATGTGAAAGTGTGAGTACTGAATCACATGATTTCTTTATACAGTTACACATGGTTAGTTAGTTGCTTAGTTAGTTAGTTAGATAGTTAGTTAGTTAGTTAGTTAGATGACTTCAGAATTGTCATCTTGCTGCATCCTGGTTGCCTGAGTTGGAGATGATATGTGAAAGTGTGAGTACTGAATCACATGATTTCTTTATACAGTTACACATGGTTAGTTAGTTGCTTAGTTAGTTAGTTAGATAGTTAGTTAGTTAGTTAGTTAGATGACTTCAGAATTGTCATCTTGCTGCATCCTGGTTGCCTGAGTTGGAGATGATATGTGAAAGTGTGAGTACTGAATCACATGATTTCTTTATACAGTTACACATGGTTAGTTAGTTGCTTAGTTAGTTAGTTAGATAGTTAGTTAGTTAGTTAGTTAGATGACTTCAGAATTGTCATCTTGCTGCATCCTGGTTGCCTGAGTTGGAGATGATATGTGAAAGTGTGAGTACTGAATCACATGATTTCTTTATACAGTTACACATGGTTAGTTAGTTGCTTAGTTAGTTAGTTAGATAGTTAGTTAGTTAGTTAGTTAGATGACTTCAGAATTGTCATCTTGCTGCATCCTGGTTGCCTGAGTTGGAGATGATATGTGAAAGTGTGAGTACTGAATCACATGATTTCTTTATACAGTTACACATGGTTAGTTAGTTGCTTAGTTAGTTAGTTAGATAGTTAGTTAGTTAGTTAGTTAGATGACTTCAGAATTGTCATCTTGCTGCATCCTGGTTGCCTGAGTTGGAGATGATATGTGAAAGTGTGAGTACTGAATCACATGATTTCTTTATACAGTTACACATGGTTAGTTAGTTGCTTAGTTAGTTAGTTAGATAGTTAGTTAGTTAGTTAGTTAGATGACTTCAGAATTGTCATCTTGCTGCATCCTGGTTGCCTGAGTTGGAGATGATATGTGAAAGTGTGAGTACTGAATCACATGATTTCTTTATACAGTTACACATGGTTAGTTAGTTGCTTAGTTAGTTAGTTAGATAGTTAGTTAGTTAGTTAGTTAGATGACTTCAGAATTGTCATCTTGCTGCATCCTGGTTGCCTGAGTTGGAGATGATATGTGAAAGTGTGAGTACTGAATCACATGATTTCTTTATACAGTTGCACTTGGTTAGTTAGTTGCATATCCTTTACAGGACGTAGCTGTCATCTTCAGCATTTTTTTGGCTGTTTGTGATTCTTTGGCAAGTTTACATTCAGTAGTTTGTATTGCTTTCTGAATGACCAGCACTCATACCATTGTATGGAAACCAATGCAAGGCGGACTGCTGCCAAATCGCCCGCAGCTGTGTTTTGAATACGGTTTGCAGGATTACGAATTGCATTCACAACACCTTAGCCACAGAGCCAGCTACACAAGGTAAGCATAATAATATAGTTAAATAACCCATTGTATATGCCACTAAAACGTTAGATAAATGTTTGGAAAATAGCTACACAGTAGACAATAAATTCAGTATATCAACTGCCTTTATGTTCTCAGTAAAATCCCTGGAACCCACTTTTATGATAGCCATTGTAGCACAATATGTCTGAAAGCATGTAAAAGGGTCCTTTACTTTTAAGTTTTGCATTTCATTAAAAAAAAGAGCAAAAAGAAATTTGTGCCTTCTTGGAGAATACCATGCAGTCAGTTTTGGATATAGTCATGCTAGTGATTAGTTACTTTGTTTTGTTGTCTACGCAGGTAATCACAGATCCCATGACCACCAAAGACACATTCCGACTGTGGCTCACTAGTTATCCGTCGCCATGCTTCCCAGTGTCCGTCTTGCAGAATGGTGTCAAAATGACCAATGAGCCGCCAAAAGGTCTTCGGGCTAATCTTCTGCGATCTTATTTGAATGACCCCATTTCTAATCCTGAATTCTTCACAAGCTGTAATAAACCAAAGGTTTGTGCTGCATTATAGATAACAATAATCTGGTTTTTACATGTTTCAAACTGCTTTCATAAAGTAATTTTATTTATATGTGTATCTGTGTGATTATGGTTGACAATGTTCTAGCTTTCACATTTTTCAAACTGCTGTCATGCATTTAGTTTATTTATATTTGGCTGTCTGATTATAGCTGATGACAATAATGTGGTCTTCACATTTTTCAAACTGCTATCATGCATTCATTTTGTGTGTCAATATGGTTATGGTTAATAATAATCTAGTATTTCACATTTTCAAGCTGCTTTTATGCATGTATTTTGTTTTTCTGTGTGGTTATAGTTAACAATAATCTCATATTTCACGTTTCATGGTTTTTTTTTCTGTCACCAAAATCTGTGAAACAGCAAGATTTAGTGTTATGATACTTCTTCAGAGATATGCCACAGTCTGGCCTAGAATCATCTCATAGCTACTTCAGATGAGTGCTATATCTAGAACTATAAATAGCTATTTAATTTAACCATTAGCTGCTGTCACTAGAACCATCAAATAGATACATCTGTCAGGTACTATGCTACAATCATCACATAATCACTTCAGTTTGAAGCTGTAGCTATAATCATCACATAGGTATATATGTTGGATGTTGTATCTATAATCATCACACAGGCGTATATGTTTGATGATGAAGCTACAATCATCACATAAGTGTGTATGTTGGAAGCTGTATAAATAATCATCACATCGGTACATATGTTGGATGTTGTATCTATAATCATCATACAGGTAAATATGTTGGATGTTGTATCTATAATTATCACACAGGTACATATGTTGGATGTTGTATCTATAATCATCACACAGGTACATATGTTGGATGTTGTATCTATAATCATCACACAGGTACATATGTTGGATGTTGTATCTATAATCATCACACAGGTACATATGTTGGATGTTGTATCTATAATCATCACATAGGTACATATGTTGGATGTTGTAGCTACAACCATCACATAGGTATATAGGTTGGATGCTGTAGCTATAATGACTATTTCTTCTTCTGCCCTTGATCCCCTTTTGGAGAAAAGACCCTTAACCACTTCATGCCAAGCCTTCCTATATTGTGCTGTCTCCTGGGGCCCCCTCCATCTCCTTCAAATATTATGCATCTCTGTCTCTAATCCTCCTCCATGTGCTTTTAATTTTAGGTCTTACTCAATTTCTTTTGCCCTGTGGGTTCCAGAGAAAGGACCTTCTAGTTATACTATTAACAAGTTTTCTCAATGGGTGTCCTACCAACTGCCAATGTCTTCTCACCTCTTGATTCACTGGAATCTGTCCAGTTCTCTCCTTACGCTCCACTTTAGTGATTCTGTCCTACCATTTTAGTCCTTCTATTCTACTCAGCCACCATTTAATGAAATAATCACCATATAGCTACTTAAATTGTTTCCTGCTGAGCTTACTGTGTGCTTAATATTTGAAGGAGATGATTTTTCTCATGTACGGTAAGGATTGGACTCTGTTGTTGGTTTTTATACTTTGTATACAGTCAAATTTATTTGCAAGCTTTTTTTCCTCAAAACAATTCAGTTTTCTCTTTCTAACATTCGTGTGATCCTTATATCATATTTTATTAGAGCAATGCGTATATTTCACTATAGAAATCCAGCAAAGAGAAACCACCACAATAATTTCCCAGTGATGTGTTTATGAGCAGTCACAAAGCTAGATTTATGGTGGAGGGACTTGTTCTTAGAACTAACCAGCCTCACATGACATGATGGCAGTCACTATTAAAAATATCATGAGCCAACAAACATAAATATTTTGGCCGTATTTAATGTGATATCACTTTAGAACAATAATGGAAGGTTTTGTTCCTGAGAGGCAGGGCTCATCCAACACAATGGTGGGCACAGGACATTAAAAACACCCTGGGCAAAATCAAGAAAAGTGGCAATATTTTGAGAATCGTTCCTGCGGTTTGTGATGAGCACAACTTTCTGTGAAGTACTTGCTACTTAATTATGAGTTAAAATTAATGGAAAAAAAACATAATTATAATTTGAAAAGTGAAGTGTGTAATTATGTGACATTCTATACAGGTCTTTGAAAAATTGCTCTTTGGACTGTGCTTTTTCCATGCGCTGGTTCAGGAGAGAGGCAAGTTTGGTCCCCTTGGATGGAATATTCCTTATGAATTCAATGATTCAGATCTTAGAGTCTCTGTCCAGCAATTACAGGTGACTTTATATTATTATGGCATTCTGTCTTTATCTCTTTTATATGTCCATCTGTCTCTCTTATTCTCCAAGCATCACCTTCTCTCTTTCCACCTCTCTCTTTCTCTTTCTCTCTCCTCTTTCCCCATCTCGCAGTCTCTAATTCTCTCCTCTCTTACCTGCTCTCTTCTCCCATCTCTCGCACTGTCCTCTTTGCACCTCCTTCACCTCACTATCTCCTCTTTCCCCTCTCTTTTTTCCCCTCTTCTTCTCTTCCTCCTCCTCTGTTTCACATCTCTCTGTAGAGGGTCTCTGTGGTTGAAGCCATGTGCCTCACAGAGACCCCATTCGTGGGGGGTCATCGCTGGTGCGACACTTTCAGCAGATTCTATGTAAAAAGAAGACAGAGCAATATGGAATAGAACCTGATGCAGTAAAGTAAATCTTCCTGCCTTTAAACCTCTCTCTCTCTCTCTCTCTCTCTCTCTCTCTCTCTCTCTCTCTCTCTCTCTCTCTCTCTCTCTCTCTCTCTCTCTCTCTCTCTCTCTCTCTCTCTCTCTCTCCTCTTTCCCCCTCTCTCTCTCGCTTGCTAATTTGTTCATATTCCAAGATTCATTGCCATACAGTAGTGAAGGTTTGATATAACATTTAAGTACTATCTTTTTCAACCAGCTCTGTGGCTTAGGGAATAGTGAAACTGTTTCAGAATTTCCCAACACACCGAGTTGAGAATTTGAAATCAGCCAAGGGCTATTTGGAAGCTGACCGCTTTGCATTGATTTTGATGGTATTGAGCGTCAGCAGTTAAGAAAGCAATGGCAAACTAGTGAACTAACATTGTTTGATGGGAGATGCCTTATAGAGATTAGAACAAGATTCGCCATGGCGAAAGTAGCCTTTAGCAAGATGAAAAACATTCTGACCAGTAAAAAAAAATGTCAATTGAAACGAGAAAAAGAGTGTTGAGGTGCTACATAGAGCCTGTTCTTTTGTATGGATGTGAAACTTGGACAATGAGCAGTCAAGCTGAAAAACATCTGATGGCTGCAGAAATGTGGTTTCTGAGGAAAATGCAAAGAGCACCATGGACAGACAGAAAAACCAATGACCAAGTACTACAGGAGACAAATGACAATCGTAAATTGATTAGAGAAATTAGACTTAGACTGTCAGCATTTTTTGGACATGTTATGAGAAGAAATGGATTGGAGAACTTAGTGACAACTGGCAAGATCTAAGGGAACAGACCAAGGGGAAGACCGAGAAGTAAATACCTGGATGGCTTGGCCACATGGCATGGTCGAGACAGGAACATTGAGCTGATCCACGACTCTGGTGATCAAGTAAAATGGCAAGTCATGACCGCCCACGCTTTCCGGCATGGTACATGATTGATTGATTGATTGAACATTGTCTAGTAAATCACATCAGCCAGTCAAACTGGGGGTGAATGCAATGTCCTGTAAAGGACATGCAACTAACTCTTTAACTGTTTTTTTCATCTTCAAAAAAAAAAAAAAAAATGTCTTGTACCTTGAGATTAGAATCCCCATCCCACAGTTTCACATACATCCTAATCCATCTGCACCAACTCCTCCATGGAAAGCTTAAAAGGCAGAGAAAGAAACAAAAGAAGGATTAAGATAAGTAAAGGAGAAAGTAAGAAAATACATCTAATAAATGTTTTATCTTATAGGATTTATCTTATTGCTTTAGTTTATGTTGTGTAATGTCAGCAGTATGTACCTGATGAGATGCAATGAAACATACTAGGCAGTAAATCGTGCACTCTATTGTTTGTATCTTCGTTCTTCAAGAATAACTGTTTTTCTTTTATGTTATAGATGTTCATTAACAAATATGAGAGTGCCCCTCTGGAGGCGTTGACCTACCTGACCGGTGAATGTAATTATGGAGGACGTGTCACTGATGACCTTGACAGGAGACTGATCCTCAGCCTGCTGAAAATATTCTACAGCATGGAAGTTATCGAGGACGACAACTACAAGTTTTCCGACAGTGGACTGTATTTTGCCCCGCCTAAAGGAAGTTATGAAGACTACTTGGAATATATCAGGAGGCTTCCACTGAGTCCTCACCCAGAGGTAAATTACTCAGCGCTTGTACTGGTTTCAGGTATATGTAGTCTTGATGACTGCGGTGGCAGAGGAGTGTGATGTCTGCCTCCAATTTGAAAAATGCTGGGTTCAAATACAGGTGTAAAATATTTTTTACAATTAAAGGTCTGAGGATGGACCCTTCCTCCTCCTCACTTTCCCTATTTGATCCATCGGTAGTGAATTAGATGTCTAACCTACTCAAACAAGGGTGAAAAAAATTATCTTTTGTGTACATTAATCACATTAAAGATTTCTTACAGAATGTGAAGATTAGGAAACAACATAGATGCAACACATTTATTGTGTGTGTGTGGATTCTGGGATACGTACAGTGGAATTCCCGCAAGGGCTATTGTGTTTGTACACTGTGTTGAGATCAACCTTGTGTGGCCTGTGGAAGATGGGAGCATGTCTGGAGTGTCCATGTGCAATGAAGATGGCCCTTAATAAAATCAAACTTTGTACATCGAATTGTTAGTAAAATAAATTTAAGAGCTTGTACAAAGCTTTATTAGTAAACAGTATGAGACCTTGTAGATAGCTTTGTTAATAAACAATATAAGACCTTGCACTTAGCCTTGTTAGTAAATAATTTAAATCCTTACATTTATTGTAACAACTGTTCTAGTAAGTTAAAGATAAAGGACCCTTGTACACTCCATGAGGAGTATTGGGTATATAGTGTTATTTCTTCATATTCTTATAGATCAGTTGCCTCTCATTGGATGGTGTGGTCAATATCATGCTGTTCACCTTGTCTTCCCAGGACAATCCCTGGCTGTCGTTTTAGGCAGGGTCAACTGGGAGCTCAGGTCAACTTTTAAAATCTCTCAATGGGGATTTGAACATATGACCACAGATTATTTTTCCTTCTTTTAAAAAACAAAAAAAATAACCTGAGCTCCATGTCAACTCAGCCAAATGGATGCCAGAAAATGTCTTAGGAAATAAAGGCAGCCAGTGATATTGTCCCCACCCCACCGAGTGCTAATTTGTCTATATAAATTTGGGGCTAGCACCATATGCCTAGAACGTAAAAACGGTCCTGAGAGAGAACAAATAGGTTACCCCCACATGTGCACTGCATGTTAAATACTCCTCAGCAACCTGAGATTGTAAACAGTGGGCTGTAACTGGCTGCAGCCCTGTAAAAATTCCCAAAATGAGTAAAGCTATGCACTAGATAATATTTAGAGCACATAAATCACTTTAGTGGGTGTGGAAGGTAAGGATAAACTGTCACAATAGTTTTTCAACAATAAGTTTATAGGACAAAGCTGGATTTATGGTGGAGTGACATGCTATATATACTTTCATACCTGTCTTTGGGCTGACATGAAGATTATTTGCAATGTTTTTATATTTATCCTGAACCTCTTTGTGTAGTTGGTAAGTTATACTGTGAATACAACTTGTTTTATACATGTGCACTTTATGATCTGTGGCACACCAGGTGTTTGGTCTGCATGAGAACGCTGACATCTCCAAGGACCAGCAGGAGACACAGCAGCTGTTTGATGGCATTCTCCTCACATTGCCAAGACAGGTGCACTAAGTTTCTCAATAGTTTAATGTGTCTGTATTTATATTTGGTTATTACAATAATGGAGTTTGCATAATTTGTGTCTAGGACTGAATGTGGTTTAGTAACAGGACAATGGGAGTTTGAACAATTTGTGTTTAGGGAAGGAGGTTCAGTAACAAAATTGACTGGGACAAATGGAATTTAACTAATTTGTCTAGGGCAGGAGTAGTTCAGTAACAATGAACTAAGACAAAGGGAGTTTGAATAATTTGTGTCCAGGGCAGGAGACTCAGTAACAACTGACTGGGACAAATGGAGTTTGAATGATTTGTTTCTAGGACTGAATGAGGTTCAGCAACAATGGAATGGGACAATGGTAGTTTAAATAAATACTGTCTAGGACTGAATAAGGTTCAGCAACAATGGAATGGGACAATGGTAATTTCAATAATTACTGTCCTAACTGAATGAAGTTCAGTAACAATGGACTGAGGCAATGGGAATTTGAATAATTTGTGCCTCTGGCAGGAGGTTCAGTAACAATTGACTTGGACAAAAGGATTTTGAGTAATTTGTGTCCAGGACTAAATGAGGTTCAATAACAATAGATTGGGACAGGAAGAGTTATAGTAATTGCTTTTTTTTAAAAATGTTTCTGTAGACATCTGGAGGTGGGAAGTCATCACAGGAAATATTAGAAGATCTAGCATGTGACATCCTACAGAAACTGCCACAGGACTTTAATCTAGAGGAAATAAAGGTAAGTGTTACGTTTGGTTATAATTTTGTTCAGTGTTTAAACTTGACAGGAACTAACAATCACACTTACACATGATTGTAAGATGTTCTTATTTTGTTGTCCAAATGAAGTTTCTTTCAAAACAAACCAAAAGAGCTTAAAAAAATTTTCCCAAATCAATTTCCTACTATGAAAGGAGATGAAACCTTGTTACAAACCTTTGAGAACAAAGTTTTAAGACGCATCTTTGGACCCATTAGGGATACACAAAGTGGAGAGTGGAAAAGAAGAAGTAACAAAGACATTTATGATCTGTTTAAGTCCCTGCTAATCACTGGTATCATGAAGGCTAATAGACTACAATGGCTGGGGCATATAGAAAGAATGGAAGATAATAGGGAAACAAAACTCGCTTACACTCAGGAAATAAATGACCGTAGACCCCGAGGTAGACCAAGAAGACGGTGGAGAGATAATATATATACAGACCTACAAGCACTTGGAATCAACGACTGGCAAGAGAAGGTCAACCAGAGAGACGAATGGAGACGGCTTGTATCTGCAGCAAAGAACCTCAATGGCTCGGAACGCTGAAGAAGAAGAAGAAGCTGTGATGTGTTAAGAGGATCATATTCTGTAGGCCTAAATGCAGGGAGGAATATGGGGCTAATTTTGCCCTCACTTTAGCAGGTGAAGGGTTCGGGCATCAAACCTTTGTCCGGCTGTGGTCATAACATTATCAGCACAGGCTCTTATCAACTTCTCTTACATGCCTGCTTTCCAAAACAAACCTGGTTTATAGAGATGGTTTCAGTATTAGAAAACAATGGCAAACTACCGAATGTAAAACTTGCCAAGAAATCACAAACAGCCCAAAAATGTTGGGGTTGACTGTGACGTCCTGTAAAGGATATGCAACTAACTTCAGCATTTAATATGTTAATCAAAGTTTTGTTTCAAAACACACACGCACGCACGCACACAGAGAGAGAGAGAGAGAGAGAGAGAGCTCCCACCATAAGACATGCCTGGGTATCACACCCATGTCCGACAGTACTCATTATCAGCACAGGTCCTTAATATTAACACGCCCACTTTTCAAAACAAAACCATATTTTAATGAGACGTTTTAATGTTAAATATGTTTATGAAGGCTTTGTTTGAACAAATACATACATAGCTTTTAGATTATTTCTCTTACATTGTTACAGATTTTTTCCATTTGTAAATTGCAAACATTTAAAGCTTTATTGTTATTAATGATTAGCTGATTATCTTTTCCTTAGTTTTATTAAAGATCCTATTGTGTAATTTTGCCACAATGCACCATAAATGGGGACAAATCTTATCAGTCTGATTGTTTCAAATATCTTAAAACAGTCATAACATGAGACAGAAAATGCATTGTAGAGATTAAGCAAGAATTGTCAAGGCTGAAAAAGCCATTCTCGGGATAGGAAATATACTCACTAGTTAAAAGTTGTTAATTTCGATGAGAAAGAAAAATTGTCAGTACTATATATAGCCTGTGCTGTTGCATAAATGTGAAATATGGACAGTGAGCAGACAAACAAGAAAACATGTTATGGCAGCAGAAATGTGGTTTCTGAGAAAAACTCGCAAAACACCAGGGACGGACAAAACAAAAAACAACAAATGAGGCAGACCTTCAAGAAGCAGATGAAAACCATTTAATGCAGAAATTAAGACTAGATAGTCCAGATTTTTAAACATGCATGAGGAAAAATAAACTTGACAACTTAGTGATGATAGCAGACTTGGTGGAAAGAGAGCAAGAGAAAAGCACACTGATAAATACTTAGATCAGCACTCAGGATAATTGGTCAATATCACATATAGGTCATTCAGCACTCAGGATAATTGGTCAATATCACATATAGAACATTCAGCACTCAGGGTAATTGGTCAATATCACATACAGAACATTCAGTACTCAGGATACATCCATCCATCCATCATGTGCCATGCCGATAAGCGTGAGCGGTCATGTTTTGCCACCTCACTTGATCACCAGTCATGGATCAGCTCCGTGTTCCTGTCTCGACCATGCCACGTGGCCAAGCCATCCAGAGTAATTGGTCAATGTCACATATAGAACATTCAGCACTCAGGATAATTGGTCTATATCACATATAGATCATTTAGCACTCAGGGTAATTGGTCAATATCACATATAGATCATTCAGCACTCAGGGTAATTGGTCAATATCACATATAGATCATTCAGCACCCAGGTTAATTGATCAATATCACATATAGAACATTCAGCACTCAGGGTAATTGGTCAATATCACATATAGAACATTCAGCACTCAGGGTAATTGGTCAATATCACACATAGAACATTCAGCACTCAGGGTAATTGGTCAATATCACATATAGAACATCCAGCACCCAGGGTAATTGGTCAGTATCACATATAGAACATTCAGCACTCGGGGTAACTGGTCAGTATCACATATCACACCTGCTGTCTTTGCTTGCTAAGACACTTCCTGGTGCCCATTTTAGGCTGGGTTGACTTAATAAGTGAAGGTCAGTTGTTGAACTCTGCCTTGATGAAAAATCAAACCTGATTGCCAGGCAAGTGCCCTAGACACTGTTCTACTGTGACTCCCATAAGTCAAATATTTAGACCACACTGAACACATTTAAATGAAAGTCACACTGAAGGCAACAACTTGAAAGCAATTGAGACAAATGTTGGTAATACAAGTGAAAAGATAACATCAAGAGAAAAATGACCAGATGTCAGTTTACACCCAAGGCAAGTATCAGAAAGTGATAGAGATCCAGTGCAGCCAACCTTCATAGTGGGGGTGCCACTTTACACTAATTTATTTATATATAGAGTGGTTTAAAATGGCAATGATAGGAGATAAAGAAACATGCTGTCAGGGATTCTGAAGAGAAAATGAAATACTGTCAGTGCAGCATTAGTTATTCAGTTTGACCTTTTAGATGTGGTTTAAAATTTACCTTTATCTTGTGAAGTTATTAAAGTTTGCACAGATAATTTATTAACTCTTTATGTTTATTTTTATATTTATCTACTTTGGTAGTAATATACAAGTTTTATACTTGTATTTGTTGTACATATGTTTGCTGTCACTAAATGATTACTTTTCAACCTTTGTATAGACCAAGTTGCTTTACACATTTGTCCATATCACTGAGATCAGTTTCAACCACCTTTATAGATCAAGTTAGTTTGCATGTTTTTCCATGTCAGGTGGAGAAAGCTGAGGAACAGATTGAGAACCTATATGTGGAAAGAATGAGATTGCAGGTGATCGGCAGGGGTTCTGGAAGAATCTCAAAACTGAGAGGGAAGACCAGGAGAACTTTTAATCAGATAGCAGTGGGAATGATTAGTATCATGACTCTTCACTGTCTGTTGAACGAGGGGACGGAGCACGTATGGGAATGTCCTGAGTGCAATGATGTCGGTTCTCAACTCAACTCAGCTCAACTCCATGTCACTACAAAATCTTTGTCAACCTCTTTATAGATCAAATTATTTTACATATTTGTCCATGCCACTGAAAGATAATTTTCAACCACTTTATAGATGAAGTTATTTTGCATGATTTTCCATGTCAGTAAAAGATCTTTTTCAACATCTTTATAGACAAAGTTCAGAAAGGAATGGCAAACTACTGAATGTAAACTTGCCAAGACATCACAACAGCAAAAAATGCTGGTGTTGACTGCAACATCCTGCAAAGGATATGCAACTAACTTTTTTTAATAGATAAAATTATTTTGCATGTTTTTCCATGTCTCTAAAAGATCATTTTAATCCCTTTATAGATCAAGTTATTTTACATGTTTTTCATGTCAATAAAACGTTGTGTTCAACCTCTTTATAGACCAAGTTTAAGATGCTCTACATGGAGTCCATGAACACTGTCCTGATTCAGGAACTTATCCGCTTCAATCGACTCATCTGTGTAGTCCGCAGCAGTCTACAGGACATCCGTAGGGCTATTAAAGGACTTGTGGTTATGTCCAGTGAGCTTGAGGATGTGTTTGACAGCATGATGGTTGGAAAGGTTTGAAAGCACAGTATAGCCACCCAACTTTTGTGTTGTCTATTCAGTGTATACATATTTTATACTCTCTGACAGAAAATTGACTATTTATGCCCCAGCAGTTGTCACAAGCAATGTTACCTTAAAGTAATACATTCATTCATTCATTCATTCAGTAGCATGTCCTTTGCAGAACCTCGCTCCCATAACAACCTTCTGGAAAACTTCTCGATCACAAGCAAGATGTCCCGTGTCTGATACACCCATCTGGAGATCATCCGCCACATCCTGCACCCATCTTCTCTTTGGTAAAGTAATACACATTTGGGAAATTTAGCATGATTACTCTGGGACAGAAAGAGTATCATAATCACTATGGGGTAGAAAGTTATAATCACTATGGGTTAGGGAGAGTTACAGTAACATTTGGGGTAAAGTTGATTAATATTAGGGACGTTCAGTTGAAACCCGTTCTAATGGCTTTATTACAAAAGCATGAAAGAAACATTAACAGATGTGGTAGAATTAAACAAAGCATTCATTTTGAATGAATTATGCACCATAGGTTGGTCAGAAGAAGTCGCTGTAGGCATTCAGGCAAGCATCCCATTGCTTAGGTAGGCGGCGAATGCCGTCCACAAAAAAGGATTGTGGTTGCTCACTGAACCAAGTGTTTACCGCGTTCATTACGTCTGCATCTGTGTGAAATCGTTGCCCCTTGAGAGCTTTTTTTTATAGGTCCGTACAAATGAAAATCACATGGTGACAAATCAGGACTATAAGCTGAATGTTGCAGAATTTCCCACTTCTTCCTCGCTAATGCTTCCTGCACAATCTTTGCGACATGTGGACGAGCATTATCGTGCTACAAAATCACACCACGAGAAAGCATGCTGGGTCATTTATTTTTGATGGCTTTTTGCAGCTTGTCTAGTGTTTGCAAGTAGTGGGTAGAGTTGATCTTGACACCAGGTTCTTTAAAGTCTGCCAACAATAGCCCTTCATGGTAAAAAAATGCGCTCAGCATAACCTACCAGCGGAAACCTGTAACTTGAATTTTTTGGCTTTTGGTGATCCAGCATGCTTTCATTGCATGCTCTCTCTTTTGCTGCTCGGCTCAAAGTGGTGACACCATGATTCATCGCCTGCCACTAATGCGGAAGAGAAATGCATCACCCTCCACTCTGTAATCCAGCAAGTGGTTCAAACAACATCCCATGCGTTCCTCTTTTTGGTAATCGGTCAACATCTGTGGTACCCACTGTGAACACACCATCTGATATTGCAGTTTCTTACGAACGACCTTTTGAATTGTCCCAATTGACACATAAAATTCTTTTGCTAGTGAATGTATGCTTCGACAATGGTTCATCTGTACTGCTGCATCAATTTTGGCGATGGTGTTTTCTATTGCAACAATATGCGCTTGACCCGGCTGTCAAAGATCTATCGTGAATTGACGTCCTTTCCGAAACATTCGTGCCCACTCTGTCACTGTTGTCTTCGACACACATTTGTTACTGTGCGCTGCCTGCATTCTTCGATGAATGTCCACTGGTCAACATCCTTCAAATGAAAGAAACTAAATCACCGCTCTTTGAGCTTCTTTGGACGGATTTTGGATCAACCTGGCCATTTGCTCAACGGTCAGAAACAGAACCTATGCATCATGGGACAATAAGCATGTGCTCTTTTATTCATCGGTCAGTACTTATCACATGACTATGACATGATCATGTTCAACATATGCAATTACGCACAGTGCAGCAAGAACGGATTTCAAATGAACGCCCCTTATATAAAAACTAAGTTACGAAGAAGTATTTTAGAAAAACCTATAGTATAAGTCCTTTGAAGTACCAGAGAGTAACAGCTGCTTGAACAAAAATGTTCTTTCAGTGAGTTTTAAACTTTGAGTACATTACAGATGCATTCTCTCCTCAATTCTGTTCAACATGTCATGAGAAATGTTAGAAATGATGAGACTAGAGACAGTTTTCATTCATTCCTATTTGGTGGAATCCAGTCCTAGACCTCAGATATGCAGATGACATGGTCCTCCTCTCAAATAGCGTTAAAAGATTTGAAGAGTTGATCCTGTCTGTCACGAGATTTGATGAAAATGAAAATCTGTTTCTAAACTTAAACAAAATATGTCCAGAGACAAAACTACATGCAAACCAAAATTCACAATCAACAATGAAGAATCTGAAAATATCACAAACTGGGAATATCCTGACTCCATAAACAACAACGGTGGGGATTGTACAAAACATGTCAGATGTAGATTGGCCATAGCAATGCAGAGATTACACAACTTTAATAACCTATGGCCCAACACCTGCAAACTGGTTATACTAAAAGTGTTGAGATCATGCTTCTTTCCTATAGCAACATATGGATGTGAGCCATGGACGATCTTGTAATCACTGAAGAACAAAATCAGGGTTTTGAGCTAAGAAAAGGAAAATATTGACATGGTCTAAACATCGAAGAAAACTGGCTCATAAACACCCTCATATCTCAGAAACAGAAATATTTTGCCATATTTAATGTCGCAGTGACTTGGAAAGAACAATGATAGAAGTCATGGTTCCTGGAAAAAATATATAGGTTTTGATCAACACAAATGTGGATATAGGGCATTCAGACACCTTGGGCATAAGGAGGCAGGAGAACTGGTAATGGGTTGAGAAAACCTTCGGCAGATAGTGTTAGAGCAATGTTCTACTAAGGGCCTGCTACATAATAATTTAGTGCAAGGTATAAGCAAGAAACATATGATGAGTTGCTTGATTTAGAAACCGTTAAAATCATGGTATAATTATCATTAGTGGAGTAGCTTACAAACAGTGTTGTTTTAAACACAGAAGCCACAAACAATATATTGCACGATTTGTTGCCTGGAATATTTCACTGCATCTCGTCAGGTGCATGCTGCAGAGTTTTATATTAAATGAAGTAAATAAATGAATAATACACAAGCTGAAACAATTAAAACACATAGTCACAGGTATTGTTCGAATGTGGAACATCTGTTATCCCCAGGGTAATTTCAGATTTAACACAAACTCTTTAGGTTTGCACAAAACTGACTTGAACCACTTAACTGCTAACACCTCACTATATTTCAGCAATTGTTTATTGTTCATCAAATACAGTATATGAAACACTCTTTCTTTGTTCTCGCTATGCCCACATTTAATGACATATAGAGAAATCATCGAAGACAGCATTTTATAGCCTTTCGATTGCACAGTGATTCCTGAAGACTGATTAACCCTCTTTTCCACCAAAATGATATATTTTCGGCTACTCAATGTGGTGATTGTCTCTTTGTTCTACCTATGTAAGTTGCTTGGCACTCACACTGGCAAGTGTGCAATTTGAATTGGTGTACGGAGATAATCATTCTTTCACAGATGGAGTGGGTATCTGTGTGGTTTTATATATGATCATTGGTTAATCAGCTAAGAATGTTTGGCTTACTACTGTTTTAAGTCGATGGTATATTCATTTCATTTCGCTGTCTCCTGGAAATATCAGCTGAAGAAACGCTTGAAGTTTAGGTGGCTGACAGTGACGCCTGATAAAGTCAGCTCGATATCCAATAGACTATAGAAACTTGAAAAGGTGTCCTGTTCCTCTTTTAGTGTGTCATTGGAGCAAATCTTTCTGGCTCGATTATACAAAGTCCTTACCAGGCCGCATTTATATTATATAGGTCCAAAGCTATTGAAATTCATGTATTGACCTGTCCATGTTTCTTTTCAATAGATTACTCCTTGGATGGTGACATCATCTCAATGTTCTTGTGAGCTTGATTCATGGTGGAGTAGAACGATTCTGCTTGTTGTCTAGTCTCTGGGATGAATAATATATCATCCACATAACAGCGATATAGAAACAGGCCCTTAATATTTTAGGCTCTTTGTTCTTCTAATTGCACCACAAAGATGTCTTCTAGAATGGGACTTAGAGGAACAGTGTCATGGCTGTTCTTCTGCATTTACCAGTTATTTTGGTTAATTATTGTATAATGTTTTATGTGTATATGACAGAGCTGCAGTGCTTGCACTTATCATCCAACTCATCCAACTTCTTCCTGGCATTTGCTAACAAGGTTAACCTTCCTGGATTGCTTTGTAGGATAGTCTCAATGTGGTGACATTGTCTGTGTCTGTTCCATAAACATAGAATTTTTATCACCAAATCTATTCATGGCAGCAGTGACAGACTGGCCGGGGTGTCAACTTACCAGATGGCAAGCCCTGTAGGCCTCTGATGAAGTGGGCCCCCTTAAACATTAGACATTATGTTAAAAATGTTAATGAGCTTTTAGCCATGTCAGCGAATATTTATAGACCAAGTCCTTAGCTGGATGTCATTTGGCCTTCAATTGATGGCAGGGGCAACATAACAGACATTCCTCACCATCAAGGAGGCTTCCAGTAGTGCAGAACATGATGTTCTGGTTCTGGGCTCACCAATTAAATCTTCATGTCCTGCACATGACTGCTTAGCTATACTTCCATATATTGGACCACCTGTTCATCACAGACTTTATAAATAAAAAAGTAGGTAAAGGATCTTTTTTATCATGGCTTCCGATCACAGACTGTGTCTATAATGATAAGTAGGATGCATTCTGTGGACTCAGAATTTTTCTAACTTCCTCACAAAAAATAATTTGATTCTTTATTATGCTACTAACAACTCATATTGCAAGATGTCCTGTTTGTTTCCAGGATTTGTGTCTTGGTTAATGACTGCTGCTTTGGGTTCACAAAGAGCAACATGATTCAGCAGAGCACCAATCCTGGACAAATATAAAGAGCAGCATTTTTTACTTTGTTTTCAAGGAGGTTTAACTTACTTGAGAAATTTGTAAAATATAATGTAACTGACAAAAGTAATTTAGTAGTTATTATATTTTACAGGTTCCAGCCATGTGGGCAGCCAAGTCGTATCCATCTTTGAAACCTCTTGGTAGCTATATCACAGATCTCCTGGCTAGGCTGGCGTTTTTCAAGGTGGTGTTCATGTTCTTTTAGGTTTTTAACTTTTTCTGTTTTGTTATTTCTGTTTCTGTACTGTTAGTTTCTCCTATAGGTTTTATTTCTTCTCTGTGATGAAGTCTACAGAGGACTAAATACTTTGCATGCTGTGAGGCTGCAAGAGAGGCAGCAGCCAGTCAAGTCTTGCATTCACCATTTGGAGAGCATGCTATGAATGAATGTGTTGCTTACCTACCTGGGGGGAACTAAATCAGCACTGATGCTTAGCTCTTCAAGTCCTGCAAGAGTGAACAACTAAAATCGACGTGATTCTACAACTTCAACAGTTCTGAGACAAGTGATAAGAAGACATGGATGCTGATAATATACTGTAATATAGGGACTGTTTGTGTCTAGAATGATCCACATAGAGGTGAAGGCAGAACTTTGTCAGTGTGCTGCCTGACTATGGCACATCAGTGTCTCTTATACCATCTTCAGATGTATCAGAGTATGTCCTTGAGTGAAGTAAAAGTAAAAAACACGTGCATTGAGGCATGTAGCTAGAGCAATAAATCACCCAGTGAGGGTTGTGTGAGTATCACATTGGCCACCTTCACTTCCCAGGACATTTCCTGGTAGCCATTTTACACTGGAGGCCAGGTCAAGTTAAAACATCTACCTCAATGGACATTTGAATATGTGATCACAAGGCCAGCAGGCAAGCATGCTAGCCACTGCACTAGCGCACACCCCGTAACATGGAGAGCAAGTAAAGGGCCCTTATACACGCCTTAAAGCACATTAAGCATACAGTGCTAGACCCACATTTTATAGGCCAACTGGCACTCTGTAGTTGATGTGGCCAGGATCACAATGACAGCTTTTACTTCCCAAGACATTTCTTGGTTCCTGTTATAGAGAGAGTTGACCCATGTCAGTTTAAAAAATCCCAATCAGCCCCAATGCATATCGAACACATAACCCAGACCAGCAGGTGGGTGTCTATCCACTACACTACTATGGCTTCCTTAAACTAGAGTGGCTGTCATTAAATCTTTCAGGCAGGCTTACATTCAACTAGCAAAAATAGAGAGCATCTGTTGTATATTTTCCCCCAGGACATGCTGGTGTGGTGGGAAACAAGCAGGTGGACAGACTGGCTGGGTCTGCACCCCTTGATGAGGTATTGATGCATGATTAGGCAGATGTGGCCGAGGCCCTTCGGAATTGTATGTATAGTGCAAAAGAACAGATAGATCATCACTGCTTGGGGAGAGAATGATGCTGCAGGGAGTGACCAGAGGATCTGACCGACACTCAAATCTCTGAGGGAAGGACACATAATCAGACCATTTATGGTATCATTAGTATTGGGATTCTTCGCTGACTGTTACAGATGAGGTCGGAGCGTGTATGGGAATGTCCCTAGTTCTCCGATGTTGGTTCTTGACTAAACTAAATTCTTTTATAATAAATTATCTAGTAAATAACTAATTTTTCTGTGTCCTGTATTTTGCATTATTGACAATTTTGATTTCACTTTGGTTTGGTTTACAGTTAATCCTGGAATGTCTTTTTCCCTGCTCCCCAGGAGTGGATAGCTGGAGGTACTCCTGTTGTATTTTGGATCTCTGGATTTTACTTCACCCAGTCTTTCCTAACTGGTGTTCTACAGAATTATGCAAGACGATTTAAAATTCCCATTGATCACCTAGGCTTTGAATTTGAAGTCACAGAATATGAGACAAGTGTGCCTCAGAAACCTGTGAGTGTGATACATTTAGTTGATTCCTTATTCTTCTGTGAGTATGATACATTTAGTTGATTCCTGATTCTTCTGTGAGTATGATACATTTAGTTGATTCCTTATTCTTCTTAAAATGTTGCATGTCCTTTGCAAGAGATTTCTATCAACCACAGTCTGATTGTCTAGGCAAATTTACGTTCAGTGGTTTACCATTGTTTTCTGAACAGGAAGTCAACATTTATGTCCAACTTAATCCTTATAGTTAGGCTAAATGTTTATAGTGAGACCCGTCTAGGCAGCTTGCTATCTATGTATTGTAGTAACACCAGTTAGTTAGTTGCATATCTTTTACAGGACATCGCAGTCAATCCCAGCTTTTTTTGGCTGTTCGTGATCTCTTGGCAATTTTATGTTCAGTAGTTTGCCATTACTTTCTGAATGACCGGCACTCATACCATTGTATGAAAATCAAAGCAAGGCCATCTGCTGCCAAATTGCCCACAGCTGGGTTTTGAACATGGTATGTAGGATTAACAATTGCACCCACAACCCCTTCACCACAGAGCCAGTTGGTAACAACCAGCTCACCATCATCAATGGGAAATAGTTGTTGCAATGACAGTTTATTCTAAAGCTATAACTATATTTTATGGCAGTGGTTGTTGCATTTGCCTACAAATACAGTTCTGGGTTAAATCCCCAGATAGGGCAGCATTGAATTGTTTGTCACCATTACAGCGCTGCGGTTGACTCAGCCTTGTATAGCCTCATAAATCGGGTACCAGATATTTCTTGGGGATTAAAGGGAGCATTTAATAATATTTCCACTTTGTGTGCTCCACTGAGTTTGCTTGCTTGCTTGCTTGTGTTCGTTGGCTTGAGCTCCAACGCGAGGTCCTGTATATCGGATGAAGGCATCCTGTTGTCCAACATCAGTGTGATGTCATACAGGACCTGAGGTTTGCGTGAGTATCCGTTGTCCCATGTCTGGCTTATTGGTGTGCAGACTGGTGGTTCCTCACCATACAGGTAGACACTCTCCGACTTCGGAGGAATCGGCGATCCTATTGACTTTAGCCAGGACCCCGAAGGGACCTGTTGCCTAGGACGCTCGACGAGGACGCGTCAATAGGTCTTGGCCAGTATATAACCCAACTCCACTGAGTTTAATAATCATCATTATGTGCACCACTGAAATCTGAATTGACTACTTACTTTACTTATGTTTATGTAAACATATGAGTGTGTGCTTTATTCTGTGTAGGTGATGGGTGCGTACATTCGAGGTCTGTTTATGGAAGGCGCAAGATGGTGTCGAAAAGACCATGTTATTGCAGAGAGTTTACCAAAGATTTTGTACGATCAAGTACCTATTGTATCCTTCAGACTTCATATCATCTAGATAGCTGTGCCACAGGGAATTTTATTTGTATTATTAAATCTGGGGTGTTATGCTATTTCCTTATGTCTTAAAGATTTTAGAAACACTGTGCCTTTAAGATGATAGTGATGTTAATATTTTGGTACATACATTAGATGTTTAATTGTGCATGAATTATCACTTTTACTTAAGTTATGATGTGACCCCATAGCAAAAGAATGTTTGTTGTACTTTTGTCACATTGAAACATCAAAAGATATTTTGGATGCATTTTGGCTGCATATTCTGATGATATTGTGAAGTGTAATGAGCAGATCTCAAACTGATATCAAATACCTAAATATTAACTCTCATAGAATCCTGAACATATGGCTATTTGGGCTATATAGTTTAGAAAAATGGACCATGTGTAGAAATTAGTCAGAAAAGTTTGTCATAAAACCTCCGCCATGGAGCACACACGGCAGGGGGCTTCTGATCGTCAGAAGAGAACCTCCTTCTTCAAGTGTTTCGGCCCATTACACCCTTGACATTCTCTGGGGGTGGGCCCGTCCGGGTCATGACTCCGGATGTCATTCCCCTACCATGCGAGACGTTTGATAGATTCCACTCTGTCTTCTTGGTGGCACCAGGGAACTTGATCCTCAGCCCAAGACTTGGAAGGCCACTCGGGGGCATCACAGGTGACATCGACTTGAGTCTTCTCAGCACTGTGGGGTGCTCCCTGATTGAGATCCTCTTACGTCTTATTTATATCCCTTTTACTGGAGCGCTGCCGTGCTTCCTATGACGCACACACGCAACCCCCTCTCCCAGGGCAGTCTCCCTGCCCAGCAGACAGAGAAGCTTCACCATAAACAAGGGGAAGAAATTGTGTTTGAAAACTCCATCACGGAGCAGACGTGGCAGGGGCCTTCAGTTCGTCTGAAGGGTACCTCCTTCCCAGAGTGTTTCGGCTCATTATTCTCTTGACAGTCTAGGGGCGGGCCTGTCCAGGCTTTGACTTTGGGCGTCTTTCCCCTGACGAGATGTTCGGCCACATTCATTATCCCTGTTGTTGTGCTTGTCCCTTTGCTGTTACCTTGTCCACTCTCAAGCCTTCCCTCCCTCGGTTAAGAGAGTCCGTGCAGCCTGTGCTTGCCCCTTAGCATGTGTGGTCATGGGGAGCCAGCTTCTTCCCCAGCCACGGCCTCTTTCGCCTCAATTCGTCTCCGTTGCCGTGTTCCTTCCTTGTCCCCCCTTCATGGCGCTGCACTCTACTAGGAAGCCGGTTCTTCCTTTACATTCCTAAACCCACCTCATGGTCTCTGCAGCTGAGTGAGTGTGACTTACGGATAATTACTGCAGTGTTATGGAGGTTGGACTTCGGCTGACATTTGTATGGTTTGACTGCACCCAGATTCAGCACCCACTTTTGAAGGAAAGGCTAAGGAGCTGACACGAGACGTTGCAAGTACGTGGTCTTTGTTGAGAGATTGTTAGTAGTCCTGCAGTTACCGCTTCTAACCATACTAGTTCCGAGACTCATCCCATTTCAGCTTCTGACAATTCCATAGCCAGTACGATGCCTTTTCGGCTGCCTCACACAGTTGTTTTTGTTCAGCACCCACTTTTGAAGGAAAGGCTAAGGAGCTGACACGAGACGTTGCAAGTACGTGGTCTTTGTTGAGAGATTGTTAGTAGTCCTGCAGTTACCGCTTCTAACCATACTAGTTCCGAGACTCATCCCATTTCAGCTTCTGACAATTCCATAGCCAGTACGATGCCTTTTCGGCTGCCTCACACAGTTGTTTTTGTGCCCGAGTTCTTGCTTGTCCTGTAATGCCCATTAGTTTTAGCACATCATACTTGGAGTGGGAGACTAGACCTCTGGCGCCTACCTCAACAGCGAATAGCCTGACGGCGTACTCTTCCAGTTTAAGACTAGCGACCATGTCTTCGTACTTCTTCAGCTTGTACAAATGCTGCTCCTCAATATTTGACTCACACAGGGCGGTCAGCTCAATCAGCGTTAGCTGCTTGGCTGACAAGGCGCTAAGTGCGATGTCAGGTCACAGGCCAAAATTTTCGGATCACCTCAGAGTATTTGCCACGGCCCTTTAGGTCCCGGTCAGTTCCCAGTCCCTCGCACGATTGAAAATTATCACAAGTGGCAAGTAGTCATTTCTGCCTTTGTTGCATCCGGCTTGGATGAAGGAAATCTCCATCAGCCTCGGCCTGGTCCCCTCTTTGTTCGCCTTCATTCTGGCTACATCCTCAATGGCCGCCAACTCAGTAAGGACTTTGTTGTGCCGCCACATAAATCGGCCTTGGGTCAGGGCGACCTTACATGCGGACAGTACGTGTTCTGCTGAATAAATAAATATAAAACCTTGCCTAAGGGTGCCCTGTAAGCTAGCAGGGGGACAGGGGTGAAATAGACTTATAAATTATAAACAGAAAGTATAAAGCTGCTGTGGCTTGGCTATAAACCTATAGCATGAAAGTCCAGCAATGAGGGTTATGGAAAGCAAAATCCTTAGCACTTAATGGAGAGGTTGACTGTAGAACACAATCATTGTCCAGATGTATATAAACTTATCACTGATTTGATTTACTGTACTGAAGTGAGCAGCAGATAACAAACACAATTGACAAAACATGATTTGGAAACTACAAAACTAGTTGAAGGACTCAATAACTTGATGATGATTGTTCCTATCTTGCTGTATAAGAGTTTTAGTTTACCGCTACTTACCACATGCATTATAGATAGCAGCGTTCCTATTCTTTGCTTCCCTTGCGGTTTCCAGTAACACAAGGACGATGAGGAAGATTTAGTTGCATAAATGTTGGTGGTATGTTTTTGTCATCTTATTGTGTAAGTCAGTCTTCTGTTTTCTGTTACTTTTATTTGAGTATTACATTCTTTATGCAATTATTATATGGGTATAAAAAGTTGAACTGCTTTTGCCACAAGAATATGCTTGAGGAAGCTTACATACATTTTGGTATCACATCCTTGACTTATATACAGATCTGGTTGAAGCCAGTTGAGTACAGCAAGTTTGAAGAGAAAAATTGCTATCATTGTCCAGGTAGAGCCCTTTACTAATTGTATTAACTGATCGTAGTGTTAGGAGTTATGTGTTCACTTGAAGTCATGAAGTATTCCTATTTATTTCATTTCACTAGAAGTTACTATATGATTCTTCTCTTAGCTGCATTTTCTAGATAAAGATGTTTGTGTGTGACATCTTGTTTGTTATTGCTACAACTTCAGTTTTTATGGGTTCTCTATATATAAGTAGGAAAATCAAGTAACACTATTAATATGCGGGAGCTACAATGGCATAGTGGCATCATGCTGCATGGGCAACACATGGTTTCTTTATTTTAGCCCAGGCTTTGTGCTATGGAGAGCAAAAAGAGTCTGGGAGAACAGGAAGCTTACTGCCAAAACAAAAGTCCTCGTCTACCAAGCCTGTGTCCTTAGTACTCTTTATGGCAGTGAAACCTGGACAACTTACTCACGCCAAGAGAAACGTTTAAACAGCTTTCATATGCGGTGTCTGCGAAGAATACTTGGTATTAAGTGGCAAGACAAAATCACAAATACTGAAGTAGTGGAAAGATCAGGTTGTGTGACGGTGTATTCCATGCTCAGTCTTCGTAGACTTTGATGGATAGGACACGTTAGGAGGATCGATGATGGTTGAATACCAAAGGACATCTTTTTTGGTGAATTACAGACGGGTAGTAGATCTCAGGGTCGGCCTCTACTACGATACAAAGATGTGTGTAAGCGGGACATGAT
Source organism: Cepaea hortensis (assembly GCA_963921405.1). Classification (NCBI taxonomy): domain Eukaryota; kingdom Metazoa; phylum Mollusca; class Gastropoda; order Stylommatophora; family Helicidae; genus Cepaea; species Cepaea hortensis. Next base: position 40,484,213 of record OY992882.1, read on the forward strand.
TGATACAGGCATTGATAATGCACATTGGGAGCATGTCGCCACTGAACGTGTTGCATGGAGGGCAACTATCAGAAATGGAATAAAGACAAAGGAGAAAATGATTGCAGATAAAGCACACACAGAGCGTGAGAAACGTAAGATGGTGCAAAATGGTGGAAATGACCATGTTTTCACATGCACCTACTGTGGGCAAACATTTGCAGCAAGAATTGGCCTTACTAGCCACACTCGCCACCGCCATGGATCGTAGTTATTAAGCCTTTTTGAAGCACAATGTACCAAACTATCGTCTGTCAAGACGGAAAGGTGCCAATGAATGGCATAGTGGTTAGACTTTAACCTGCTGACCCGGCAGTCACGGGTCTGAATTCGCATTGAGGCTTCCAGGTCAACTTAGCATAAAGTGGCTACCAGAAAATGTCTCATGAAGCAAAGATGATACTGACCACAACACCCACCGAGTGCTGATTGGTGTATACAAGTACAGGTCTAGCACCTGATTGGCCTATACAAGTACAGGTCTAGCACCTGATTGGTCTATACAAGTACAAGTCTAGCATCTGGTTGGTCTGTATAAGTACAAGTCTAGCACCTGATTGGCCTATACAAGTACAGGTCTAGCACCTGATTGGTCTATACAAGTACAGGTCTAGCACCTGATTGGTCTATACAAGCACAGGTCTAGCACCTGATTGGTCTATACAAGTACAAGTCTAGCACCTGGTTGGTCTGTATAAGTACAAGTCTAGCACCTGATTGGCCTATACAAGTACAGGTCTAGCACCTGATTGGTCTATACAAGTACAGGTCTAGCACCTGATTGGTCTATACAAGTACAGGTCTAGCACCTGGTTGGTCTATACAAGTACAAGTCTAGCACCTGGTTGGTCTATACAAGTACAGGTCTAGCACCTGATTGGCCTATACAAGTACAGGTCTAGCACCTGATTGGCCGATATAAGTATAGGTCTAGCACCTGATTGGTCTATACAAGTATAGGTCTAGCACCTGGTTGGTCTGTATAAGTACAAGTCTAGCACCTGATTGGCCTATACAAGTACAGGTCTAGCACCTGATTGGTCTATACAAGTACAGGTCTAGCACCTGATTGGTCTATACAAGTACAGGTCTAGCACCTGATTGGTCTATACAAGTACAAGTCTAGCACTTGATTGGTCTATACAAGTACAAGTCTAGCACTAGATTGGTCTATATAAGTACAAGTCTAGCACTTGATTGGTCTATACAAGTGCAAGTCTAGCACTAGATTGGTCTATATAAGTACAAGTCTAGCACTTGATTGGTCTATACAAGTACAGGTCTAGCACCTGATTGGTCTATACAAGTACAGGTCTAGCACCTGGTTGGTCTATACAAGCACAGGTCTAGCACCTGATTGGTCTATACAAGTATAGGTCTAGCACCTGATTGGTCTATACAAGTACAGGTCTAGCACCTGATTGGTCTATACAAGTACAAGTCTAGCACTTGATTGGTCTATACAAGTACAAGTCTAGCACTTGATTGGTCTATACAAGTACAGGTCTAGCACCTGATTGGTCTATACAAGTACAGGTCTAGCACCTGATTGGTCTATACAAGTACAAGTCTAGCACTTGATTGGTCTATACAAGTACAAGTCTAGCACTAGATTGGTCTATATAAGTACAAGTCTAGCACTTGATTGGTCTATACAAGTACAGGTCTAGCACCTGGTTGGTCTATACAAGTACAGATCTACCACCTGATTGGTCTATACAAGTACAGATCTAGCACCATATCTCAGTGCACCTTCAGGTGTGTTAAAGGGTCCTTTTGTTTTTAGGTATATGACATAGTGTGGTAGCAGTAGTCGTGTCATCATTAGTGCCTTGCATCAGTGGTCCTGGGTATAGTTTCCAGTAGTGACAATATTTCATTTTTTTTTCCAACCACTGTAGCTCCAGGCTGTGACCCAGACTCATAAAATGGGTACCAGAGAATTCTCTTGAAAAGTAAAGGCAGCTGGCAAAATACTATCATCATCAAGTACCTTGCCAGCTGGCTTTGGTGATCATAACCCTCCAGATCTTGCAATCTCCAACAGCATGTGTCAGTTTGTGTGATGACACCTTTCTGTACAGTGACAAAAGGCTATTAAGAATCTTCTCTTGTTGTCTTCCTCTGTCTCTCATCCCATACATTTTTCTAGTTGTCACATGTTTCAGTTTTTCTCCTCATGATATGGCCAAAAAATGAATCTTTCTGATGTTTGCAAAAGTTGTCTTTGTGTTTTAGCCTCTGTAAAAATATTTATAATATTCAGTTTGGCTGTCCAGGATATTATCAGCATTCTTTTGTAAAACCACATCTCTGAGACCTTAAAGAAATTTTTGGTTTGATAATTCATTGTTCGGGATTGGTGCACAGAAATTAGTGCTTTCATCCACCCGGAAAAGGCGGCGGTTTTGTGGTGCTCTCTGGATAACAGGATTGTAAGAGCTGATGTCCCAAGCCTCGCGATAGATGGTAGAAATGTCAGCAGAGAAAACAAACTGAAGTATCTGGGGATCACATTTGACAGGAGCCTATCCTTCAAGGACCATGTGGAGACAGTTGTGACAAGATCTCAAAAGGGACTCGGTGCACTTAAAACTATGGCTGCAATGGACACAGAGCAGAGAATGCTTTTCACACTATACCAGCACTTGATCCTCTCAGTAATTGATTATGGATTGGGTCTGCTCACTGTCTTAGAGAGTTAGCTGGTGAAGTTGGAGCGCATACAGAACGAAGCTATGCGGGTCATTCTGGGATGTACTAGAGACACCCCAGTAGTGTGTATGCGTTACATCCTTGGTCTGCCGACTGTTGCTGGCAGACTCAAGGTGATGCAGGCAAAGGCATACCTCAGAGTAGCTGCAGACACAGACCACCCACTGCATGAGACGCTGGACGCAGTTAAGGGTCAGCGACTGATAAGAGGGAAATCATGGATGGCTCAGGCAGAGGATACGATCAGACAGGTGTGCCCCTTGGAGAACATTAGGCGTGGAGAGGAGTGGGTCAGAGTGCCAGCAGAGCAGTCAGACTTGTGCAGAGTTATAATCACATTAAGCCGGGAGTGCAGGGAGTGGCCAGCAGGGGCAACGGAAGTGGAAATCCAGCAACTAATTCAGGACAATGCTCACTCGGGTGATGTGATTATCTACACAGATGGTTCGGTGTCAAGAGGTGAGAGAAGTGGCTCGGGGTTCATAGCCAAAGCTAATGGTTGATGTTTGGGGCAGGAGAGCTTGGCATATGATACCACAATATCCAGCTTAAGAATGGAGGTGGAGGCAGTCACTGCGGCTCTCCGCTGGATGGAGAATACGACACACACACACATCGTGATTGTAACTGACTCAGAAAGCATGCTGACGAGGGTGAGGACGGGCAGGCTTCGTGTGGAGTGGCTTGCTTCGCTTCGGAGGTCACGGGTGACAAGCATCGCCTGGATCTTTTCTCCGGGGCATGCCGGTGTGCTGGGAAATGAACAGGCGGACAGATTGGCTGGCTCTGCAGAACTTGGTGGAGTATTGATACATGACAAGGCAGAAGTGGTTGCGGCCTTGTGGGAGCATGTGCACACCTCGGAGGAGCAAATGGATTACCATGGTCTGGCAAGAATGAGACAGCGAGGAGTGACGAGGGGATCTGGCCGACGCTCAACACTCAGAGGAAAGGCGAGACAGACTTATAATCAGATTGCTACTGGTACTATTAGTGTTGGAACTCTTCGCTGGCTACTGAGGATGGGGATGGAGCACTTATGGGGAAAGCCCCGAATGCTGTGATGTCGATTCCTAAATCAATCAATCAATCAATGTTCGGGATTCATGACCATATGTTAAAACTGGTTCTAAATAACATACAAGAATTCTTTCACTGAACTCCAATGACACAGATTTATTCCATAAGATGGTCTTCAATTTGTTGAATTCAGTTTTTGCTTGTCCTTGTGTCTTTTTTTTGGGTGCATATTCTATTTACAGGTCATCGCTGCCAACACCAGCATTTTACTGCTGTTGTTGATGTCTTGGCAAGTGTTACGTTCAGTAGTTTGCCATTGTTTTCTGAATGACCGGCTCCCATACCAACACGTTAAAACCCCAGCGTGACATGGTCTGCTGTTAAATCGGTCACCGCCGCATTTCAAACTCGTGATAAGCGAATCGCGTTCGCAAGCCTTTAGGCCACAGAGACCCTTGTGTCTTAGTTCTTTCAATTCATTTGCATCACTCACTTTGGTTGTCCAAGAAATTCTTAGTATTCTTCTGTCAAGCCATATTTCTGAGGCCTTAAGGAATATTTTGTTTGTTTGTTTCTTAATTGTTGAGGATTCACAGTCATATACTGTTCAAAAAAAGACACGCAACATTTTTGGTGTTGCTTTTATAAAAGATATTCACTGATTGGATATCTGTTGGCCTATCGACTGTGTCCATCTGGTCATTAACTTCTTGTGGTTACCTGAATTTTACTCACCTCATGATTCGTGAAGTCATGAAAGAGATCGAGGTCAAAACATTATTTACAATAACTCATGACAGGATAATGATAATCCCATGAAACGTACTGAACACAAAACTCTCATATTATTGAATGCCTATAAAAGGTTGACGCTCCTTGAATAAATTTTGTTGAAAATTCGATGTGCAAGTATGGCTCATCTCACTACAGAACAACGACTCATCATCATTGGACGTTTACAAGCTGGACAGTCACAAAGTGTACTAGCCAGATAATTTAAGGTGGTTAGAAGCACCATTAGTCGCCTTTGGAGGCGATTTCAAGAAACTGGCGCAGACGCAGACTGGCCATGCAGTGAAAGACCCAGAATCACAACTGCTTTATACGGCTGCATCACCTTAGGAATCGATTTGCATCTGCGTCCTCCACAGTCAAGTCAATGCCAGGAGCTCATCGAATTTCATATTAAATGGTCAGGAACCGACTGCACGACGCTGGTCTTTGGGCTAGAAGACCCTACAGAGGTCCTATTCTTACGGGACTTCATCGCCAGAACCGACTTCAGTGGGTGAATCAGCATCGTCAATGGACCGTTGGGAATGACTGAAAAGAGGTTTGGTTTAGTGATGAATCAATTTTTGTGCTCCAGTGACATGATAGATGGAGAAGAGTTTACTGCAGAGTTCGTGAGCGCTACAACCAGAACAGCATTGATGAGGCTCCTCCACATGGTGTTGGAGGTGTACTGATGTGGGGGGCCATCAACTTCATGGGAAGAAGTGACCTGATACAAACTGAAGGGCGCCTGAATGCCCAACGATACGTCGCTGAAATTCTTCTCCCTCACGTCCTTCCACTTCTGACTGCACTGGGGTCAATTTTTTTAGCAGGATAATGCTCGACCTCATGTGGTACAACTCACCACTTAGTTCCTCGCTGACAACAACATCCAGACCATTCCGTGGCCAGCCATGTCATCAGACATGAACCCCATAGAACACTTATGGGATGAACTCGACAGACGACTCCGCCAGCTAGACGTGGCTCCAGCCAATCTCCAACAGTTGTTTCTTGCACTGCAGGAAGAGTGGGCAGCCACCCCACAACAACAGATCCAACGGCTAATCGGATCCATGTCAAGGAGATGTCGTTCTCTGATAGAGACCATAGGAGGCCATACACCTTACTGCAACGGAGACCTCAGTCGCGAAGATTAATAGCCCAAATCAAATTTAATGAACTTTATTTCATCGTTAAAGTCAGAAAGTTTCTTCATGCCAGGATTGAAACATAATTCTGTAAAATAAAATGTTGGCACAAGTTTGCAATTGAAACTGCAATAATGCTGTTTCTTTCTTTGAACAGTATATGTAAAACTGGTTTAATGACAGATTTATTATGGCTAATCTGTCTGCTTGTCTGCTAGCCCAGAATCCTAAGTAACATCTCAGCAGGGATGTTTTAAAAAAAAATTGACATGGACTCTCAGAATGACCCAGTCTAAAATGGGCACCAGGAAATGTTCTGGTAAGCAAAAGCAGCTGCCGAAATATTGACCACACCACCCATTGAGTGCATACTGGTTTATACAAAATATTGACCACACCACCTATTGAGTCTATACTAGTTTATACAAAATATTGACCACACCACCCATTGAGTCTATACTGGTTTATACAAAATATTGACCACACCACCCATTGAGTGCATACTGGCTTATACAAAATATAGGGCTAACACCACATATCCAGTGTGCCTCGAAACGTGCAAGAAAGTCCTTTACTAATCTTCTTAAGATCTTCATTTGATAAAGTGCAGTTTTTGCTTGTCCTGTTCTGTTCTTTATACTATTGACAATATGACCCCAAATGTGCCTTAGTTAGTTGCATATCCTTTACAGGATGTCACTGTCAACCCCAGAAATTTTTGACTTTTTGTGATTTTCTGGCAAGTTTACCTTCAGTAGTTTGCCATTGCTTTCTAAACAACCGGCAATCAAACCAGCGCAAAGCGGCCTGTTTCCAAATCACCAGCACCAGCAACTTATTTGAAACGCTGTATGGGAAATCGCAAATTGTGTAATAACTCCATCGCCACAGTGCCTGCTTACTGTGCCTTACTGGTCTATATAAGGAATTACGTTAATTTACGTGATATTCTGATGGAGAAAATATGTGCAGAAATTTAAGATGCTGCAGAAAAACTAGGCTGATGATTGAGAAGATGTCACCAATATTACATAACTACCATGTTTCTCTGGAAACAAAAATAGCATTCATTGTTCATCCTAATTTTCCTCCCCACCCCATGTTATTGGTTACAGATGAGAACATTGACAGTAAAGGAAAACAGAAAAAGTGTAACAAATGAAAATGTCTGCACAGTTTGTTTAACATAACAAGGGGAGATAGAAGAATGAATGATGATATTAAGAAATAAATTGGTTGGTGTAATATCAGTGTTAGACTTCATCTGAAGACCATAAGTAAAGTGGTTTGCTGACATATGACTACCAACCAGCAGTGTTTCGCAAACGTAAATTTCATTTAGATGCAACAAGAAACAGGGAAAAGCCATTTCTGATAAACAGCAGATCTGGCAACAAACACCACAGTGTATGAAACATATACCAGAGCTAATTCCAGCACTGTATTCTTATCCTGACACTGAGACAAATAGGAAAAGAACAAGAAGAATTATTAATTACTATACTTTTAAAGTATATTGTGTGGTTGGTCATTTATGATAAACTAATGTTTTTGTTGGTTTCAGTCTATAAAACCAGTGCAAGGCGTGGAGTGCTGTCAACCACAGGACACTCTACAAACTACGTGTTTACTATAACTTTGCCCAGTGATAAACCTGAGTGTCACTGGATCAACAGAGGGGTTGCTGTACTGTGTCAGCTGGATGACTAGATATTGAAATGATCAGCCTGAGTGTCATCAAAGGTGTGTTGCCATGCTGTGTCAGCTGGATGAATAGATATTGAAGTCTGTCTTTAATTCTATGTCACAAGAATCATTTCTAGAATATGAAGGAACTGATTGTAGCTTTATTGTTATAATTGTTATTGTTATTATTATTAGCTCTTTCAGTCCCAGGCAGGTGTTACTCTTTCTACCCTAAGCTTTTGTTACTCTAATAAATGTTTTGGTCTGAAGAACTTAAAACAGTAACAATTTGAGACAGGATATAAAATACTAATTGGGGTAGATTGGGTTAATGTGGTAACTGAGGGGAGAGGGGATACTTCTTTTTTAAACACCTTCAAACATCAACATGGATATATCCAAGGAAAGCAGCAAACTTTTTGGTATCTCCATAGAGTTTTTCGTCAAATGGATTGGGTGTAGGCCAAAATTGTTTTCTCTGTTCTGCATATGTTGGACACTCCTGTGACAAATGTTTAACAATCATTTTATCAGTTCCATGGGTACATTCATCAAAATCTCTTTTCCTTAGTTTATTCAATATGCCTTTTTTGCCCTGGCCATACGGGGGGATGAACAGGCTGATAGGCTAGCAGGGAACGCACCTCTTGGTGGTAGTTTGCCTATGGACAAGGGGGAGGTGGTCGTGCACTTGTGGGACCAGTTGGAGAAGGCGAAGGAACAGATTGAGAACCCTTATGTGGAAAGAATGTGATTGCGGGGGATCGGCAGGGGTTCTGGTCAAAACTGAGAGGGAAGACCAGGAGAATGTTTAATCAGATGGCGGTGGGAACGATTAGTAGTATGACTCTTCGCTGGCTGTTGAACGAGGGGGTGGAACACGAATGGGATTGTCCTGAGTGCAGTGATGTCGGTTCTTAACTCAACTAACTTAACTATTCAATATGCCTGTTGTGTCCTGGGCAAAGTCTGAAGGTTGTTACTTGCTCTCTTCCATGGAGATTGTAATAACTCTCTGGTGGCCTGGATATTCTGATTATCGTTTGGTTCTTAATTGCTTCTTATAAATAAAAGTTATTTCTGTAGGTTGTGTCTATATTAGGCTGAGATAGTCTTCCACCTTTATTTTCCGATCTGTTGGTTACTTATTATGAAGCCAAGAGATTTATAAGAAGCAGTTATATATCCAAGTGGGAGTCAGAGCATCTAAGCCACCAGAAAAATGATATATAAGGAGTTAAGAAAAGCATATCGTGTACGGAGTAACCAACAAATGTATGATACATTACTTTGTACTGATAGAGGTAATACTGAGTGTCAGGGTCTTAAACTTGGCTCGCTAACCTAACACATGTGAGACAGTACAAGTACAACGTGATTTGACGTAAGACTCAACGACACACCGTTCAATGGATTTATTCACAGATTAAATACATTACGATGATCACAACAATATATACGTGATACTTCAATACACTTACATCCACAATACAGCTCACAAGTCTAACTCTCAAGATGTCCAGACACTCGACTTTCAAGCACAGAAAACCACACAACGCCTTTCTCTCATCATACGTCTGTCCGAGTCGAAGTCCCAGAGCTGTCTGCCGCTAGTTAGCAACTTGCCTCCCGCCTCAGGTGGCTTCACGTTCGCCAGCCAGCAATCTTGCAGGCCGGTAACTACTACTCGCCTGGCGGCGTAACGAAGTTGCTGCATCCCTGCTGGGAGCTAAGTCGCCTGGCGGGCGTAACGATGTCACTGCATCACTGTCCCCTTTCTGGACTCTGACACGCTCCCCCGGCAAATTCATGAAAGATGTCATCTTTCATGTATAATATATGTACATACTGGGTTAATATTCTAACCTTGTCAGAGTCTACCCTTCTGTTGTTATATACATTGGTATCACAATGCAAATAAATACACATATGCCATAGAAATATATAAGAAATGGAAGTTGCATTCAACGACATGTGGTGTTAAACCTTTAACACATGTCAGGTTTCATCCTCTCGATGGCTGATTACCTTAATTGCATTAATGACCCAGTCAGATCGGTAGTACCAGCTTCACGCATCTACCTCACAGCATAAAAAAAAAACGTAATAATATGGTTCTTGAAACAAAAACCATCTAGCTAGACCGAAATACGGCTTTATAAAAGTCGTATAAAATGCTCAAACCCTGACCTTATTTGGCCAGTAGCTCTTGTGTTGGTCTGCAATGTCGGCAACCCTCTGCCATGCCCAGTAGATGGCTACCTGTTGTGTCAATAATCTGGCAACACTTGGCTATTTATACACAACACATTACTGAATATATTTCAAATTATGGCCCTTTGTGTAATGATGTCATAACAAAATAATGAAAAGGGGAATAATTTCCACATTAATGAAATACAATAATTTACAATAATTATCCTATTTCTTAGCGTCATCGCTTGACGTTTCTTCATATTAACGAGAAAAAGTCGGTAATATGAATACATTAATCAAGATATGATTCTAAGATTACACTACATAAATATATAAACACACAATTCGTGTATTTAACTTTGTTGATTCCTAAAGATTTTAGAATCGTCATAGCTTTTTAAACTTTTATTTGTCGTCTGCTAATTTTGCTCTAAATTTCTAACTAATCCGGAAGTACACACGAACACTAAAACCCAGCTGATGTTGAAGCTTGTAGAACACACTTGTTCCGGTCTGATGTAGTTACGGAAAGTACAATGTTCTCACAGTTCATGTGTGTTGGATGTTTCACTACAAAACCTTCTGGATTACGATTGACTGTTCATGTGTTGGATGTTTCACTACCGAACATTATGGATTTCGGTTAACTGCAATGGTGTAGCTGTCAATGTTTAGTTTACACGTTCACACACGTCTTTAAAATATCCCTGGAATGTTCCACACGCAGATGTCACTATTAAATTGGATAGTTCGCTTACGGTAAGTTTTTGAGCGAATGTGACACTGTTCTTGTTCGTGATATATACAATTAATAAAGTTCGCTTTCTACCACACACTACACAATTATACACGACAATCACTACATGAATTAGTAAAATAAGAACACTATATATATATTGGGAGTAACCCCTATCACATGATATTGTAGACATTACACAGCTTTTTGTGAATGAAAAAAAATATATTCACTGATAAATGGCTGTGTCGGTCTGAGTGTATTTGTACACATTGCACTCAGACATTGGTGCTTACTGGGTCGGTCGGACAACGGGACAAAAGATCGGCAATTGAATTGGTTCTGCCTGGGATATGTCGAACCTCAAAGCTATAATCTTGAAGTTTAAGAGACCAGCGCGCTACCATATGGTTTGAAGGTACACCTGCATTTATAAAACGCAACGGGCTGCTGTCAGATTCCACGATGAAATGGCGTCCTAGAAGAAATCTGGATAATTTAGTTATACCCACCACTAAAGCTAGGGCTTCTAACTGGGGTATAGACCACGCCCGTTCTCTGGGCTTTAATTTCCTGGATACGAAGTACACGGGATGGAGGATGTTATTGTACTCTTGCAACAAAACTGCTCCAATCGCCACGGAGCTAGCATCCGTACGCAATCTGAAAGGTAAATGGAGATTGGGCAATTTCAGGATGAGATTATTTGAACTATTATCAAAAAAACATGCTAGTACTTTATTGAATGCAATTTTTAGGCATTCATTGTTTACAATTTTATCTGGTTTATCTTTGGTTAGTAAATTAGTAAACACTTCGGTCAGTTCGGAGAAATCAGGAATGAACTGCCGGTAATAATTTATCAGTCCCAACAAACTTCTGACTTGTTTTTTTGTAGTCGGAAGTGAGAGTTTTAGTATCTTGGACACAATGTTATCGTCTGTCGTGACAAAGGCATTGGATATTTTGTACCCCAAGAAGGATATTTCCTGGTAGGCTATGTCTACTTTCGCAGGCTTTACCGTCAGTCCGTGCTGTCTAATACGTTCAAATGTCTGTTCTAACGTCTTAATGTGCTCTGTCATAGTCTCTGTGTGAACACAGATGTCGTCTATGTAGCAGATTATGTTAGGAATGTCTACTAGGAGAAGTCGTGTCATACGTACGAATGTGGCAGGGGCATTGACAAGCCCAAATGGAAGTTTGCACCATTCGTACAGTCCCCAAGGTGTGGCAAATGCTGTCAGATGTCTGCTTTGTTTGTCTACTCCTATTTGCCAATATCCTTTCGTCATATCTATCTTCGTAAAGAACCTAGCGTCTGTCAGTTCTGTCAGAAGATCGTCAGAGTTAGCCATTGGCTCAAGATCTAGAACAGTTATTTTATTGAGCTTTCGATAGTCGATACACAGTCTTATTGTATTGTCCTTTTTGCGTACAATGACCATTGGAGATGAGAAGTCTGATTGGGATCGTCTTATGATGTTGTTTTTCTCTAAGTTGATGATCTCCTGATGTAAATGTTCTTTGTAATGTAATGGGATGGTGTATGGTCTGCATCTTATGGGTGTGTTTGATGTGAGTGTGATGTGATGCTGCACTAATTCTGTTTGTCCTGGGTTGTTAGAAAAGATGGTGTTGTACTGTTGTATAAGCTGTTTGCAACTGTTTGTCTCTGCTTGAGTTAAATTTGGGTTGATTTTGATCTCCTTCAAGCAGTTTGTCGTGTCTAATGCAGGTGTTGGAATTTCGTCACTAGCATCGTCATCTTCGTGATCTATTATCACTGTACAAGCTGTCGTATCGTCTTGTTCGTTGTCTCTGTTGTGGTAGGGTCTTAGCATATTTATGTGAAATATTTTGTGTTTGTCTTTTATTTGGATTTCGTAGTCTACAGGTGAAATCTGTCTCGTCACTTTAAAAGGTCCCTGCCAAGAATCAGTCAATAAGTGTCTGTCACTAGGTAGTAGAAGAAGAACGTCCTGTCCAGGTGTTAACGTTATTGTCCTGTTACCTTTGTCAGCATACTGTCTATAAGTAGCACCAGATAATTTTAGTGCATTCTTTGCAATAATACAAGATTTGATGATTCTTTCACGCAATGATGTAACATATACGTATGATGATACGGGTTTAAGTACTGGAGTAGAGTCAGTTAACATTTGGTGATAAATAGTCAATGGGCCACGTGGTTTGGCACCATAGATAAGTTCAAAAGGAGAGAAACCGGTACTAGAATGTGGTACCTCGCGATAAGCAAAAAGAATAGCTGGTAGATATAAATCCCAGTTATTGGGATGCTCTTGCGTTACTTTTGCAAGCATGTGCTTTAGATCCCCGTTAAATTTCTCTATTACTCCACTAGAGTGAGGATGGTACGGGGAATTGAAACATTGCTTCACTCCCAACATTTTGGTGAAAGCTTGGGTAGATGCGGCAATAAACTGAGTGCCCCTATCAGATTGGATAGTGTCTGGAAAACCTATCCGAGAAAATATATGGAAGAATACTTCCATTATATCATTGGCAGTTATGTTCTTTAGCGGAATAGCTTCTGGCCAGCGACTACATTGATCAATGACAGGTAAAATATATTTATTCCCTCTAGTTGTTGTATGATTAAGAGGGCCCACTATGTCAACAGATAGTTTTTCAAAGGGTCGACTGGCTAAGTCAGTAACTTGTAACTTTGCCTGTGGGTGTTTACCTTTTTTTACCAGTTTCCGGCAGGTGTCACAACTTCTGCAATATTCTTTAATGTCATTGCAAAATTTGAGCCAATGAAACTGTGTCAATAACCTTGATCTGGTCTTAACGTATGCCATATGCCCTGCAAGAGGTATATCGTGGGCAAGATGTAAGGCTTGCTTGCGATAATTAGTTGGCAAAACAGTTTGCTCTGTGGTATTGTCACCTCACGTCCACACATGTCAGGGTCTTAAAATTGGCTCGCTAACCTAACACATGTGAGACAGTACAAGTACAACGTGATTTGACGTAAGACTCAACGACACACCGTTCAATGGATTTATTCACAGATTAAATACATTACGATGATCACAACAATATATACGTGATACTTCAATACACTTACATCCACAATACAGCTCACAAGTCTAACTCTCAAGATGTCCAGACACTCGACTTTCAAGCACAGAAAACCACACAACGCCTTTCTCTCATCATACGTCTGTCCGAGTCGAAGTCCCAGAGCTGTCTGCCGCTAGTTAGCAACTTGCCTCCCGCCGCAGGTGGCTTCACGAGGCATGCGTGCGTCTAGCGTCGTCCTGGCCTGACCGCTGGTCGTTCGCCAGCCAGCAATCTTGCAGGCCGGTAACTACTACTCGCCTGGCGGCGTAACGAAGTTGCTGCATCCCTGCTGGGAGCTAAGTCGCCTGGCGGGCGTAACGATGTCACTGCATCACTGTCCCCTTTCTGGACTCTGACACTGAGGTTGTTTACTTTTTAATATAAGATGTTAACCCAACATAGAATATATTAGCCATTGTTTTTCTTGTTAATTTCATATTAAATCTTATTTTACACTGTTTAACTTGCTCGTCCAGAAGACTTTGCATCATGTAGAGATGTAGAGGGTCTGAATCCTCCATGACATTATCATTTACCCACATGGGTCCACAAAGACTGATCTTGTGGCCATCATTTATTATTCTTCAGCTATGTTAATATAAAATGTAGCAGTTACTTCCTTTTCATTTGAATAATGCAAGTTTTAGCATGGTGCAAATGGTAGAGGGTAGAATTTAACACAGCACAATTATTAACCATTTTTAAATGAAGTTTGCTTGTTCATTAATGCATTGCCTGATCATCAAGATTGTTCTTAATTGTCCTTCAGAAAGTCTTTCCAGAAATTTCTTATTTCAGATATATGGAGATGACTTCTGTAAATCTTTAATTTTAACGGCCACAATATTGTTGAAATGTCAGATCTGACGCATTGCCCTCAGAAGAGGAACAAGCAAAAAGAAGATTATTTGACGTACAGATAATTTTCCTAGTTCTCCGTCATTATTTTGTGGATGCAAACTATACATGCTTACTGGGTTCAGAAAATTAAATGTTCATGAAATAGCTGTTTAAATCTGCCTTGTTCATGTACATACATTTACTTATTTTAATTTTCTAGAGCATCTTTAACCACATAATTTATCAGTCAGTGTTGGTCTAGATGCTGCTACCTGGTAGACGTCCAAGAGGTTTTTAGCAGGGCATTGGAGAGGGATAAATCTGCTTGTTCACAGTAAATATGTTATCAGGGGAGCATTGACCAAGCAAATTTGGAAATCAGGATTAATGGTGTCATGGTGGGCCTGTAATCAGATGGACAGCTGCTGACACAAGTCTGGGAACATCAGCTCAGCAGAAGCATATATATCTCGGATTATCTCGGATATGGGCCAGCGGCCCAAGCTGGTTGGACTTCCTTAGATCAAGTGTACAGACAAGGTTGGAATTGTGGAAAATGTGCATCCGTAATTTAGATTGTACCTTTTTACTGTATTTTTAATTCATTCATCAAGCCAAATAATTATTGAAACCACTTTGTGGAAAAGGTATACTATTTATTGCCTGCTGTAATTTCATGTTATCTATATTGTAGTTATACGGTGCTTTTAAGTATTAATACGTAGATTTGACTTGATCAAATCATATAATCAGGACAAGAAAACAGACCTGATCCGAGACTGGTGGTCGTGTCGGAATCATAATCACCCATGCTTACCGACATGGCAGATGATGATGATGTAGATTTTAGTAATTTTGTTCTGGTATCATTAAATACATTGATAATCTCATTAAAACACAAATTCAGATACTCCCTTTCTAACTTCAGATTAGTCTGGGTTTGGTTTATTTTAATATTGTATTATATTTATTGAAGCAACTTATTTTAATAATATGAACAATTTGCAAAACTTATATTTGTTATGCAGTGAGACTTTCACAAGGTGATTCATATGTGTAATGTTTGTATGTTTCAACATTAGTGTTGGAGCTTGTTTTCTAACCTAAATTTCAGAAATGGATATCATATGTTGTGCATTGTTGAACCACAGAGCCTCAAATTTCCTTGTGATAGTTGTTAAATTGTTGTTACAATGGGAAATTGCTAATTTATTTATATAGTTGTTAATTTATTAGTTTCGATCCTTTTAAATTTTCAATGCTTATTCATGTGCACTTTTGATCCATTTGCCAGTACAAACTAATGTCCAAAAGTAGTCATGTTAATTTGAAAATATACATTACTGCAAGGTAGACAAGCCCATCAATGTGATACAATGTTCACTCTTTAATCTTCTTAAATTAAAATGTAAAGTAATGACATTACACAGCATCAAGTAACCTCAACAACAGCATCACACCATCTCTCATAATGAAGCCAAAACAATCAAACATTATGATTGTAAGCAGTGGCTGAACCAGTATATTCCGTCATCAATAAACAAGATACCACACCTCTTACATTATGAACAAATCATCATCAATACACTTGCCTGTGGGCCAATTGGTCATGTGTTCAAACCCACAGCGAGATGGTCATTTTTTTAATTGACTTGGGCTTTCAGAAAATGTTCTGCAAAGTAAAAGTGGCCCGCATGATATTAATGATTTCTCACTCATCGAGTGGCGGTTAGTCTGTGCAAATATGAGACCAGCTCCATTTATTCAATAAGCCTCAAGGTGTGAAAACGGGTCACTTTACTTTATTTTTACCACCTTTAGAATACAAACAGGATGCTGTTCCATACAAGCCTACCTGTATCATCTCAATCTATCACATATCCCTGCATTGTGCAAGGTTGGTGGATACAAATAAGAGACTGTGAATAAGTGTGAAAAGAGGTTCCCTTATTTTAATTTTACCACCTGCTGCATGTATCATCTCAACCTATCACATATCCCTTGGTTGTACATGTTGGAAAGGCTCCTTCAAAAGAATCCCTGACTGCAAGGAGCCACATTGGAGCTGACAACTCTGTACAAAGCAGGGTTTGCAATGGACAGTAGATTTGAATCTGAACATAGATTTTACTGTTTGAGGCTAGAAAGGTGACGGAAGAGCAATACAGTGATCTTGATTTTAAACTATGTTATTTGATAAAAATGTTATTTTATATTTCAATAGTTGTATGTATGTTATTTTGCCTTGTTCTTTTTAAAAAATATATATATATTAAACTATAAAATAAATACAGTTAAAGTTTGTCACCTCTTTTCTGTTCTGTGACAGCCATTTAAAGTGTAATGTTCAAAATCGCAAATACAGTGTAAGGATATGTGTGTTTACTTGCATATAAAGACATAATCTTATACACAATTTCACTTGCATTATGTTGTAATTTCATTATCTGACTTCATGTCAACATACATTACATACTGATAGGCAGAGATTAGGTCAGACAAGAACCTCGTTCATGCTAAGAGGCTAATTGGTATATGGTACTGACCCATGTTTTTTAACCAACCAGCAAGCACTTAATGGGTGATGTAATCAATATCACATTGACCGCCTTTACTTCCAGGACACTTCCTGGTACCAGTTTTAGGCTGGGTGGATCTGGAAATCCAGGTTTTAAAAAAAAAAATCCCCTGGTAGATACCATTTCATGAATGCTAATTGAAATTTCATTCTTATTTATGTGCATGTCTATTATGAGAATACATTATGTCGTTAGAATATTTCTGTCATCAATGAGAAATAATTATGTGGTTAGAATATTTCTTTCATCATGTATCTAAATAGAAGCCGTGGAAGTATAGTGGTTAGATGCTCACCTGCCAGCCTGGTCGTCATTGGTTCAAATCTTCATTGAGGTGCAGTGTTTTAATTGGCCAGAGTTTCCAGGTTGATTTGATCTAAAATAGATAACCAGGAAATGTCTGGGAAAGTAAAGGCAGCCAACGTGAGCCTGACCACATGACCCGCAGAGCTCTGATTGGTTTATAAACATATGGGTCTAGCACCATGTGTCCAATGAGCCTCAAGGCATGTAAAAGGGTCCTTGACTTTGTTCATTTTGTAACCTTCAGACATAAGTATTTTATAGAGGAGTTATTCAACACCATAAGCTCTCAACATTCTTTCATATATGCTTAAGATTTGGTTATCAGTGGAAGGGCATTGATTGGTATAGGCATCATGTCATGTCTCATTATGGCAGTGTTTTTTTGTTGTTGGTGTTTTAAAATATATTGACATATGATTGATTGATTGATTTAGGAACCGACATCACAGCATTCGGGGCATTCCCATAAGCGCTCCGTCCCCATCCTCAGAAGCCAGCGAAGAATTCCAACCCCAATAGTACCAGTAGCAATCTGATTATATGTGTGTCTCGCCTTTCCTCTAAGCGTCGAGCATCGGCCAGATCCCCTCGTAACTCTACGCTGTCGCATTCTTGCCAGACCATGGTGATCCATTAGCTCCTCCGAGGTGTACACGTGCTCCCACAAGGCCACAACCACGTCTGCCCTATCATGCATCAATACTCCACCAAGTTTTGCAGAGCCAGCCAGTCTGTCTGCCTGTTCATTCCCCAACACACCAGCGTGCCCCGGAGAAAATATCCAGACGATGCTTGCCACCCGTGACTTCCGAAGCGAAGCAAGCCACTCGGCACGAAGCTTGCCAGTCCTCACCCTACTCAGCATGCTTTCTGAGTCAGTTACAATCACGATGTGTGTGTGTGTGTATTGTATTCTCCATCCAATGTACAAGGCAGAAGAAAAGAATCAAGACTGACAAACTCGCAATAACTGATATTTTCTAGATCGAGTGAGACTCCCGTGCTTTACTGGAAGCATAGAATAGTGATAGTTTAGCCTATCGTGCATGTCGTAAGAAGTGACGGAGGAGAGCTGGCATGAAACTGGCTACGTCATTCTCTAGAAAATCAACCACTCACAATCAATTCTACAAAGCGCTGGGTATGAGTTGGTTGAGGGTGTATGCTCCACTGGGAGATGAAAACCAGAAGACGAGAAGGGAGAAACCCAAACACTTCAGTATCTGATGTGGGAGATGGAGCACTTGCAGACTTGTCCCCAGTGAAGTGATGTCACTTCTATTAACCAATAATCAGTGTGAAACAGTATTTTGAGTTTTGGTGTAGTCTTCCTGATAATAAGGCTACCATGTTCCTGGACTAGTCTACTGGGCAATAATGATTTCAAAAACAACCAGAATTGAATATTTAAGTGTGTTATTTTTAATGTTTCATCCCTAAAGACATTTAGAAATATGGTCAAAATAAAACACAAGGCTACCTTTTTCATTCTAGAACAACAATTTATAATGTCAAAAGTATTGAGGACATAATAAAGAAGGGACAGTGTACAAAAGAGTGTAAATTGTGCGGAGATGTATAGTTGACACAGTGCATTTAATACATTTCAATAATACACACAGATAAATAGTTTCTTTGAAGTCAAATTAATCTTTGGTTTATCATTACATAACAATAGAACAGTGTAGGTAGGTCAAGGACCCCAATACACGCCATTGGGCACATCAGGTATCTGGTGTTAGACCCACATGTTTATAGACCAATGGACACTCGGTGGGTCATGTGATCAGTACCACGCCAGCCACTTTTACTTCCCAAGACATTTCCTGTCCCCCATTTTAGGCCTGGTAAACCTGGCAGTCCAGGTCAGTGTTTACAAATCTGCCCCGATGTAGACTGAACCCCTGACAACTGTCAGACAAGTAGAACAGTATAGTTGTATTTTATTAATTTCACAATTTAGTCTATTTACTTTCAGCAGTTTTTCATTTTATAATCATACTTGGATCTACACACATTTTAGTCAGTCTTCTTTACATTTATAAATTATTAAGGACAAGAAATATGATTCAATAATTCATGTAAGTGTTTAATGCATTTCACTCTAAATTTACTTCATGGTTACTTATTTGAGTTTAAAATATTTTAAAAATTGAGTTTATCTCGAATGTACAGATACAAAGTCAGTGTTACAGATTTAGGGCAGGTAATGAAATTCAAATATTTGGATACAGTTAAAACACCAGATGGAAGAAGTATCATAGAAATAATAAACATAATATTTTCAGCAAATACTGCATCTTATGAAATGAAGATCCATCATTTTCCAAAGAACTCTTTATTCTTAAGTGTCACTTGAGTTGAGTCAAGAACTGACATTACAGTACTCAAGATATTCCCATATGTGCTCCTTCCCCTTCAACAACCAGTGAGGAGTCCCAATACCAGTCGTACAAGTTGTAGTCTGATTATGTATCCATCTTGCCTTTTCTCGGAGCACCGAGTGTCTGACAGATTTTCTTGTCACTACCTGCCCTACCTTTTTTCGGAGCACTGAGTGTCTGACAGATTTTCTGGTCACTACCTGCCCTACCTTTTCTCGGAGCACTGAGTGTCTGACAGATTCTCTGGTCACTACCTGCCCTACCATTCTCTCTAAGACTTGATGCTTTATCTGTTCCTCCACACTATACACATGATTCCAAAGTGCTATGACCACATCTGCCTTTGTCTGCGCCAATACCCCAGCCTGTGGTGCAAATCCAGCCAGTGTTTCTACCTGTTCATTTCCCAACACACCAGCCTTGGGGATAAGATCCAATGGATGCTTCCTATCTTTTATTGTTTAATTAAATCTTGTCACTCAGCACGAAGCATGCCTGTCTTCACCCTTCTCAGCATGCTCCAAGAGTACATTGAATGTTTTGCGTATCCTTTACAGGACTTAGCTGTCAACAGCAGCATCTTTCAGCTGTCTGTTGATCTCTTGGCAAGATTACGCTCAGTAGTTTGCCATTGCTTTCTGAGCGGCCGGCTCAGTATCCGCAAGTCACGAGCGGGGGTCGAACCACCTCAGTTCTCGCTCCGCTGCGAGACTCTGCGTGATAAACGGGATTACAGAGAGAAAGTGTTGTAACCCCACAGCCAGAGAGACCGGCTTAAGAGTACATTACAGTTGCAAAATGTGTGTGCTGTTTGCCTCCCAGCCAACGACATGCTGCAATGATAGCCTTCATTCTCAGACTAGATGTCATGGTATCATATGTCAGGTTCTGCTTAACTAAACACCATACATTAACCTTACATAAAACCAGTGTGAACAAATTGAAATGAATCATTCACAGATCATAAACAAACAATACAATTTATTGAAGCCAAAAATATGTGGTTTTCTAGAATGTTATAAATACAATAACAGTCAAAATGAACAATGTAGACGTTATAAAAGAAACCAAGACTTAAAGCACACCCGCCAGTTATCAGATGAAAATAAAAATCTTGTGGTCATGCCATTGTAAGAGGAAATTTGGAATATATTGTAATAGATGATAGGTTTGATGGGAAAAGTTATAAGAGAAGGCACTTGATGATGATTAAATTAAAATATTTCCCGTTCTTTGGCCAAGCTTCTTTCAATGATAACAATTTTAATGATGATCATAATCTTCTATAATTCAAAGGGAAGTCATATGATATATGGGGATAATCACAAATAAGGTTTTAATCATGACGTAATTAATTATTTTACATGATATTATGCCAGAATAGGAGCAGTTATTGTAATCCCTATTATAGCAGATGGCAACTCAACAGCAACGCTGCACCTTGTATAATTACACCACCACAATAATTAAACATCATTATGGGAAGGTTGAAGACAAGAGGCACTAGTCATCGACCAGTATGATCACTGCCAAAAAAAAAAAAAAAGCAATAGAAGATCTCTTCTTTATAAATACCTAGAAAACAATAGCAGACATTGTGGAGAAAAGAGAGCAAACAGATCTATTGAACAACAACTCAATAATGAAGAATATTGGTTATTAAGGCATTAAAAAGACAGGAAAATGAAATATATTTGCATGTAAAATGACTTGAATGTCTCTGTATTGTATCTATTGAGAGAGATGTACTGGGGAAATGGTGCTAGCCGTATATTGTTATTGACCAATTGGCACTTGAAGGATGATACAGTCACTATCACTCGTATTGCCTTTACTTCCCAGGACATTTACTGATATCCGACATTTCGAGTTAAAAATCTACCCAAAGTATTTCAGGATCCTCGCCAGTGCTGCAGAGTTTGTGCACTGAGCTGAGTTTCTCCAAACTCAGGTTTGAGTTAGGAGTAGAACGGAGCACTTATGGGTTACACCCGTGTGCCGTGATGTTGATCCATTGACTAAACTAAACTTCCTGATATCCAATTTTTGCCGAGTTAACCTGGGAGTCCAGGTCACTTTTTTAGAACTATCCACCTCGGTGTGGATTTGAACACATGACTACCAGGCCAGCAGGGAAACCTGCTAGCCACTGCACTACTGAGACTCCTAAACATGTTTAAAAAAAAAAAAATTTATTTGCATATCCTATTTACAGGACATTGCTGTCAACACCAGCACTGCTGTTGATGTCTTGGCAAGTTTACAGTTTGCCATTGCTTTCTGAACAACCGGCTCCAATACCATCACGTTAAAACCCAGCGTGACATGGTCTGCTGCCAAATCGGTTGCAGCTGTTTCGAACGCAGCGGAATTATAAACCATGTTCTTAACGCCTTTGCCACAGAGACCGACAAAACATATGTTAGAATGGTGAAATGATGGTCAGTGTGTTAGTTGAGTCATGACTTAGTCTTTGTTCAGGATGTAATTGTGGTGGGAGTATGTTTGATTTGTCACACGTTATATTTCACTGATGAGTTTTACAATCATGCAAACATACAACCTAGAACAAACATTTCTCATACAATCTACCTCAGTCTGTGGGACTTTGTTTATTCTTCCAGATTAGTGGTGTCACGACTTCTGTATGTCCTTTGCTCCTTTAAGAGCTAAACAAAAAACTATTGGCAATCCCTTTTGCCAGGCATATAAAGATATATACACTCATTTACAGGTATAGACTCTCATTTTAGGACTCATTTCTTATCCTCTGCTTTCTCAGAAGGGGCTTCTGTAGTCACACAAACATTGCCCTACGTAATCTTTCCTTTCAATTTCTGCTGCCTTATCAGGATGAATGGAATGTCCTACATCTGTCTTTCATTATGAAGGCAGGTTGATATGATAAAATTACTTTTAAGTTATTACAGTGATAAACGGGTACACTTTATGCATAAACTCTAGTTAATTTTGTCAAATAATATTTATTATAACTGGTATCAAAATCAGAGTTCCCTGACTTCCAGATATTTCCATTGGGATTTAGTCTCCTTTAGTTGTAGTAACTCACTTGGTTGGATAAAACAACATTCACCACGGGTATTTTCATAATGTTGTATGCATGATGAAAATCATTGCTTGTGTACACTCTAACAACAGCCTGGTAGAGCAGTGGAGTTTTACCTCGTCTAATCATAGATTCTGAAATCTGAGACTGGAGGTACTCATGTGTCTGGCATATCTTACAGGTTAGGCTATCTTTTAATACCTGTACTCCATGTGTATTGTTTCTCCACCCTTCAATACTTTTCACGTCACCCCATTATGACTTCAGTGTCTCGTGGAGTATGTTGCATGTAGGCCTAGAGTCTTTTAGCTCCTCCCACAACTACTAGTAACTGTGTGTCTGGTGTTCGACTTTTCACCTGTCATTTTTCACTTGTCATTTTCCACCAGGCCATGAGTTTTCCTGGACTCCTTTTAATTAATCCTTGATTACTAATACACAGAGATAAGGTGATGGCCGCCTAGATCCACCATTTAACTGACCGTGTTCTTCCAATTAGAGAACAAAGGACGGGATCCTTTCTCAGGCCGTGAAGCGTATTGGGTATATGGTGCTGACTCACCTTTTATTATAACCTGTGGGCACTTGATGGGTGATGTGGTCATTATCTTGTTGGCCTTTACTTTTCAGGTAACTTTCTGGTTCCCATGTTTGGCTGGGTTGATCTGAGAGCCCCAAGTCCCACCTCGAGGGGCATCGAATACATGACCACTGGGTCAGTAGGCTACTCAGCTCCCATTCTTCCTCCTTGTGGTTAATTAGCATCAACAAGATGGTTCTGGCCATATTATTTACTGGTCACAGGTTACTGGTGACAGCTTGACCACAATTGTCTCTGTTTTGTCTTATCTAACATAGTGGTGCCTTAGGAGTCTTGACTGTTCACACCACATGTTTGGTGAGAACAATAATTGCTTCTGGGCTGTATCTGCCTTGTTTGAAACTTTGTTCAGTGTGAATTATTAATTATAACATCATCTGAGTTTGTTTATTTTCTGAACTACATGAGGCTTGTTTTGTCACAGTGGATCTGATCCTAACCTGCCATATGAGTGAGATGCTACTTGAAATATCACAGAAATAACTGTACAAACATAAATGCTTTACAAAACACATAATACTCTGTGGTTTACTCAAGTGCTGCAGAAAATCATCAATAAAAGGTTGACTTCTAATATGTCTGTGTATGTTTAAAACTTTCTTTCACAACATTTAATCACAGCTGTATCAATGCAATTATGCATGTTCATGTAAGCATTTTGTTCAGTATTTAATTAGATGTTAGAGATACTTTGTTTTTCTAATGTGTATATAAAGACTTGCTAATTGTTCCATCTATATTTCTGTAATGTCTAGGACATCTCTACTGTAATCAAAGCATCTAGCTCTGTAATGTCTAGGACTTCTCTACTGTAATGAAAGCATCTAGCTCTGTAATGTCTAGGACTTCTCTACTGTAATTAAAGCATCTAGCTCTGTAATGTCTAGGACATCTCTACTGTAATCAAAGCATCTAGCTCTGTAATGTCTAGGACATCTCTACTGTAATCAAAGCATCTAGCTCTGTAATGTCTAGGACTTCTCTACTGTAATTAAAGCATCTAGCTCTGTAATGTCTAGGACTTCTCTACTGTAATCAAAGCATCTAGCTCTGTAATGTCTAGGACATCTCTACTGTAATCAAAGCATCTAGCTCTGTAATGTCTAGGACTTCTCTACTGTAATTAAAGCATCTAGCTCTGTAATGTCTAGGACTTCTCTACTGTAATTAAAGCATCTAGCTCTGTAATGTCTAGGACATCTCTACTGTAATCAAAGCATCTAGCTCTGTAATGTCTAGGACTTCTCTACTGTAATCAAAGCATCTAGCTCTGTAATGTCTAGGACATCTCTACTGTAATCAAAGCATCTAGCTATGTAATGTCTAGGACTTCTCTACTGTAATCAAAGCATCTAGCTCTGTAATGTCTAGGACTTCTTTACTGTAATTAAAGCATTTAGCTCTGTAATGTCTAGGACTTCTCTACTAATAGGGCAGCCATATGTTTCTTGTAATCAAAGCATCTAGCTCTGTAATGTCTAGGACATCTCTACTGTAATGAAAGCATCTAGCTCTGTAATGTCTAGGACTTCTCTACTGTAATGAAAGCATCTAGCTCTGTAATGTCTAGGATATCTCTACTGTAATTAAAGCATTTACCTCTGTAATGTCTAGGACATCTCTACTGTAATCAAAGCATTTAGCTCTGTAATGTCTAGGACATCTCTACTGTAATCAAAGCATCTAGCTCTGTAATGTCTAGGACATCTCTACTGTAATTAAAGCATTTAGCTCTGTAATGTCTAGGACATCTCTACTGTAATTAAAGCATTTAGCTCTGTAATGTCTAGGACATCTCTACTGTAATCAAAGCATCTAGCTCTGTAATGTCTAGGACATCTCTACTGTAATCAAAGCATCTAGCTCTATAATGTCTAGGACTTCTCTACTGTAATCAAAGCATCTAGCTCTGTAATGTCTAGGACATCTCTACTGTAATCAAAGCATCTAGCTATGTAATGTCTAGGACTTCTCTACTGTAATCAAAGCATCTAGCTCTGTAATGTCTAGGACTTCTTTACTGTAATTAAAGCATTTAGCTCTGTAATGTCTAGGACTTCTCTACTAATAGGGCAGCCATATGTTACTTGTAATCAAAGCATCTAGCTCTGTAATGTCTAGGACATCTCTACCGTAATGAAAGCATCTAGCTCTGTAATGTCTAGGACTTCTCTACTGTAATGAAAGCATCTAGCTCTGTAATGTCTAGGACATCTCTACTGTAATTAAAGCATTTAGCTCTGTAATGTCTAGGACATCTCTACTGTAATCAAAGCATTTAGCTCTGTAATGTCTAGGACATATCTACTGTAATCAAAGCATCTAGCTCTGTAATGTCTAGGACATCTCTACTGTAATTAAAGCATTTAGCTCTGTAATGTCTAGGACATCTCTACTGTAATTAAAGCATTTAGCTCTGTAATGTCTAGGACATCTCTACTGTAATTAAAGCATTTAGCTCTGTAATGTCTAGGACATCTCTACTGTAATGAAAGCATCTAGCTCTGTAATGTCTAGGACATCTCTACTGTAATTAAAGCATTTAGCTCTGTAATGTCTAGGACATCTCTACTGTAATGAAAGCATCTAGCTCTGTAATGTCTAGGACATCTCTACTGTAATTAAAGCATTTAGCTCTGTAATGTCTAGGACTTCTCTACTAATAGGGCAGTCACATTTTACTTGTAATCAAAGCATCTAGCTCTGTAATGTCTAGGACTTCTCTACTGTAATTAAAGCATCTAGCTCTGTAATGTCTAGGACTTCTCTACTGTAATTAAAGCATCTAGCTCTGTAATGTCTAGGACATCTCTACTGTAATTAAAGCATTTAGCTCTGTAATGTCTAGGACTTCTCTACTGATAGGGCAGTCACATTTTACTTGTAATCAAAGCATCTAGCTCTGTAATGTCTAGGACTTCTCTACTGTAATTAAAGCATCTAGCTCTGTAATGTCTAGGACTTCTCTACTGTAATCAAAGCATCTAGCTATGTAATGTCTAGGACTTCTCTACTGTAATTAAAGCATCTAGCTCTGTAATGTCTAGGACTTCTCTACTGTAATTAAAGCATCTAGCTCTGTAATGTCTAGGACATTTCTACTGTAATTAAAGCATTTAGCTCTGTAATGTCTAGGACTTCTTTACTGATAGGGCAGTCACATTTTACTTGTAATCAAAGCATCTAGCTCTGTAATGTCTAGGACTTCTCTACTGTAATTAAAGCATCTAGCTCTGTAATGTCTAGGACATTTCTACTGGCAGGGCAGTCACATTTTACTTGTAATTAAAGCATTTAGCTCTGTAATGTCTAGGATATGATCCCTGTTGATAGAACAATCATTTCAACCTGTAATGAAAGCATCTCATTGACATGAAAACATATTGGTGCCAATTTTGACATTCAGGTGAACATTTCTGTCTGGACTCATACATACATAGTTAGTGAATGAGTTAAATTTTAGAATACAATTCCACTGCAATATCTTTTAATAAAATCACGCTTTATTCATAAACATATGTACACATTGAGGAAAACAAAGAAATGAAATTATGAGAAAACGGTTTTCAAATAAGTCCTTTTTTAGTCCAAGACTGCCGTACTTGACCCTTTAGTTTTCTGTCCAGCTCTTGCCCTGTTTATTCCCACAGTTCTAGTGTTGTGTGTATTCACATGTCTGTGTATTGTTTCTCCACCCTTCATTACTTTTCACGTCACCCCATTATGACTTCAGTGTCTCGTGGAGTATGTTGCATGTAGGCCTAGAGTCTTTTAGCTCGAGTCTTTTAGCTCCTCCCACAACTGCTAGTAACTGTGTGTCTGGTGTTCGACTTTTCACCTGTCATTTTCCACCTGGCCATGAGTTTTCCTGGACTCCTACTTTTAATTAATCCTTGATTACTAATACGCAGAGATAAGGTGATGGCCGCCTAGATCCACCATTTAACTGACCGTGTTCTTCCAATTAGAGAACAAAGGACGGGATCCTTTCTCAGGCAGTGAAGGGTATTGGGTATATGGTGCTGACTCACCTTTTATTGTAACCTGTGGGCACTTGATGGGTGATGTGGTCATTATCTTGTTGGCCTTTACTTTTCAGGTAACTTTCTGGTTCCCATGTTTGGCTGGGTTGATCTGAGAGCCCCAAGTCCCACCTCGAGGGGCATCGAATACATGACCACTGGGTCAGTAGGCTAATCAGCTCCCATTCTTCCTCCTTGTGGTTAATTAGCATCAACAAGATGGTTCTGGCCATATTATTTACTGGTCACAGGTTACTGGTGACAGCTTGACCACAATTGTCTCTGTTTTGTCTTATCTAACATAGTGGTGCCTTAGGAGTCTGACTGTTCACACCACATGTTTGGTGAGAACAATAATTGCTTCTGGGCTGTATCTGCCTTGTTTGAAACTTTGTTCAGTGTGAATTATTAATTATAACATCATCTGAGTTTGTTTATTTTCTGAACTACATGAGGCTTGTTTTGTCACAGTGGATCTTATCCTAACCTGCCATATGAGTGGGATGCTACTTGAAATATCACAGAAATAACTGTACAAACATAAATGCTTTACAAAACACATAATACTCTGTGGTTTAGTATGAGGAAACAAGTGCTGCAGAAAATCATCAATAAAAGGTTGACTTCTAATATGTCTGTGTATGTTTAAAACTTTCATTCACATTTAATCACAGCTGTATCAATGCAATTATGCATGTTCATGTAAGCATTTTGTTCAGTATTTAATTAGTTATTAGAGATACTTTGTTTTTCTAATGTGTATATAAAGACTTGCTAATTGTTCCATCTATATTTCTGTAATGCCTATGACATCTCTACTGTAATCAAAGCATCTAGCTCTGTAATGTCTAGGACTTCTCTACTGGTAGGGCAGCCATATTTTACTTTTAATCAAAGCATTTAGCTCTGTAATGTCTAGGATATGATCCCTGTTGATAGAACAATCATTTTAACCTGTAATGAAAGCATCTCAGTGACATGAAAACATACTGGTGCCAATTTTGTCATTCAGGTAGACATTTCTGTCTGGACTCATACATACATAGTTAGTGAATGAGTTAAATTTTAGAATACAATTCCACTGCAATATCTTTTAATAAAATCACGCTTTATTCATAAACATATGTACACACTGAGGAAAACAAAGAAATGAAATTATGAGAAAACGGTTTTCAAATAAGTCCTTTTTTAGTCCAAGACTGCCGTACTTGACCCTTTAGTTTTCTGTCCAGCTCTTGTCATGTTTATTCCTACAGTTCTAGTGTTGTGTGTATTCACATGTCTGTGGATTCAAGTCAGTGTGCCACTCCAGTTGATAGGGTTGTACCTCAGTATCTCCTTGTCGTACTTATCTGTCTTGGTTTTGTTGGTTCGTGATCGCTGCCAAGCCTCTTCCATAAACTGGGACAAATAATATAGAAAGTAATTGTGCACAGTTGGGTTAACATAAGAACTTCAGTTATCAACTTAAAGTAATTTGTAGCTTCTTTTTATCTACTTCAAAAAGCTTTACCAATGTCATGTATTCTTCTCACTATACCTTCAGTGTAAATATACTTCTTCATTCCTTATTTGAGAGGAGTGTGTTAGCCTCCTAGTTATGCACCTCAAAGGTCAGTACCTCTGACTCCAGCATGCATTTGTTCAAGGTGTGCTTCCTTTAGACAGATTCCATCCAAAGTAACAGGCTCCACCTGTGGGTACGCTCTCTACCCTAACAATTTTACTGAACTTATGACCTACTTTTTGTGATTTATAACTGCCTTGGGATGTTTAATCTGCACAACTTGTACATGGTACCTGCTTTTTTTTTGCCTTTATCTGAGAAGGCTAGGAATCCAAACTCACCACCCAAGAGATCAGGGAGACGTGTAATAATATTAGATACCAATGGTTCTGTAACAACTCCCAGCCCTGTGCTTGGATGGAACCTGGCACCTTCTGAGCTTGTGATGGACATGTAACCTCTCAGTCACGACTCTCTGACACGGATATACAATCTGAAGGCAGAAGTGGTCAACTTGTGGCATTTAACATCTCCACTGAGTTTGTCCTTTCATAGAGCTGGTACAGCCCACAGTGTGCCCTCTTGTTCATCATCATCATCAATCAGGTGCCATCTCCACGGTGAAGGTTGGCTGCAATAGATCTCCAACACTGTCTGTCTCTTGTCCTGACTGTACATTCTGTCAGATTGCTGTTTGTAAATCTCTTGATGTTATCTTCTCACTTATATTGTTGTCTACCGCTTGCTTTTTTATTTCTTTCATCAACTCTCTTGTCATTCCCAGTTTTCCTAGAACTTCAGTATTTGATTGTTTTTGTTTAGAACTTCAGTATTTGATTGTTTTTGTTTCCATGAAATATGACATTCTTCTGTATATCCACATCTCTAGAGCCTCTATTTGACTTTCTAGTTGCTTGTTTAATGTCCAGGCATCTGCGCCATATAGTAGTGGTGAATATACATAACATTTTACAATTCTCATTTTAATGCACTGTTAATCTCTCTAGATTTAATACTAATTTCATGCTGTTGAAAGCATTTTTGGCCATTCCTATTATCTTTTTGATTTCTGTTTCACTTCTGCCATCCTCTGTTATTACATGTCCAAGATAGGAGAAACGTGTTACTTGTTCTGGTATCTCTCTGTTTGCTATGATGCTCATTGTTGGCCTCTCCTTTCCACTGCTAATTATCATAGTTTTTGTTTTTTGGATGTTAACATCTAAGGCACTATGCCTGTTTACTTGTTCCATTACTTTGTTTTTGTTAACTCATGCTCACTTTCTGCTAGTAACACTGTATCATAAGCATATCATATATTGTTTATGATTCTTCCATTGATGTTAAGTCCAAGCAGTTTGATGTGTTTAAAGATTCTGTCTGTATATAGAAGAGTCTTGTTCATGTGTTGCTGTAAATTTGTAGCTGTTGCTTCAACAATTTGAGAGTTACATGCACCAGCAGCTCCTGTCTTTAACTTGTTAAACAAATCATATCTTATAACACTATGATCAGTGCGTAGTTGACAGATTGATACTTGCTGATTTCTGTGCAGTAGGTAACATACATCATTTTTCTGATGGCTAGACTGTTCTGCTTCTTACTTGTTTCTTTTTTTGTTGTTGATCTCATCATGGGTTATGCCTGTATCAGGCTGAGATAGTTTTCTACCTTGTTTTCTTAGTGTATCAGCCTCATCATTGCCAAACAAGTGTAAAAGAGGGTCCAGTATGGAAGCAATAGTGTAATTGCCTGTATGTAAGCAAGAGTCAGTGTAAGCAATAGCTGAGGTCAAGGGCAGTAGGAGACACCACGGCTTGGCTAACGGACGGTCAGGCAAGAAGCCCGTGGACAGACTGACGTGATGTGGGAAGGTCAAGGAGGACGAAGGGGAGTGTGTGTGAGACAGCGGATAGAGACGGACGTGTGGAGAATAGCGAGTGATAGAACGATCGAACGATAGTGTTGTGACGGATAGATGTGGCAGAGATCTTTGTATTGATATTCGAGGAATGTACTAGCTGTGATATAGGCGAGATGATGTGAGACGGTGATTGCGAATGGTCAGAAGGGCAACAGTGTGTAAATATCGCCCAGGTGGATGTGAGCGAACGGTTTGCCGCCTGTGTAGAATGGGTGCTGAATTGTAAGCGTGAGTTAACGGTGTAGTGAGACAGGTGTGCTCTAAAGGAGATTACCTTTTAGTATTATGTAATAAAGGTTGTACAGGAGACTGCTCCTGCAAGTTTCGAGTGCAGTTATTGTTATTGGTATATGTGTCGTAGATGTTGTAATTTGCCTGTCCCAGTCCAGTGAGCTAGAAGGAGAAGATAGTTAGGACTCTGACAGGTACAATGGTGTCAGAAGTACACACGAACCACATACCCAAGTAAAATGCAGAAAAGAACGCTACTTATTTAAAGAAGAAGATCGATTGCATAAGATCTATAAGAAATTGTAAATCAGATATTTGTTAATAAAATCAGAACGAAAATAACGTCATTTCTTTCCACAGCAGGTTTCAATTCTACAAAGCGACCGACGTAACCAGAACAGGTCAACTGTAACCAGCACGAGAATCACGTTCCTGTACATCAAGCGTTCGAGTAAACAGCAGATAAAGATAAGTTGATTAATTTTGATTGCTAATTACCTAAATCTGCATTCTTCGATTTGCATGTATAAATATCATCATTGGGAGAGTTAAATATTAATTAACATAAAATCTCGTCAGAAGATGAATACATTCCGGATCAATTAGGATTCTGGGGCACAAAACATTACAGAAAGTTGCAAGGCTATTTCAAAAGTACACGGGCACAAATCAAAGATAAATTGAAGATCATGGAAAATTGGAATAGGAAAAATAACATAATCCAGGATTGGACACAGGAATTCGAAAAAACAATGCAAAACTACGAAATTCCAAAAACTAGATGGTATGCATGGTATAGAGAATTCATACCAATAAAAAGTAACAAACTAGTAGAGCTCATACCAGATATGTCAAACATGGACTATGAGTATTACAAAACAAACATATTAAAACACTATGTGAACTACTTCGACACTCTAAAATTAGAGGTACAAAAGCTGAAACCAGCCCTAGACAAGTCGTTTACCCAGTATATACAGGAAATAGAAGACTTTTTCAGGAAGCTAACATTTGAAATTAAACATACAGACAACAATCAAGAAGCAATAAATTTCTTAGTAATGGAAAAACTGAAAGCAACACTCCCAGCCGAATGCGGAAAATATTTAGAAGAACACAACACAGAGCTTATCAAAGATTTACTAGAAAAATGCCGCGAATATTACAACCAAAATACGAACCCAGTTAAGAACACTAAACAGAATAGTTCTGTAAGAACAACGGCATCTGCAGCCACAGATTGTCAAAACAAACCACAGAAAACAAAACCAGTACTGTGCAAACATTGTAGCTCTCCGCATACAGAAAATGGAATATGCGATAAGAATCCCACTTATCAAGAATATCTGAACACTATTATAGCACAAAAACTGGGGAAGGTAAATCAAAGGAAATATAGAACCAAATGTCATTTTTGTTTAGCGTATGGCCACAGACGTTTCGAATGTGAAGGAGTAAAAAGAATACAGAAAGCAAAAGCAAATGCAGCCACAAACATTACAACAGACAGTTCAGCAAAGAACTTAGAAAAAGTAAACATCACAGAGACGAAAACAAGAACAAATACTACAAATACAGAACAGACTGAGTTTTACCCAACAGACTTCGTACCATATTTCAATAACGTTGTCAACAGCAGTCAGCCGCACTCCTTAGTAAAAGAGGAGAATATTCCACAAGCAAGAAATGAAATGAACAAAACATCCAGACTGTCGTTAGGAAAACTAACATTCCATGAGGGATACATTAATGACACAGTATGCACATGTGTACGCGACACAGGGTCCTGTCTTATCGGTCTTCGGAAGACCCTAGCTGATCCTAAAGACTACCTAGATGAGTACATCTATTGCAGAACTGTTTCAGGGACAGTAGAGAAATATCCTATGGCATGGGCCAATATAAAATCACCTTTCCTATCAGGCAGAGTAACTTGCGCATTATTAGACAATCCATGCTGCGATTTATTAATTGGAAATGTATTAAATGTAATAGACCACACAGAGTCCAAAACCCAGACATGGCAGAAAGTTAACACCACAACAAACACTGCCTTAACCACCCCACTCATCATACAACAACATGATGAACAGACCAAAGTACCACACCAGGCCAACTTAACTACCATCTCACAACAAGAGAAAACAGACACTGGTGTGTATCAACAAAGAAAAGAAGGTACAGATAACAAGTATTTCACAAGTGCGGGAAAAGATCACAAAACGTCATGGTACATGCTATACCTCCTGGTAACTACACACATACCCAAGTGCACACAATGGATAATTCTACTCGCACTACTCATTGTAAATGCAAAACAAATGACTTCACTAACAGTTTTATTCACACATCATCATGACGTAACACAGATGATATTACTCATGACAAACCAGCTAACTTTGATACTTACATCAGTACTGGTGAACCAAAGTTTGTTGTTACCACTGATAAACACTATGTCAAATCAACTCATACACATACTTAGGCTGAACAATGTAAATCATCAGTCGGTGGAATTACTGACAAAAATCAGCAACAAAGTACCCTACATATTTTGGAAAATATACACAAATTGCAGAGCAGTGTACAAACATGCACGAAATCAACTCATACACATACTTAGGCTGAACAATGTAAATCATCAGTCGGTGGAATTACTGACAAAAATCAGCAACAAAGTACCCTACATATTTTGGAAAATATACACAAATTGCAGAGCAGTGTACAAACATGCACGATTATAGTTCAAAACGATACATGGTGTATTATTATTATTATTATTTGAACTATTGGATGTATACACACATGTACGAGTGCAGGTTTGGAGATAGCACTCAAAATGATCTCAAAATTAAATTTGTAAATCCCCACCCGGCGGAACATTAATTTCAACCTTAACCCACTTTATATCCTTAGATCGAGTAACTCCAGAATTGCCTTGTCTGCTGTACGACTCCAGCGCTATGATACTAGCACACTTCATTGTATAGACCAACATAAAAGTTCCTTCAACGTGAAAAGTTTCATCGGCAGAACAGTAAGACTCAACATTGGATTCCAAGTATCTAACAGTAAGCTATACCCATATTGACTTCGTTTCAAACGAGTATCTACAGAGTCCACATTTTGAAATCGACCAACAACGACAAGAACGTCACAAGTACAGACATCCATTTCCAGTGATCAGTTTAATGAACCAGATGCCAACCTACGAACTGTGGCAAAGACAGTCACAGACAGACACACCATGGCCACACTCATAAGTAAGGCCACCGAACTTAAAACATTAATACATATTTTACATGTGTGAACTCCAGTAATTTTACAGAACGGACTTACAAATTGTCCAATCTTGGTGCAAAGTCTTAAACACTATACAGAAGAAAGGACAATATCATGATATACAGAATACGTCAATAATCGGTTGAGAAAGAAGAAATACCAAACATTCCAGCACCGCAATTAATATTGAACACCGGTAATTCAATTACGTGTGCATAATTTTCACAGGACAAGAACAGTATCCTACAAGTGCATAAAGGCAGCGACGATGAACATTTTATTGTAAACTTATTAATTGTATGACATCCAATGTCTAATTTTAGTATTATATTAGTTTGTATTGTTAGAATGTGATATGTACATATAAGCGTAAGTACAGCTGTGAAAGGTATAAGTTGTAATGCTGAGAATCAACGCCTGGCAATCCCAGTACGCGAGTTTTACCAAACTTGCCTTCGCATATGGTGGATGGCCCGACGAATGACGCTTAGCAATAGTGTTACAAAACTAATACAACAATATTGTAACACGAATGAACATACCAACAGGGGTATACCAACAAAAGAGATTAATAATGACTCTCCAAAACAGGAAACGAGGTGTGCCCAAAAAGGGAAACAAGTCAAGGTCTGACAGAAAAATGTTTTAAGGGGGACTAGTACATACATGAAGTATATTCGAACCATGACCACAACAGTGACATAGAGTGCTCATAAATAATCGATTGGGGTGCATTAAATAGAGACGAGGGGGACCACGTCTGAATAGAGGGAAAATCTAAGAATGCTGTAAGAGGAAGTTGTAGCCTTATTCCAGGCGTGAATCAATGGAGAATCCTTAAACCAGCATAGTCACAATAACTATGAGATGATAGTACACAGCGAATCGATTGGGAAACATGAACAGAATGTAATGTCACGGAGTGGGGATTGAAGAATATAATGAGGAATGGCAAGTACACCCAACTAGAACATTTGCCAGACCACGACAAAACGTTGAGAGAAACCTCAGTACTGAAAAAGAGAGAACAATAGTTATAGTTGATCTCGGAAAAGACCAGAGTAAAAAGGTACGCACGCGTATACTGATGATCATACAGTCCTCTGACAAGGTTAAAAAGATGTATCAAGAACAACAGAATGTGTCACATTTCCAAGAGAAATTGCCACATTGTTTGTGCGGGGGGAGAGTGTCAGGGTCCAGTATGGAAGCAATAGTGTAATTGCCTGTATGTAAGCAAGAGTCAGTGTAAGCAATAGCTGAGGTCAAGGGCAGTAGGAGACACCACGGCTTGGCTAACGGACGGTCAGGCAAGAAGCCCGTGGACAGACTGACGTGATGTGGGAAGGTCAAGGAGGACGAAGGGGAGTGTGTGTGAGACAGCGGATAGAGACGGACGTGTGGAGAATAGCGAGTGATAGAACGATCGAACGATAGTGTTGTGACGGATAGATGTGGCAGAGATCTGTGTATTGATATTCGAGGAATGTACTAGCTGTGATATATGCGAGATGATGTGAGACGGTGATTGTGAATGGTCAGAAGGGCGACAGTGTGTAAATATCGCCCAGGTGGATGTGAGCGAACGGTTTGCCGCCTGTGTAGAATGGGTGCTGAATTGTAAGCGTGAGTTAACGGTGTAGTGAGACAGGTGTGCTCTAAAGGAGATTACCTTTTAGTATTATGTAATAAAGGTTGTACAGGAGACTGCTCCTGCAAGTTTCGAGTGCAGTTATTGTTATTGGTATATGTGTCGTAGATGTTGTAATTTGCCTGTCCCAGTCCAGTGAGCTAGAAGGAGAAGATAGTTAGGACTCTGACAGTGGAATTCACTATATTACAACCCTTTTAGATTTATGACAAAGTCCTTAGAGATTTCAGTAGCTTCCATTCTTTAGTGCTGAGACCAATGACAGCACATCTGTGAAGAGAACTACTTGTCTCAGTTTATTTTCCTGTCATCAACATTTATGCTGCAGTTTTCAAATCCTCTGCTCTGAAGTAACTTGATAATTTTCCTTAAACCCGTGGCTGTGTTTTCTTATCACTATTTTATAAATTTAAAAAGATTTCTCCATCTTAATTTTCTATTGCATTTGTTGGATCTGTATAAGTATGGGGTTAGGTATTGCATTGGTGGTGTTTCTCCACAGTTTGAAGGCTCCTGCTGCCTTGAGGGTAGACAAAGGACAGCCAAAGGCTACAGAAGCAAAGCTGAAAGAAATGTCTGTCAAACCTGTATGCATGGGGCCATTGGCCTGACAAAACAGTTCGCAGGAACCTGCTTTACTCATCATCATCATGCACCCTGTCAAATGGTGTAGGGATTTTTATATCTCCATAGATCTTTATCTCTGGTGTTCTGAATCAATTCTATTGATGCTGTTACTACATGCCACTGTCGTTGGTCATCCAGCATCATTTCTCTTAGTCTGCCTCTGCCTCTTCTCTGCTGATCTTTCTAGTAGTCACAATATTTCCCAATGTTTCTGTTCTCATTGTATGACCAAAGAATACGTTTCTTTCTTATAGTTGAATATAACGTTCCACTTTCATTAGCCTTTTCCAGGCAATCATCGTTAGTTACTCTGGCAGTCCAAGATATTCAACATCTCTGAGGCCACCAAGATCTTCCTAATTTGTTCGTCCACATTTCAAGATTCACTGCCATACAGCCGAACAGTTTCTATATTACTCTGTTTTTGACGTTCAGGAGTGACTTATTTCATGAGATTCTTATGTAACATGAAATAAACTGACCACATGTGGATCTGTCTTGGGTGTTATAATATGATGTAGACTGATTACTTTGGATCTGCCTTGAGTGTTATAACATGAGGTGCACTGAACATGTGTGATTCTGTCTTAAGTGTTATAACATGAGGTGCACTGAACATGTGTGATTCTGCCTTGAGTGTTAAAACATGAGGTGCACTGAACATGTGTGATTCTGTCTTAAGTGTTATAACATGAGGTGCACTGAACATGTGTGATTCTGCCTTAAGTGTTATAACATGAGGTGCACTGAACATGTGTGATTCTGCCTTAAGTGTTATAACATGAGGTGCACTGAACATGTGTGATTCTGCCTTAAGTGTTATAACATGAGATGCACTGAACATGTGTGATTCTGCCTTAAGTGTTATAACATGAGGTGCACTGAATATGTGTGATTCTGCCTTAAGTGTTAAAACATGAGGTGCACTGAACATGTGTGATTCTGCCTTAAGTGTTATAACATGAGGTGCACTGAACATGTGTGATTCTGCCTTAAGTGTTATAACATGAGGTGCACTGAACATGTGTGATTCTGCCTTGAGTGTTAAAACCTGAGATGCACTGAACATGTCTGATTCTACCTTGGGTGTTATAACATGAGGTGCACTGAACATGTATGGCTCTGTCTTGTGTATGTATCTACTTTGTTTGGGGATTTTTTTATGTCGCTATTATAAAATTCAGATGGCGGCCTCTACAATGCTCAGAGATTGAAGGCTAAGACCAAAATTAGGAGGGTACTGATCAGAGAGTTGCTTTTTGCAGATGATACTGCAGTTACAACCCACTCTGAGGAAGAATTGCAATGTCTACTATCTGCATTCTCCAATGCTTGTTCTGAATTTGGTTTAACAATTAGCAAAAAGAAGACACAGATTATGTCACAAGGTGCACATGGGGTACCATCAATCTTTATTGACGACGCTGAACTAGAGATAGTAGACCATTTTACATATCTAGGATCAGTGGTTAATAGCAAATTATCCTTAGATCAGGAAATCAACATCCGGATTGGTAAGGCAGCAACAACAATGAACAGGTTAAGAAAAAGAGTCTGGGAGAACAGGAAGCTTACTGCCAAAACAAAAGTCCTTGTCTATCAAGCCTGTGTCCTTAGTACTCTTCTCTATGGCAGTGAAACCTGGACAACTTACTCACACCAAGAGAACAATTTAAACAGCTTTCATATGCGGTGTTTGCGAAGAATTCTTGGTATTAAGTGGCAAGACAAAATCACAAATACTGAAGTATTGGAAAGATCAGGTTGTGTGACAGTTTATTCCATGCTCAGTCTTCGTAGACTTAGATGGATAGGACATCTTAGGAGGATGGATGATTGTAGAATACCAAAGGATATCTTTTTTGGTGAATTACAGATGGGTAAGAGATCTCAGGGTCGGCCTCTACTACGATACAAAGATGTGTGTAAGCGGGACATGATTGATACAGGCATTGATAATGCACATTGGGAGCAAGTCGCCGCTGAACGTGTTGCATGGAGGGCAAATATCAGAAATGGAATAAAGTCAAAGGAGAAAATTATTGCAGAAAAGTCACACACCAAGCGTTTGAGACGTAAGATGGTGCATGATGGTGGAAATGACCACGTGTTCAGATGCACCCACTGTGAACGGACATTTACAGCGCAAATTGGCCTTATCAGTCACACTCGCTACCGCCATAGTTAAAAGTTATTATGCCTTTTTAAAGCACAAACTATCGTCTGTCAAGACGGCAAGGTGCCAATGGAATTATAAAATTCAAACATTTGCTGAAGCATTTCTGAAACCTACCACTTTATTATCATCCCTGAAACGTTTCAGGTAACTGAACTTGTTAACAATCTCTTGGAGATCCTTCACCTTGCACTGTCGGTCATACTCAACAGCAACCTGACTTTCCTGAGACCTGGCCTTGAACTCAGTTCGGTTCCTGTCTGCAAGATCTGCCATCTGCTGTTTCAGAACTTCCCTAAAATGTCGTCTGTGTGTGAATATAATTAGAGCTATCTGTACAGTGAAGTTCATTGGTCTTTTCAATAAATAGTTGATCAATCCATGCATGAGTAATGTGTACATTGTATGAGGCTTTAAAGAGGTAATAACAAAATAAATTTACATCTTTAGTCAAACTGTATTTTAAATACATGTTAAAGATCTCTCTATGGGGCAGAGTATATCAGGTTACAGCATACATCTCTGGCTCAAGCAGACCAGATTCGTCTCAGGGTGTTGATTTTTAGCTTTTCACAAAAATAAAGGATGGTATACACACCTGATCCTGGGATAGTGGACTGGACACCTAGCCTTCTCAGACAAGGGTGAAAGACCAGGAGGACTCATGTGTCAGATGTGCACATAAAAAATCCCTCAGTAGTTAGACATTGAAAGAGTTGGCCAAATAGTCATCATGCAGGCGCAGTTTCTAAATAAGAAAAGCTGTCCGCAAAAGATGTTACAACAGATGTGATTCTACTATACACACATTTGCATCCTCACCGATGCTGCTGAGTTTATGTACTGAGTTGAGATTCTCATTGTGTGGTCCAAGGGAGGAGACTTAGAGAGATATCTGTGTGAAGTGAAAGTGGTCCTTCCACAGACTAAAATAAAAAAAGGCGTGAAATAGGCATTTGCTTTGGATCTGTGATGTTCCAACGCCATCATATTTTATTGGCCTGAATTCACAGAGGAATGGGTGGCCAATCTTTCCTTCACTTCAGTGGTCGATGAACGCAGGTGTAGAATGCTTCTTCAACCATGCTCATGACATCAGCATAACACCCTAGCACCTTCTGGTTTTTTCCCCCACATACACGCACGCATGCATGCACGCATGCACACACACACATTGCATGTCTTTTGCGGGATGTTGTAATCAACCCCAGCCCTAGGTTGATTTTCCAGGCAGTTCAGTAGTTTGTCATTTTCTTTCTGAATGAGACGTCAACACTGAAATCCAACCGACCAGTATAGGGGTTGAACCTCCACCCCTACTGTCACTGTACCAGAAGTTTGGATGCAAATGCTTTAAGCTCTGTGGACAACGTAGACCTCTGATCCTTCAGAAACCAAACCTAATATCTCTTTCTCTGTTTATAATTTCTCTTTATATCTTGAATGTATTAATACATTATAGTAATTTTGTTAAACATTTGTATAAATATTTGCCAGATCTTGTCCAACTGCAGCATTTTGAAAGTGAGATGTTTAGAATAATATTTGAACTTGTCAATGTTAGTAGTACCCATGAATTGATGATAAGAATTAACATAGAACTACCTGAAATATATTTAAAAAAACATCAGTTGTCAATATGATGAAATCCACCAGATTAACAGATTCAGTGCTAAAAAAAAAGTAGATTTCTACCAAACAAAAATGGATGGGTGGAAAAGGGAAGCAGGAGTGTGTCACAGTTGTGACTTAAACGTTGTTATTATTCTAGCAGACATATTTATTGTATTATAACACAACATTTTGGCGATATATAAGCCCATGGCAAATACAAGAAGTCACTTAATCATGCCATGTCATTTAATCAGTTAAGGTGATCTGCTTATGTTGATTGAACTGATGCCAGCAGTGATATCAGGTGTCTGTGTGTTACTGGGGTCCATAAGAGAAGCAAGGAATTGTAACACTGTAGTCTACCATGCATGTCATAAGAGGTGGCTAAGGAGGGTTGGTATGAGACTGGCTATGACATCCCTGTAGGCAACGTTAGCTGCAGCATCCAACCAGTCATAGACAAGTCTACAAGAGGATTGAGGGCCTTTGTTTCATTGCAAGATGAACAGCAGAAGAGGAAGTGAGAGTTAGAAGGCATATCTAAGCATACATACAGTACGAGGCAGGTCCATAAAGAAGATGGAAAGATTGTGAGACTAGACCTTAAAGATCAACTTGTCATTGACTAGAGTACATTATTAAGGATAAAGAGAAAATGAAACACATTGTGCTTGAGACAAAGAACCTTACAAGCTCAGACAGCTGAAGAAAAACAATTTGCCTGATGAGTACAGTGAGATGCCTAGCAAGTGTGATTATGATATACAGACAACGGAGATCGGTTGGAGCCTTGGAGTTGATGCACTGAACTGAGAATATCCAAGTGAGATATATGTTGGTGCCTTGGAGTTGATGCACTGAACTGAGAACATCCAAGTGAGATATATGTTGGTGCCTTGGAGTTGAT
The DNA here is from genome assembly GCA_963921405.1 of Cepaea hortensis. Classification (NCBI taxonomy): domain Eukaryota; kingdom Metazoa; phylum Mollusca; class Gastropoda; order Stylommatophora; family Helicidae; genus Cepaea; species Cepaea hortensis. The sequence continues at coordinate 40,525,341 of OY992882.1, forward strand.
GCACTGAACTGAGAACATCCAAGTGAGATATATGTTGGTGCCTTGGAGTTGATGCACTGAACTGAGAACATCCAAGTGAGATATATGTTAGTGCCTTGGAGTTGATGCACTGAACTGAGAACATCCAAGTGAGATATATGTTAGTGCCTTGGAGTTGATGCACTGAACTGAGAATATCCAAGTGAGATATATGTTGGTGCCTTGGAGTTGATGCACTGAACTGAGAACATCCTAGTGAGATGCTTGTTGGTGCCTAGAAATTGATACACTGAACTAGAACATCCTAGTGAGATGCTTGTCGGTGCCTAGAAATTGATGCACTGAACTAGAACATCCTAGTGAGATGCTTGTCGGTGCCTAGAAATTGATGCACTGAACTAGAACATCCTAGTGAGATATATGTCGGTGCCTTGGAGTTGATGCACTGAACTGAGAACATCCAAGTGAGATATATGTTGGTGCCTTGGAGTTGATGCACTGAACTGAGAACATCCAAGTGAGATATATGTTGGTGCCTTGGAGTTGATGCACTGAACTGAGAACATCCAAGTGAGATATATGTTGGTGCCTTGGAGTTGATGCACTGAACTGAGAACATCCAAGTGAGATATATGTTGGTGCCTTGGAGTTGATGCACTGAACTGAGAACATCCAAGTGAGATATATGTTGGTGCCTTGGAGTTGATGCACTGAACTGAGAACATCCAAGTGAGATATATGTTGGTGCCTTGGAGTTGATGCACTGAACTGAGAACATCCAAGCGAGATATATGTTGGTGCCTTGGAGTTGATGCACTGAACTGAGAACATCCAAGCGAGATATATGTTGGTGCCTTGGAGTTGATGCACTGAACTGAGAACATCCAAGTGAGATATATGTTGGTGCCTTGGAGTTGATGCACTGAACTGAGAACATCCAAGTGAGATATATGTTGGTGCCTTGGAGTTGATGCACTGAACTGAGAATATCCAAGCGAGATATATGTTGGTGCCTTGGAGTTGATGCACTGAACTGAGAACATCCAAGCGAGATATATGTTGGTGCCTTGGAGTTGATGCACTGAACTGAGAACATCCAAGTGAGATATATGTTGGTGCCTTGGAGTTGATGCACTGAACTGAGAACATCCAAGTGAGATATATGTTGGTGCCTTGGAGTTGATGCACTGAACTGAGAACATCCTAGTGAGATGCTTGTTGGTGCCTAGAAATTGATGCACTGAACTAGAACATCCTAGTGAGATGCTTGTCGGTGCCTAGAAATTGATGCACTGAACTAGAACATCCTAGTGAGATGCTTGTCGGTGCCTAGAAATTGATGCACTGAACTAGAACATCCTAGTGAGATGCTTGTCGGTGCCTAGAAATTGATGCACTGAACTAGAACATCCTAGTGAGATGCTTGTCGGTGCCTAGAAATTGATGCACTGAACTAGAACATCCTAGTGAGATGCTTGTCGGTGCCTAGAAATTGATGCACTGAACTAGAACATCCTAGTGAGATGCTTGTCGGTGCCTAGAAATTGATGCAGTGAACTAGAACATCCTAGTGAGTTGCTTGTTGGAGCCTTGGAGTTGATGCACTGAACTAGAACCTCCTAGTGAGTTGCTTGTTGGAGCCTTGGAGCTGATGCACTGTACTGGGAACATCCTAGTGAGATCTGACAAGAGGAAGATTACAGCACTGCTGGACAGTTTTGATACAGTGAAGACAGCTCTTCAATCAAATCCATACATCACTCAACAATCATCAACTCACTCTATGGATCCCTAGAGCAGATAATGCAAACCAGCACCTCCATATATGACATGTGGTTCCCAGAACTGAACAATGCAACCGCACCGGGATATCAACAATCATATTAATTAAAATGTTCTTCCTCTTCTTTGATGATTACACTGTCTGGCAAGTTCTCATAATCAACAAGGCCATGGTTTTTAGTTTCTCTTTAGTTCCATGCTGCTTGCAGTCAGTGTTAATTCAGTGGGCCAGTATCTCTTTAGTTCCATGCTGCTTGCAGTCAGTGTTAATTCAGTGGGCCAGTATTTCTTTAGTTCCATGCTGCTTGCAGTCAGTGTTAATTCAGTGGGCCAGTGTCTCTTTAGTTCCATGCTGCTTGCAGTCAGTGTTGATTCAGTGGGCCAGTATCTCTTTAGTTCCATGCTGCTTGCAGTCAGTGATGATTCAGTGGGCCAGTATCTCTTTCATTAAAATGTCAACTTCATGATCATGTGCCCTGCCAACTGACATAAGCGGGCATGTCTCTCTACAGATCTTGGCCCTTGGTGTTCTGGTTCTATCCAGCCAGCATAGTTTCTCTCAGTCTGCCTCAGCTTCTTCTCCCACTGATCTTTCCAGTCAACATGATGTTTTCCAGCCAGCATGATGTTTTCCAGTCAACATTATGTTTTCCAGTTGATATGACACTTTCCAGTCTTTGTGATGTTTCTCAGTTAACTTGATATTTTCCAGTCGACATTATGTTATCCAGTCTTCATGTTGTTTTCCAGTCGACATTATGTTATCTAGTCTTAATGATGTTTTCCAGTCAACATGATGTGTTCCAGTCTTCATGATGTTTTACAATGCATTACATGACCAAGGAACACTATTTCTTATCTTTTAATAGCTGTATAAATGTTCTACTTTCATTAGCCTCTTCCAGGCAATCATTGCTAGTTGCTCTGGCAGTCCAAGATATTTACAACAGTTGTTCAAAGTACCTTATCCAAGATATTTACAAAAGTTGTTCAAAGTACCTTATCTCCAGCTCTTCCTAATGTGTATATTCACATTCCCTCCTTTTTAACATACATGATATATTATCTTACCTATAGGCCTCTTTATCTGCAGGAGGGCCATAAAAAGGTATAGACCAAGCAGAGTGATATCTTTCATGTTCTTTCTGCTGCATCATTGTTCGACGCTTCTCATTATGCCAGTGTTGGGGTATTGTCTCCCAGCTTGAATTAATTCGCTTCTTGGGATAGGGCGGGGCCAGAGGGTTGATCCGTTGCGGAAACTTGGTCTGATTCCATGTTGAGGTCAGCTCAGGAGGTGGGTACGGCCTGTAGGATGCTGCTGATGATGGTGTACAAGGGGTACAACTGGGAGTGATCCTGGGTAAAGTTGTCATCGCAGCTGTAGATTAATATTTGGATAATGTTTTCATTAATACTTTACATATTACAAGCTTTCTCAATTCTTTGCAAGTTCAGCGTATGTAATCTTATTTCTACATGGTTAAATTTTACAGAGAATGACACCGAATAGTTATCATAACCTCACATATAAGATAGTAATTTCTACTACAAATTATTTCTATATCTAGAATACACCCCTTTTGTCTCAGAAATCAGTGTATTCAAATGTACCATGCATTTGTGTAAAGTATACTTCCTCTAGAGCAGTGGTTCTCAACCTTTTTTGGCCCGTGCCCCCCTTCACCATATTTTCAGAACATCATTCCCCCCCTTCCTATCAAAAATTTGGCCTGTGGCCCCCCCCCCCCCCCTTTCTTTTTCACCGTATTTTCAGAACGTCATTCCCCCCCTTTCATATTTCCTATCTAAAAACCCCCCCACCCCTACACAGTATACATAAAAATGGAAGGTAAATTGAATAGCATTTACTAAAACAAGTCTAGACATCCACATAAAACATGATTTGTGGGTCTACTTACTTTATCAAATGAATTTTAGAAGGAAGAGACATTCATAACTGTAAAGTATGAAGGGAAAAACAATATCAAGTAATCGTCTCTTGTATTAACGCGATCTTGAAATTGTCTTCATCCCCCCCCCCCCCCCCGAAACCCTAAAATTCCCCCCTGAGGGGGAGGGGGGGGGGAATTCTCCACCGGTTGAGAACCACTGCTCTAGAGAGATGTCATCAAAGGTCACAGGCTCTATTTAGCTATGGCATGACATTTGCCTTCACAATTTTAACTTTTCTTTGAAATTCCCAACAGCCGTGCTGTTTTAAACATGTGCAACACACACAAGAGACCTCCTGTTTTTCAGTCTGATCTGAGAAGGCTACATATCTGAGCTCACTACCCAGGAGATGATGGAGAATGTGTGATATCAGTGTATGTCATGATTTTTCTTAACAAAAATGTGTATTCTGGATAGTGACTCTAATTTCTTAGTAATAGACAGACATCGTATGAAACTCAGCTGCGCGAGATTTGGCAGCGGATCGTGTTGTGTTGGTTACTTATGGAGGGTATGTGAGCTGGTCGTTCAGAAAGCAATGGCAACTACTGAACGTAAAACTTGCCAAGACATCAACAGCATCTGAAAAATGCTGTTGTTGACTGCGATGTCTTGTAAAAGATATGCAAAAAAAAAAAAAAAAAGAATAAATAAAGAAAGAAGCTTCTGAGCCTTGCCCTAGAACACACATTCAATGAAATAATAAATGTTTGTTCATCACTGCCAGAATGGACTATATTATCATCAGAGCCAGTTCACGGGTGGCTGATTTCACCTACCTTGAGCCTGAAAACATCACAGATCGATATACAACAAACTGAAAGCATTATTAGAAGCAGATGTCCTCTCCTAAGGTTCACAATGTTCGGGATTTCATGTAATCAAGATGTATGGCTCAAGATCTCTAGGCATTGACTATTATTAATTCATTCTTTTATTAAAAGTTGTTACTTTAAAGTCGGCTCCGTGGCGAAGGCGTTACGGGCACAGTTCATAATTCCGCATACCATGTTCAAAACACAGCTGTGAGCAATTTTGCAGCAGACCGCCTTGCGTTGGGTTTTTTATACAATAGTATGGGTGCTGATCATTCAGAAAGCTATGGCAAACTGCTGAACATAAACTTGCCAAGAGATCATAAACAGCCAAACAATGCTGGTGTTGACTGCAGTGTCCTGTAAAGGATATGCAACTAACTTTAAAGTCAGAAATGTCTGAGATACAAATAACAGTATGGTACAGAGCTAGAAACAAGTAACAAGTAGAATACAGTGGATCAAAGGAACAGTTGTCTAGGACAGAAGGAATTAACGTAACAACTAACTAGAACAGAATGGGCCAAGGTAACATCTGTTTAAGATAGAAGGATTGGCATAACTGGAGCATTGTGCATCAAAGTAACAACTACCTGGGACAGAATGATTGGCATAACTGGAGCATGGTGGATCAAAGTAACAACTACCTGAGGCAGAAGGATTGACATAACTGGAGCTTAGTGGATCAAAGTAACAACTACTTGGGACAGAAGGATTGACATAACTGGAGCATGGTGGATCAAAGTAACAACTACCTGGGACAGAAGGATTGGCATAACTGGAGCATGGTGGATCAAAGTAACAACTACCTGGGACAGAAGGATTGGCATAACTGGAGCATGGTGGATCAAAGTAGCAACTACCTGGGACAGAAGGATTGGTATAACTGGAGCATGATGGATCAAAGTAACAACTACCTGAGACAGAAGGATTGACATAACTGGAGCTTAGTGGATCAAAGTAACAACTATGTGGGACAGAAGGATTGGCATAACTGGAGCATGGTGGATCAAAGTAACAACTACCTGGGACAGAAGGATTGGCATAATTGGAGCATGGTGCATCAAAGTAACAACTACCTAGGACAGAAGGATTGGCATAACTGGAACATGGTGGATCGAAGTAGCAACTACCTGGGACAGAAGGATTGACATAACTGGAGCTTAGTGGATCAAAGTAACAACTACCTGGGACAGAAGGATTGACATAACTGGAGCATGGTGGATCAAAGTAACAACTACCTGGGACAGAAGGATTGGCATAACTGGAGCTTAGTGGATCAAAGTAACAACTACCTGGGACAGAAGGATTGGCATAACTGGAGCATGGTGGATCAAAGTAACAACTACCTGGGACAGAAGGATTGGCATAACTGGAGCATAGTGGATCAAAGTAACAACTACCTGGGACAGAAGGATTGGCATAACTGGAGCATGGTGGATCAAAGTAACAGCTACCTGGGACAGAATGATTGGCATAACTGGAACATGGTGGATCAAAGTAACAACTACCTGGGACAGAAGGATTGACATAACTGGAGCATGGTGGATCAAAGTAACAACTACCTGGGACAGAAGGATTGGCATAACTGGAGCATGGTGGATCAAAGGAACAACTACCTGGGACAGAAGGATTGACATAACTGGAGCATGGTGGATCAAAGTAACAACTACCTGGGACAGAAGGATTGGCATAACTGGAGCATGATGGATCAAAGTAACAACTACCTGGGACAGAAGGATTGGCATAACTGGAGCATGATGGATCAAAGTAACAACTACCTGGGACAGAAGGATTGGCATAACTGGAGCATGATGGATCAAAGTAACAACTACCTGGGACAGATGGATTGGCATAACTGGAGCATGATGGATCAAAGTAACAACTACCTGGGACAGAAGGATTGGCATAACTGGAGCATGGTGGATCAAAGTAACAACTATGTGGGACAGAAGGATTGACATAACTGGAGCATGGTGGATCAAAGTAACAACTACCTGGGACAGAAGGATTGGCATAACGAGCATGGTGGATCAAAGTAACAACTACCTGGGACAGAAGGATTGGCATAACTGGAGCATGGTGGATCAAAGTAACAACTACCTGGGACAGAAGGATTGACATAACTGGAGCATGGTGGATCAAAGTAACAACTACCTGGGACAGAAGGATTGGCATAACTGAAGCATGGTGGATCAAAGTAACAACTACCTGGGACAGAAGGATTGGCATGACTGGAGCATGGTGGATCAAAGTAACAACTACCTGGGACAGAAGGATTGGCATAACTGGAGCATGGTGGATCAAAGTAACAACTATGTGGGACAGAAGGATTGGCATAACTGGAGCATGGTGGATCAAAGTAACAACTACCTGGGACAGAAGGATTGGCATAACTGGAGCATGGTGGATCAAAGTAAGAACTACTTGGGACAGAAGGATTGGCATAACTGGAGCATGATGGATCAAAGTAACAACTACCTGGGACAGAAGGATTGGCATGACTGGAGCATGGTGGATCAAAGTAACAACTACCTGGGACAGAAGGATTGACATAACTGGAGCATGGTGGATCAAAGTAACAACTATGTGGGACAGAAAGATTGGCATGACTGGAGCATGGTGGATCAAAGTAACAACTACCTGGGACAGAAGGATTGGCATAACTGGAGCATGGTGGATCAAAGTAACAACTATGTGGGACAGAAGGATTGGCAGCATGGTGGATCAAAGTAACAACTACTTGGGACAGAAGGATTGGCATAACTGGAGCATGGTGGATCAAAGTAACAACTACCTGGGACAGAAGGATTGGCATGACTGGAGCATGGTGGATCAAAGTAACAACTACCTGGGACAGAAGGATTGGCATGACTGGAGCATGGTGGATCAAAGTAACAACTACCTGGGACAGAAGGATTGACATAACTGGAGCATGGTGGATCAAAGTAACAACTACCTGGGACAGAAGGATTGGCATAACTGGAGCATGATGGATCAAAGTAACAACTACCTGGGACAGAAGGATTGGCATAACTGGAGCATGGTGGATCAAAGTAACAACTACCTGGGACAGAAGGATTGGCATAACTGGAGCATGGTGGATCAAAGTAACAACTACCTGGGACAGAAGGATTGGCATAACTGGAGCATGGTGGATCAAAGTAACAACTACTTGGGACAGAAGGATTGGCATAACTGGAGCATGGTGGATCAAAGTAACAACTACCTGGGACAGAAGGATTGGCATGACTGGAGCATGGTGGATCAAAGTAACAACAACCTGGGACAGAAGGATTGGCATGACTGGAGCATGGTGGATCAAAGTAACAACTACCTGGGACAGAAGGATTGGCATAACTGGAACATGATGGATCAAAGTAACAACTACCTGGGACAGAAGGATTGGCATGACTGGAGCATGGTGGATCAAAGTAACAACTACCTGGGACAGAAGGATTGGCATAACTGGAACATGATGGATCAAAGTAACAACTACCTGGGACAGAAGGATTGGCATAAGTGGAGCATGGTGGATCAAAGTAACAACTACCTGGGACAGAAGGATTGGCATAACTGGAGCATGGTGGATCAAAGTAACAACTACCTGGGACAGAAGGATTGGCATAACTGGAGCATGGTGGATCAAAGTAACAACTACCTGGGACAGAAGGATTGGCATAACTGGAGCATGGTGGATCAAAGTAACAACTACCTGGGACAGAAGGATTGGCATAAGTGGAGCATGGTGGATCAAAGTAACAACTACCTGGGACAGAAGGATTGGCATAACTGGAACATGGTGGATCAAAGTAACAACTACCTGGGACAGAAGGATTGGCATAACTGGAGCATGGTGGATCAAAGTAACAACTACCTGGGACAGAAGGATTGGCATAACTGGAGCATGGTGGATCAAAGTAACAACTACCTGGGACAGAAGGATTGGCATAACTGGAGCATGGTGGATCAAAGTAACAACTACCTGGGACAGAAGGATTGGCATAAGTGGAGCATGGTGGATCAAAGTAACAACTACCTGGGAAAGAAGGATTGGCATAAGTGGAGCATGGTGGATCAAAGTAACAACTACCTGGGACAGAAGGATTGGCATAACTGGAGCATGGTGGATCAAAGTAACAACTACCTGGGACAGAAGGATTGGCATAAGTGGAGCATGGTGGATCAAAGTAACAACTACCTGGGACAGAAGGATTGGCATAAGTGGAGCATGGTGGATCAAAGTAACAACTACCTGGGACAGAAGGATTGGCATAACTGGAGCATGGGCTAGCATTATTCCCCAGTATATCTCAATGCATGGAAATAGGCCCTTTACTGTTTTTTTTTTTTTTTATTGTTAATGATTATTTTCGCATGGAAGCAATTTTACTTTTGCATTGAAATAATCTTATTTTTCCATGGAAGCAATTTCATTTACTTTTGCGTGGAAATAATCATACTTTTGCATGTAAGCAATCTTACTTACTTTTGCAGTGAAACAATGTTACTGACTTTTGCATGCAAGCAATCTTACTGACTTTTGCATGGAAACAATCACCAATATGGACCATTTCACTTAACTGTTAATTAATTTTTATTGTTTTTGTCAATGTAAAAACTCACCAGTTTATCTCATTAGCTCACCTCTTACGTTACAATCAAATATAGTTAATCCTATGACTCCGTGTGCCCTGAAGCATGGCTCTGAAACTCATGTGACCAGGTCCTGTCCCAGCAAAATCTCAAATATCTACTTCATGAAACTATCATATGAAAATTACATATCCTTCTCATTCTAGTATTGAACGTAAGGTTGCTGTGTCAGGAAGCTGGCCTACAATCACTCTGCTAGCACTATTCCATGCCAGATGTCATCGCTATAATCAGGTTAGTCTGTCCCAGCCCCATGTTGACGCTCTCTGACCAAGCTATTCCACGTTCACTGTTTCCCAGCAATTCTCTTCAGCTCTGTTTAAGTCTCAACTCCAACGTTCTTGTCTGTGTGGTAAGTTATTCCTTTGATGGCCTCCTTTCCTTGTGCCCTGAATTTTGCATCCAAGTATTTCCATTGAGAAGCCTCCATATTTTACAGGGCTTACAAGGGAAGCTAAGAACAGTCACATTGTAACCAACCATGCATGTTGTAATGTTTTTCTTCCTTTTTTTTTGATTGGCTCATTTTGAACTTGAGAGCAGTCCATGCTAGACTGATTTTGCATGTGGTCTAGCTTTCCGTTACCTCTGTCCCTTGCCATCAGATGAACCCACTCCTACTTTTCAGGTGATGTAATTTGCATCCTTAAGTCAAGGATGAGAAGTCAACATTTTAGTTCTGCTGACCAGAGAAGGGGTTGAACACGCAACCTCACCATCAGCAAGCCGGAAGTTTAAGGGCGAGAGCTCTTATCCATCGACCATGCTGACTTCTGTTGTAAAGGCTGACTAAGGAGGGTTGGCATGAGACTGGATACCTCATCCCATAGACAACTGTAGCTACAGAATCCAGCCAATCATGAATAAGCTTACAAAGAACTTAGTGTCAGTTGTTTGAAGGCTTACGCTCTTTTGGGAGATGAAGTTCAGCAGAAAAAGAAGAAGAAGATTTCCATGTTTTGTATTATGACCATGCTAAGACAGCTGACTTTTTATACATTTTTATACCACTTGTACCAATATAAACATAAATCCCAATAACTTTTCAAATATTCCAACAATAACTTTCTATTCTTCTCTCAGTTGTTGAAATTACAATGAATGAACAAGTAATCTTTACGTCTGTTTTGTTCATGATTCTGTTCTATTACCTTAACAACCTGTCATTACGACATGTCAATTCTTATAACTGAAACAACTTTTTATGAACCGTGACCTCAACAGCCATTGAACCTGTTCAAAGCAGTTTTATAGACCCTGCCTGGCCCCTAGATAAGAAAGACCACAGTGTAAACATTTCCAGTGTCACGTTTTCACACAAAAGGCTTTTCATGCTGAAAGCCTTAGATAAAAGTTTGATAGAAGCATTATATTCAAGCTTGAACGAGTATGATAAATTTATGACCTATCTCTTGTATTGCCAATCCCAAGTTGTTTGTTTAGTGTTGCTAATGATTTTATATTATATTTCTTAATATATTATAATAGTAGCATTTTCATAATAATAAAATAATTTTTACAGTAGTTTCATGATCTAATGTTTAATATTTTTAATTCTTAGTATCAAAACATGTTTTGCATGTACATATATGGTAGTGGCAATATGAAGGATGGGAACGAAAAGTGATTTGATGACTGAAATAATAAAAGAGACCCATGAAATAATTTTGCAACAATAAAATCTCTTTGTAAAACTATACTAGAGGGAAGAGTTTAAGGCTAGGGAGCCAGAGGGGAAATGGAAAGATAACATCAAGAGATGAATGAACAGCAGTCTGTCAGAGTGTACAGGATGAGAGAGATAGCAAGTGTTAGAGATCCATTGCATCCAGTCATTTTTGTCATTGATTGAAGAGAGAAAACAAGTGATTAGTTCACATCCTCTGTGCTTTTACTGTCCTAGAAAAGTCTCTGGTATCTATTGTACAAATCTGAGTCAACTTCAGACCCCTGCAGGTCTGATGTTTAAAAAAAAGCTGCAACATCTGAGGATTTGAACCAGGCCCATTGTGTTGTTAAGTTAGTGCACTGTGGTAATCTAGTCATATGAAATGATTTTTATATAGGGATATATAGATCCCCCAATTGATAACCATCTACCGCCTCGACCCCTCACACACCTATTTAATCTAGCTTATACTTTAATCGCCGGCTTCGTGGCTTAGAGGTTATGACTTTTCTCCGTAATCTCGTATACTCTCGTCGGTAACGTGATGACGGTGAGAATCAGCATGGGTTCGAATCGCATCGGTAACTTACGGGGTATGTGATCCGGCCGCTCATAAAGCAATGGCAAACTACTGAGCGTAATCTTGCAAAGAGATCAACATACAGCTGAAAGATGCTGGTGTTGACAGCGATGTCCTGTAAAGGATATGCAAAAAAACAAAACAAAAAAACTTTAATCACTACATCACTTCCTGTCAGCTTCTAACGTATAGGGCTCATAGCATGCTGTTAAACTTTTGTGCTCTAGGATTCAGACATCTCCAGGGCCTCAGCTAAGTGACGTTTTTTATTTGTAGCATTTTTGTGTAATTTAGTTGTATATCATTTTGTTTTTGTGTGCTAATGAAAACTTTGTAGCGGCGAGACACATTTGATCACTTGTGACTTTTTGTAAAGATGACCAATTCCACTTTCCATGTGTGTTGATGTGCTTGCTCACTGTAGTCTAGTCACAGTAAACTAAAGACCATGCACATGCCAGTAAGACATGTTAAGATATATAGGCCCATATTTTAAATTACAAAATACCTATTAAGAGCCATGAAGTCACACAAAAATCACACATCAATGTGAATTTGCAGGATCACCAGACTGACTGGAGAGTATACTATCCACTTCATGGCCACTGCTCCTTTATTTTTTTTTTATCAAATACATATCATTATAATGATGTATGTATATATTTACATATTCAGAAATGACAAAGTATTTGGTAATTTTATGAAAATAACTTTGTGTGTTAATCAACATGCAATATTTTAATCATTGTATTTGGTACATTTAGTCAGAGCGGACTAAATAAATCTGACAGACTATTTGTGATTTAAAAGGCTCCTTATAAAAGTGATACACTTGTGATTCTACTATCATTTTTGCTTATTGAGCAGTTGCTGTGAGCTTCTGGAACTGAAGGGGTTAAACACTATATTGATGTCATATACGCTTATGTTATATGCCATTGTGCAACCAGGACCCTGTAAAAGTGATACACTTGTGATTCTGTTATCATTGTTGCTTATTGAGCAGCTGCTGTGAGCTTCTGGAAATGAAGAGGTTAAACACTATATTGATGTCATATATGCTTACGTTATAGCTTGTGTGTTACCAGGACCCTATAAAAGTGAAACACTTGTGATTCTGTCATCATGTTTGCCCATTGAGCAGCTACTGTGAGCTTCTGGAACTGAAGGAGGTAAACACTATATTGATGTTGTATGTGCTTATGTTATATGCCTGTGTTTTACCAGGACTCTAAAGGGAAGCAAAGGACAGTAACACTGTAGCCCACCATGCGTATCGTGTAAGGTGGCTGAGGAGGCTCTATGTGTGTGTGTGAACTGAACCCAAAATGGAAGCAAAGAACATGAACACTGCAATCTACCAAACATGTCATAAAAGGTGACTATAGAGGATACTGCCATTGTGTTACTGGGACTCTTCAAGGAAGCAAAGAATATTACTGCACTGTAACCTACCATACAGTTCATAAGAGGTGATGAAGGAGGGTTGGAAGGTGGACTTCAGCTGCAAAATCCACAATCATGAACAACAAAAATAAAGAAGAAAAATAACCAAGCCAACCAAGAGGAGAGGAGGATTTTCTAGAAGAGATATGGTGAAATGCAGAAAAAGCCACAAGAAGTCCAGATCACAGATTGTCTTCCTTCCACAGAGGGGAACCAAGAGGTGAATAAAAGATGCTGACACCAGACAATACACACACAGAGAAAACCTGAGAATTGTATCACTAGAACAGCCTTTGTCAGGAATACACAGGGCAAAAGAAACAGTGAAAGACCTAAAACCACCTGGGGAAGAGAAGTAGGAATAGAAATGAATAAAATAGGGAGACATGGACGGAGCTGCCTGAGATAGCTAAGGATAGGAGTGCATGGACAGAGTTGGTTGATGGCCTATACTCCAGTGGGGAAATACAGGGTAAAATAAGAAAAATACTGCTTATGAGGGGAATGTTTAAAAAGTATAACCAGAAAGATGCACAATGAAAATGTTTCCCAAACATGACCATCCATGAATGCTGGTTTCAGCATGCTTGCCTGCCTGCCCAGTGATCAAAGGTTTCTTATTCGCAGTGAGGTGGGTTTTCAAAATTGATCTGGGCTGTCGTGGTGTCTTAAATGAGTAAAATGGGTACTTAAAATGTCTTGGGAAGTAAAGGCAGTTGGCGTGACATTGACCACATCAACCCTCGAGTACTGACTGGTCTATAGAAGTATGGGACTGACTGGTCTATAGAAGTATGGAACTGACTGGTCTATAGAAGTATGGGACTGACTGGTCTATAGAAGTATGGGACTGACTGGTCTATAGAAGTATGGGGCTAGCACATATAATACACTTCACAGTCTGTAGAAAGGGCCCTATACTGACTTTATACCGGCTTTCAGTCATTTAATTCTATCTGTACCTGGCAGGTCACCATAGATTAACCAGTAGATACTCCTTATATGACCAAAGTGCCATGCATATTTATCTTTATCTGTGTCCTTCAATACCACACAGGTGTTACTTCTACCCAGCCTGTCACAGTTGGTTTATTCAATGTATATGTTCTGGATATTACTTACACTTCTTTGTTCCAGGCAATACTTTACTCCTGATTTGGAGTGTTCTTTATAAATTCAACAGTTTAGTTGTCTGGGACAGAAAGAGTTAAGAGTTACTGGTCTAATACATTTAATTCTAGACATCAGTTTGGTAGAGATGTAGCACACTTACCGACTATTGTGAAAGTCCAGGTTTAGTCCCACAGACAATGCTGCACTGGATTTGATCTCTGGGTAATCATGCAGTGGATCCCTGTTCATACAAACATCAAACATATCTGGTAATAATGAAACAGATTAACAGACAAACTAGTTCAGAAGGGAGGAACACAAAAACAATTATACACAACAATTAGCCTCAAAGCAGAGCACAATTGTCCAACCAAATAGAATATATATGACTAAACATGCATCGAAGCATCATCTATAAAGTGAAGACTAAATATCACTTCTGTTATCTGCATTTAACATATAAATGTGAGAGCTGGATCCTCAACATAGATACAGAATGAAAGATCAATGCTTGTGGGACACATATTATAAAAGAATTATGTATATTTGCTATGAAAAACATAAATCAAATGTTTAGCAGGTAGAAAATAACCACACACAGGCCAACAACCACTTCTACCCGTAGTGAAGCATGGAAAGCTTGCCCTTCATAGAACAATTGAAGGCAAACAGAAAAGAGTAAGATAAAGGAAAAGACAAACAGAGAAGAGGACGGCAAAGAAAAAGGCAAACAGAAGAGGAAGGCAAAGCAAAAGGCAAACAGAAAAGAGGAAGGCAAAGAAAACTGGACTGAGAACATTAAATAATGGACAGACGACAGCATTTTGTATACTGTCACATACCACAGAGGATAGACAACAATGAACTGTTGATGCTTCCTTCATGACACCTCAGCAACCAATGATTATGATGGTTGATCTGATCCTATGCATTGAAACAGAATCCAAACACACAATGCAGTCTAGAGTATGTTTCTATATAGAAATATGAAACTGTCAAACAGTGGTTGCAGATATCATGAAATTGTTATTCCAATAAAAACCAAATAAATGGAACACTTACTATGAAAAAATACAGCTATAAGTACCTGGACTTATCACAAATTGGCACTGGACTAAGAGAGCCCAAATGCCATTGGATCTGTAACAGAGATAACATTAATATTAATAACAACACCACAATCAA
The DNA here is from genome assembly GCA_963921405.1 of Cepaea hortensis. Classification (NCBI taxonomy): domain Eukaryota; kingdom Metazoa; phylum Mollusca; class Gastropoda; order Stylommatophora; family Helicidae; genus Cepaea; species Cepaea hortensis. The sequence continues at coordinate 40,540,522 of OY992882.1, forward strand.
TAATAAGAGCATGTGTAATACTGGAGAATTAAAATAGTAACCATGAGATCTCACTCGACAACTTGGAGTAGAAAGAAAGACAATAGACATCATATATAAACAATAATATTACATTCTGCCTCTACACAGTTCATCTGTTTGTTTCATTCCAGGTTAAAATATGGGATTGCCATAACTAACTACTTTATGGTAAAGGATAATTGAGCTGGGGAGTGTTAGGTCTTCACATATTTTGGGTCATGACATATGAGATGGGGGTGATCAGTTTCCATTCGCTTCACCCTTTATTTCCAGATAATGTCCAGGAAAGCTGTTACCCATGTTTATGATGTTGCATCGACTCCAGAGCTGTACTGGTGAGAAAAAAAGTATCCTACTTCTGCTCTCTAATAACAGTTAATTCCACTGGTAATTATATAATAATATATGTAATACTAATAATACTAATATCATGGTTCTATAATCATATATAATAATGCCAGACATGGTTGAGATCTGTAAGACTTGAAGTTGTCATACAATGTAATCATAGGATTCACTGTTCTCTAAACTCGTTTTAACTAGCAATAGCAGCAGTATATAATAAAAGTAAATATAATATAATGTATATAATAATTAAATAATATAATATTGACGTTGTAATTCTCATAATGATTAATAATAATTTATATATTATATCACGTTAATCTTTTTATATATATATTTGAAAACACATAAATATATCTAAAACTATTGCGATGAAAATAACTTACCACATTCGTCTGTTGCTCAACATCAAACCGGTTTTCCCAGCCTAAAAATCTAATTTCTCCATTAAGGAAATTTTATGTGGCCATAAACGACACAAGGATAGAGATGTTTGCACTCATCTGACAGCTGTGATAGATCACGTGATACAAACGTCGCTAGGGCTACCGCCACAGCCTCGTTATTGTTCACAGGCGGTTTGGGGGGGGGGGGGGGGGGTAAGGGGGCTGGGGTTACAGTTATAGTAACGTGTGTGAAGTAGAAGCTGACAATAGTGTTCAAAAATATATCTTGTTTTTCGTATATCATTTACAGGACATTACAGTCAACACCAGCATTTTTTCACCTGCTGTTGATGCCTCGGCAATGTTTTACGTTCAATAATTTGCCATTGCTTTCTGAACGACCGGCTCACATACCCTCCGTAAGTAACCAACGCGACGCGATTCGCTGCCGAATCTCGCGCAGCTGTGTTTCCCACGAGAGTATACGGGATTACGAAAAGCGTCGTTAACCTCTTCGCCAGGGAGACCGGCTCATAAATATTTAGTCGCCACAAATAACGGCAGAGGATTGTTTATTTTTAGTGTGTCAAAGTAGCTTGTATAAAATGTCTATTACTATTAGTAATATTACTATTATTTGTTTACTTACGACATGTAATGAAATGTAAGGAGTTAAAGTCAGTTGAATGTCCTTTACCTACAGGAACTCACAATCAACCCCATCCATTTTATTTATTGGCGGTTTGTGACTTCCTAGACGATTTTGCGTACAGTAGTTTGCCATTTGCCGGTCTCTCTGGCTGTGGGGTTACAACACTTTCTCTCTGTAATCCCGTTTATCACGCAGAGTCTCGCAGCGGAGCGAGAACTGAGGTGGTTCGACCCCCGCTCGTGACTTGCGGATACTGAGCCGGCCGCTCAGAAAGCAATGGCAAACTACTGAGCGTAATCTTGCCAAGAGATCAACAGACAGCTGAAAGATGCTACTGTTGACAGCTAAGTCCTGTAAAAGGATACGCAAAACATTTAGTTTGCCATTGCTTTCTGAACGAGTGACGCGGAAGAAGTATAATAGTATTCTATTAATAAGGAATCTTGTCTTGATTTTAAATAAACAGGTTCAACATGGGCGAGCCAAATAAATGATAGTTTGATAGATTAGACGGGAAAGGGCTTAAACGTAACCAAATTAATAAATTAAAATCTCTAGGGACAATCGTAACATCAGATGGAAGATGCGTGATAGAGATTAAGAGCAATTGTTTTTTTTTTGAATGTTGCATATCCCTTTCAGGATGTTACAGTCAACACCAGCATTTTCCAGCTGCTGTTGATAATGATATAGGCCTACTAGGCAGTTTTACGTTCAGTAGTTTGCCATTGCTTTCTGAACGACCTGCTCACATACCCCCCCCCCCCCAAGTTACTAGCGCGGCGCAAACCGCTGCCGATTCTCACACCTGCTGTTTTCCCCACGTGGATATACGGATTGCGAAAAATGTCGTTAAACCCTTCTCCAAGGAGACCGGCAAAATAGGCGAAGAAAAAACTGTATTTCAGAGTATGAAAAGTATCTTATGCAATAAGTCACAATCATTGACTGTTAGAAAGTTAATCGTCAGATGATTATCCTCATTGCACATCAGCCAGTTCAGTTCATATGTATAACAAGTGCTTCGGTCACCTCCCCTCCACCCCTGTCACTAGTATCTCCCTCAATTTGTAGCCGTTGTCGACACCAATTATGTGTCGGCTGACAATTCTTCATTGACTCCCTGCACACCACTGCTGTCTGGCCTCACCCCTTTTGGTGTTCTTGCAGTCTGGTCAGGGTTGCAGATTCGCAGTCATCTCTTGATTCATTTGATCGCTCTGATGGCATTCATATATAGGACCGATTGATTGCTTGTCCTCTTTCAATAGTAGCCCGACCCAGAAGTCCACCAGCTTGATTAGTTAGTTAGTTAGTCGCAGTTCCAATTTCACAGCAACGGGTCGTCCCCATTATGCTCCGTTCCTGTGCCAGTGAATATCACACGAAATGCTCCCCACTGGCCAATGTGAAAAGTGGAAAAGACAGGAGTCTCGACAAACAACAGCCCGCACAGATACACTGTGCATAATGCCGCCGCCAGAACGTCAACACAATAGCCCCCCACGAAACACCCAGGTCATCTCTGATGTAATCGTCAGTCATTTTCCCATCTAGATGTTTCCTAGATGTTCACCCACACAGTCCACGAAAATACAGTTCATCGCTGATGGCAGTGGCAATCAACTAGAAGTCCAGCAGCCACGCAATTCTGCATAAGGCAAAAACCGGTAAACTCTGGGACATAGCCATCTGCCATCGCTCCGAACATGCAGTCACGTTCCAAAAAAAACCTCGGGCAGATTCAAAAGCATTTTACACGAAACTCACAGTGTCGCGCCACGCACTCACTCAGTAGCAGGGCGACGGAACCATCAAGTCTCCTTAGTCGCCTCTTACGACATGCGTGGTAGGCTACAGTGTTGTTATTCTTTGCTTCCCTTAAGGGCCCCGGCAACACACGGGGGATTATTTCCTCTTACACCCACGTATCCTGGCACACAAATAAATCTGATTTTTATCAGGTTTGACTTCCTCAGAGATTCCACCGTCTTCGAGCCCAACCTATCTCGATCCTACTGAACATACTTATTGTGTCCCCGACATGACCTCCATAGTCATGCTACGTCTTGTCGTGGCGAAGGCACTAAAGGCTTCCCAAAAAGTTGAATGTCAGAAAGAGAGTATTAATGCAGCAAGTGTTTCAAACACCATCCTATGCGTTCCTCAATTTGGTGGTCGGTTAAAATCCGTGGTACCCACTGTGAACACACCTTCCGATATTGCAGTTTCTTACGAACGACCTTTTGAATTATCCCTATTGACACATCAAATTCTTTCGCTAGCAAACGTATGCTTCGACAACGGTTCATCTGTACTGCTGCATCAATTTTGGCGATGTTTTTTTCTGTTGCAACAATATGCGCTTGACCCGGTCGTCGAAGATCTGTCGTGAACTTACGTCATTTCCGAAACATTCGTGCCCAGTCTGCCACTGTTGTCTTCGAAACACATTTGTTACCGTACGCTGCCTGCATTCTTCGATGAATGTCCACTGGTCGACATCCTTCAAATGAAAGAAACTGAATCACCGCTCTTTGAGCTTCTTTGGACGAATTTTGTATCAACCCGGCCATTTTCTCAACGGTCAGAAACAGAACCTACGCACCATGGATGCATTTCTCTTCCGCATAGTGGCAGGCGATGAATCACGGTGTCGCCACTTTCAGCCGAGCAGCAAAAGAAAGAGCATGCAATGGAAGCATGATGGATCACCAAAAGCCAAAAAATTCAAGTTACAGGTTTCCGCTGATAAGGTTATGCTGAGCGCATTTTTTGACCATGAAGGGCTATTGTTGGCCGACTTTAAAGAACCTGGTGTCAACATCAACTCTACCCACTACTTGCAAACACTAGACAAGCTGCAAAAAGCCATCAAGAATAAACGACCCGACATACTTTCTCACGGTGTGATTTTGTTGCACAATAATGCTTGTCCACATGTCGCAAAAGTTTTGCAGGAAGTATTAGCAAGGAAGACGTAGGAAATTCTGCAACATCCAACCTATAGTCATGATTTGTCACCATGTGATTTTCATTTGTTCGGACCTCAAACAATAAAAAAAACAAGCTCTCAAGAGGCAACGATTTTACACAGATGCAGACGTAATGAACGCGGTAAACACTTGGTTCAGTGAGCAACCACAATCCCCCTTTTTTTTTTATTTTGCGGTCATCATTCGCCGCCTACCTAAGCAATGGGAGTCTTGCCCGAATGCCTACGGCGACTTCTTCTTACCAACCCATGGTGCATAATTCATTCAAAATGAATGTTTTTTTAAAAATTCTATCACACCTGTTAATGTTTCTTTCATGCTTTTGTAATACAGCCATTGGAACGGGTTTCAAATGAACTCCGTTAATACAATATGGGTGTCAGTGAATGGGTCGGCCATAGTGGACGAATATTAAAGAGCAATGACGTGTGCACCTAAGTATGATGGTAATATAAAAAAACAAACAAACTCATTTTATGTGCTCCTTTATATGTGTGCAGAGCGAGTCCTGGAGTCTGTGTGGATTGATCTGTGTGTGCGCACATACATACATCTACACACATCAACAAACATTTATACAATAGTATACATACAAGTGTATGATGTATATGAGAAAGGAGAGAGAGAGAGAGAGAGAGAGAGAGAGAGAGAGAGAGAGAGAGAGAGAGAGAGAGAGAGGGGGATAGGTATACGTACTTGTGATATGTCACAAAGGTTATGCGGAATAGGAAGGTCTACAAATGCGAGGCTTTTTACTAAAACTGTTCCCTATGAAATAGGGTCAGTAAGGGTGATTGTTATACCACGTATTGCAGGATCAAATCACCCATTGCATTGTGGTATTGGGGTTGTATAAAATAGACCATCGGCAATACAAATGATGTGGGTAGGCACCGAGAAGCAAGATTGTTTTGCTGTGTGGTACTGGTGAGTGACCAACATGTGTTTTATTGCTGTGTATGAGTGCACATCCCATAATCGAAATCATGGAACGACGTATATCAGAGACAACCCGGATAATGGATATACTCTGGGCGTGTCTACCACAGCTTCTCTCGGTACTGTCAATTGGAAGAGATAAAGGACAGATAGGTGTGAATGAGAGACAGAACGGATGATGGATATACTGATGGTATAAGGCCCCCAGCTTCTCTCGTTGCTGTTAATGTCTCGCTATGTGTAGTGAGCTATAAAGAAGCAATGATATAAACACCCCCCCCCCCCACACACACACACACACGTACCCTCAGAGCCATTTCTCTTGGTCTGCCTCTGCTCCTTTTCATTTAGATCTTTCCAGTTGCCACGATGTTCTCCATGACCTCTCATCTCATCACATGACCAAAGAAAGCTTTTTTTAAAGTCTTGTTACTTCTATCCTAAGACATAGAGGCACATAATGGAGGCATTTGGCCTGTTTCTTCTATCCTAAGATATAGAGGTAAATAAGGGAGGTAACCTTGTAATTTATATATATTTTGGCCTGTTAAAAGGATGACACTTCATCTTCAATGTAACTTTCAATGAGCAAATACAATAATCTTTCAGAGTACACATGAAGAAGCCGGATATGGAAAAATTGAAATCTAAAACATAGGTGCAAGAAACGCCTCACGTCTGCCAGCAATTTATTGTACAGATATAAGCAGTATATCATCAATAGCTCTGTAGATGACACAGTATATGATACTATATGCAATGTGTGACCATGTCACACTTCGTCATTAAAATCTGTCGTGGAGGGGCACATGTCCAACAGTCACGGCCGCACTAGACACTTTAAGACAGTGGTTCTCAATCTTTTTTGGTCCATGCCCCCTTCGCCATATTTTCAGAACGTCATCCCCCCCCCCCCCCTTCGTATTTCCTACCTAAAAATTTGGCCCGTGCCCCCCTTCACCATATTTTCAGAACGTCATTCCCCCCTCCCCCCCCCCCCCCATTTCGTATGTCGTACCTAAAAATCCCCCCTCCCCGCTCCTGCCCCTACATAATATACTTAATAATGGAAACACATACCAAAACAAGTCTAGACGTCCACATAAAACGTGATTTGAGGGTCTACTTACTTTATAAAATGAATTTTAGAAGGGGTGAGGCGTACAGAACCGTAAAGTATGAAGGGGACAATAATATCAGGTAATCGGTTCTTGTATTAACGTGATCTTGAAATAATCTTCATTCCCCCTGGAAACCCTAAAATCCCCCTCCCCCCTCCCCCGTTCGGGGGGGGGGAATTCCCCACCGGTTGAGAACCACTGCTTTAAGACAACTCACTGAGATATTTACCAAAAAGAAGACAGATATGTACAAGGCAATATTTTTAAACACCGTACCCACAGCTACAGAAAATAACTACACACAACTGTTGATTGCATTTGTAGAATACAGTTACCTTGTTTGGGCCTGTAGAAATTCAGCAACATACAGATGTATAACATACAGCACAAGTATAATGCTGCACGTGGTCCTAAAAATCACACACATATTCAAAATCACATAGTCAAAATGGAATACAGACAGTTCAACAGTATGTATGTGAAAATTTGTATAGTTTATACATGTGAGGTTATATATATATATATATATATATATATATATATATATATATATATATATATATATATATATATATATAGCAATGGCAAACTACTGAGCGTAATCTTGCCAAGAAATCAACATACAGCTGAAAGATGCTGATGTTGACAGCGATGTTCTGTAAAGGATATGCAAAACATTTTATATATATATATGTGTGTGTGTGTGTGTGCGCGCGCGCGCGCGTTTGTGTATTTGCGCAAGTATGTATATGGATATTATGTATATTTTTGTCTTGATGTTTATGTATTCCCTTATCATGAGTAAACGCATGCATATGGATTACCCCAAAAATTATTACTATATTTTCTGGTGGAAATATGTTAACTTATTTTAACTTAATATTCTCTTGAAAATAGTATGATAAACTGGCAATACAATATTTTTTATGGCCGACTACAGGCCATGAAAATACGACGGGAAAAATACGATCGTTAAGAACCAGTATTTAAATAAGTGAGTTATTTAACCTCGTAGATTCTTTCTTTACAATATCCGCCATGGGGTAAATGAATCAGCACTTCTTCTTTCTTTGTCACCGGGGATTGAGAAAGATTACCACAGTCAGGGACACACTCCACTGAGATACCCAGCACAAAGTCAGGCTGTCCCTCACAGGCCAGTGTCTTTGTTAGTTGTGAAGTCGGAAGTATGAAAATGACCAAGGCAACAGTTTCGGTTAATCTCCATTCCAACCCCGCCAGCGCCAAATAATTCCATTGTGCATGTGATATAATTTACTAACCACAGTCTTGTTTTGGTTTTCTCTTTCTCCTCCCTCTCTCTCCCTTCTTCCCTCCCCCCCCCCTCTCTCTCTCTCTCTCTCTCTCTCTCTCTCTCTCTCTCTCTCTCTCTCTTTCTCTCTCTCTATCTATCTATCTCTCTCTCCTCTCTAGACAGCTTGTACACACACACATTTTTTACGAAATAAGTTAAAAGGTTAAAGTTTTAAAAAAATATTTGATTTTAATACAGGAAAGGAAGAATATGCAAGGAATGAGTGTGTACATATACCGTGTCATAGATGTTATGTTGTGATGTGTGTATATGAATGCATTTTTTGGGGGCACATATGTCACTTAACACTAACAAACGGCTACGATCTGTGAAATACAAAAAGAAGCACACATTACACCGTGTTAATAGACACTAATGTGTATGAAATAAAGTTATAAAGCTAGCTGGACAGCTGCTAATTGCCCTTATTGTTCTAAAGGTATGTGTGTGCAGACATTCGAGAGATGTGTCAGAATCTGCTTTTAGTCCATGCCGTTTGTCGCTGTGATTGTGCCTGTCCATAGTCTTCTGTCTCATGTGCTAGCAATCATCTGTGATACTGATGTTTCTCCATACAAGTGTTTACAAACTCCGCCGCGGAGCAAGCACGACAGGATGCTTCTGATCGTCAGACATTTTACCCCTTCCCCGAATGTTTCAGCCCTTTACCTTCTTGGCACCGTCTAGGGTGGGCCATGCCTCCGGGTGTCCCTGCTGCGCGTTCGACACCTTCTACTCGTTTTCCACTTGCCCCTCGCATGAGAGTTGTGTCTGCTCCCAGGCCACTTCGTCCTAGGAAGGAGAATATCGTGCAACGTGCGCTTCCTACCCTCACATATATTTTAGCAACTTCGGCAATGAGAAGCCAGCTTCTTCACGGGCCGTCCTGTCTGTCTCGCCTCCGCAACGGCATTTCGCTACACTAGCAGACCGCTATGTTGTCTTCTTTTTCATCCCGTTTATGTCTCAAGGAGCTGCACTCCCGCTCGCTCCCTGGGAAGCCAACTCTTCCTCTGGGCTACTTGGTTGTGGGTTTGGGCTCCCCAGCCCATATCCTGTCTCTGCTACGTAGCGCGGTTCTCGCAAGACGACTTACACCACCATAAGCGACTGTAACAAAACCGAAGCGGGCCTAAGAAGGGTCAACACCCCCCCCCCCACACACACACTTTGATCTAACCCTCTCATGTGGTTTTACCACATCTTCGCGCGCTTGTGTGAAGTTCTACTCGTCTATGACGATCTAGGACAGTTCTCCAGGTTCTCGATAGTCTGTATAGGGGGTTTAGTGAACGTCACTAATCTCGTGAAACATAACTCTACTGGCTGAATGTGCGCAGAAACTTCAGTAATTGAAAGTCGTACAGTCGGAAGGAATTCGAGAATCGTGAACTTCCCTCACTTCTTGTAGGCAGTCCCGGAGGCATTCGACGGGTTCAGTAAATTAGTACTAATACTTCCGGACACGACCAGAAGCCCCATTCAATAGCTGGACACCAAAGGAAGAGGTTCTCCCTCAAGCCGGAGAATGATCTACAGCGTGGTCCATTGGAAGATGTAGTTTCGAAATCTGTTGGATGTGTATTTCCTCAGTTAAATGACTCTCTTTATTTGTGAAGACTGAAGAGAAGCGTTCAAATGTCCAGTTAGCCAAGGACCCATCAGAGCAAGTCACTCTGAAGAAGCATTAATGGGAGAGTCCGAGTCCAGGCCAGGGAAGAAGTCTGTCATGATCTTAAATTATATGGACATTTGGCTCACTCTCTCAGAACAGGGGTGAAACAATCATACACTTTCAATGATCGAACTCTCACGCACAGCCACGTGAACTAAGCCTTTTATTCACGGTAAACTATTCACATTAAATACATTCGTGAATAGTTGCATTGTCACAATACGAAGTATATACATTAACACATCTTATATTAATACAACATGACTCTCTCTCTCTCTCTCTCTCTCTCTCTCTCTCTCTCTCTCTTCTCTCTCTCTCTCTCTCTCTCTCTCTCTCTCTCTCTCTCTCTCTCTCGGGCTCAAACACATTCCACTCTACTAGTCAGCCACGCTATCTCACTACAGTTAGAGAATACACGCATAACCCTCTCTGTCCGTCCTGTCTCGCTGTCCGCAACCCGTCTGCCCAACACCGGTAATCTTGGTCAGACCTTTCCTTCTCGCCACTCGTGCGTCCCATGTATCACGATGATCACTGGGTGGCAATTGCATCGGGGCTAGCTGTACTCGGCGACACCTCGCTGCCGGTGGTGTTGACTGTTGTAAGTTGCCGTTAACCTACAGGCTATGGAGATCTGACACTTTCCCCCGCCCTCCTGTATGAAAGGGTAACCTTTCATCATATGGGTGGTTATTCATAGTTTCAGTTTATAATGCAATTATAAGTCAGGATCGAATAGCTGCTTATCCTGATGGATTGTAACATGGTATCTTTATAGGGTGCTATCTGCCTGGCAGTGATGCATTACATTGGCACCTTTCCGTCTTGACAGACGATAGTTTGGTACATTGTGCTTCAAAAAGGCTTAATAACTGTCATATGGCAATAACTACGATCCATGGCGGTGGCGAGTGTGGCTGGTAAGGCCAATTCTTGCTGCAAATGTTTGCCCACAGTAGGTGCATGTGAAAACATGGTCATTTCCACCATTTTGCACCATCTTACGTCTCTCACGCTCTGTGTGTGCTTTATCTGCAATCATTTTCTCCGTTGTCTTTATTCCATTTCTGATAGTTGCCCTCCATGCTACACGTTCAGCGGCGACATGCTCCCATTGTGCATTATCAATGCCTGTATCGATCATGTCCCGCTTGCACACATCTTTGTATCGTAGTAGAGGCCGACCCTGAGATCTCCTACCCGTCTGTAATTCACCAAAAAAGATGTCCTTTGGTATTCTACCATCATCCATCCTCCTAACGTGTCCTATCCATCTAAGTCTACGAAGACTGAGCATGGAATACACCGTCACACAACCTGATCTTTCCAATACTTCAGTATTTGTGATTTTGTCTTGCCACTTAATACCAAGTATTCTTCGCAGACACCGCATATGAAAGCTGTTTAAACGTTTCTCTTGGCGTGAGTAAGTTGTCCAGGTTTCACTGCCATAAAGAAGAGTACTAAGGACACAGGCTTGGTAGTCGAGGACTTTTGTTTTGGCAGTAAGCTTCCTGTTCTCCCAGACTCTTTTTGCTAACATGTTTATTGTTGTTGCTGCCTTGCCAATCCTGATGTTGATTTCCTGATCGAGGGATAATTTGCTATTTACCTCTGATCCTAGATATGTAAAATGGTCTACTATCTCCAGTTCGGCGTCGTCAATAAAGATTGATGGTACACCATGTGCACCTTGTGACATAATCTGTGTCTTCTTTTTGTTAGTTGTTAAACCAAATTCAGAACAAGCATTGGAGAATGCAGATAGTAGATGTTGTAATTCTTCCTCAGAGTGGGTCGTAATCGCAGCATCATCCGCAAAAAGCAACTCTCTGATTAGTACCCTGCTAATTTTGGTCTTGGCCTTCAATCTCTGAGCATTATAGAGGCCACCATCTGAGCGTGAGTGAATGTATATACCGTCATCCTGATCACGAAAGGCATATTTCAGTAGAAGTGAAAAGTATATCCCAAAGAGGGTGGGGGCTAGTACACAACCGTGCTTAACTCCACTCTTGATTTCAAACTCTTCTGAAGTTGAGCCATCAAACTTGATTATACCCTTCATGCCTGTGTGGAACGATTCCACAATGGACAGAAGAGTTGGTGGACAGCCAATCTTCTTTAGTGCTTTGAACAGACCCTCACGACTGACCAAATCGAATGCCTTTGTGAGGTCGATGAAGGCAATAAACAGTGGCTGATTTTGTTCCCGGCATTTTTCTTGCATCTGTCGCAATGAGAATATCATATCAATGGTAGACCGGTTCTGACGGAAGCCGCACTGCGATTCGGGGTAGACTTGATCTCCCAGGACTTGAAGTCTGCGCAGGACAATTCTGGCAAATACTTTCCCAACAATACACAGAAGTGAGATACCCCTATAGTTGTTGCAGTCGCTCCGATCTCCCTTGTTCTTGTACAGCGTTATGATGTTTGAATCTTTGAAATCCTGTGGGACTTGTCCTTCTCGCCAGCATAGCTCTATTAGCTGGTGGATCTGTAGAGCGAGGGTGTCTTGCCCACTCCTGATCACCTCTATTGGAATCCCATCCTTACCCGGAGCCTTGCCAGATGCAAGCTCATTTATAGCACACTTAACTTCTGCTATAGTGGGAAGTGTGTCCAGGTGGTCAAGAGTTGGCAAGGCCTCTATGGCGTTGAGGGCATCATCCGCCAGCTTGGTCTCACTTGAGTAAAGCACTAAATAGTGCTCGACCCATCTATCCATCTGCTGTTTCTTATCAGTGATGATTTCTCCAGTCAAGGTTTTCAGCGGTGCACTTCTTTTGATCATTGGACCACAGGCTTTCTTTATCCCTTCATACATGCTTCTGATGTTTCCCTTATGACTTGCGATTTGAATGGATTCACATAACTTGATCCAATAGTCATTTGCACACTGCCTGGCAGCCTTTTGTACATCCTTCCTCGCTTGCTTCAGCTCACTCAGAGTGTTACGCGTTGGTCTTTCCTGGTTTCTAAAGATAGCTATCTTCTTTTTATAAATCAAGGGCTGCAGTATCTGGCTGTTTGCCACAAACCAGTCCTGCCTCTTATGATCCACAGTGCCGTAAACCCCTACCGCTGTTTTATAAATAGTTTCCTTAAGTTTACTCCATTTATCATTTACTATACAATTTTCTGATGTATCATTGAAAGTGTCCTCAAGTTGCTGTTGAAATTCAAAGCACTTTCCAGGATCGTGAGTGTTAATAATATTAATCCTGGGGCTAGACTTGTGTTTAGCTGTGTAGATTCTCTTTGGTCTCAGTCTTACCCTTGCAACAACCAAAGAATGATCTGTATCACAGTCAGCACTGTGGTAACTTCGAGTTAATGATGTATGGTTCAGATGTTGTCTCCGTGTGATAATGAAGTCCAGCTGATGCCAATGGCCGGATCTTGGATGTTTCCATGTGACCTTATGCATCTCTTTTGTTTTAAAAAAGGAGTTTGTAATACATAGGTCATTTCTAGTGCAATGCTCCAGCAGCCTTTGTCCATTATCATTCATGCGACCGATGTTGTATTTTCCAAATCCATGCAAATCCATGCAAATCCATGTTGCAGTGATGCATGATATATATATATATATATATATATATATATATATATATATATATATATATATATATATATATATATATATATATATATATATATATCATGTGCCATGCCGGAAAGCGTGGGCGGTCATGACTCGCCATTTCACTCGATCACCAGTGTCGTGGATCAGCTCAGTGTTCCTGTCTCGTCCATGCCATGTGGCCAAGCCATCCAGGTATTTTCCTCTCGGTCTGCCTCTTGGTCTGTTTCCTTCGATCTTGCCAGTTGTCACCAAGTTCTCCAATCCATTTCTTCTCATAACATGTCCAAAAATTTTTGACTGTCTACGTATAATTTCTCTAATCAGTTTACGATGTTCATTTGTCTCCTGTAGTACTTGGTCATTGGTTTTTCTGTCTGTCCATGGTATTCTTTGCATTTTCCTCAGAAACCACATTTCTGCAGCCATCAGATGTTTTTCAGCTTGACTGCCCATTGTCTAAGTTTCACATCCATACAAAAGAACAGGCTCTATGTATCCCCTCAACACTCTTTTTCTCGTTTCAATTGACATCTTTTTATTGGTCAGAATGTTTTTCATCTTGCTAAAGGCTACTTTCGCCATGGCGATTCTTGTTCTAATCTCTTCAAGGCATCTCCCATCAGATGTTATGACTGTTCCAAGATAATTGTACCGATTCACTTGTTGAAGAATATTTCCATTTACTTGTATATTACATTGTGGCACTTCTTCCTTCCTAGTGACGACCATAACCTGAGTCTTTTTACAATTTATTTCTAACCCCAGTTGCTCACTGTGTACAACAACCGCATCTACTAATTGTTGCAGGTCCTGCACATTGTCTGCAATTAATACTGTATCATCTGAATATCTAATGTTATTTATGTTTCGTCCTCCAATGCTGATTCCATTTATATCCTCTATATTTCTGAAAATATTTTCACTCTGAAAATATTTTCACTATATATATATATATATATATATATATATATATATATATATATATATATATATATATATATATATATATAATTCATTCATTTCTGTATTTCGGTTACTTGCATCAAGTATTGTCCCCTGGTTGGATTAGTACGTCATTTGACAATGGACTCAACACAGACCGGAAGTTAACAGCGATTGACGCTATCTGTCAAGCTACTCACCTCTTCACAACAAAAACATGTTAGGCGTTAAATTATCAACCTCTATGACAATTTCAGAACCAGAACAATAACCCCTATGGTCAGATATTCTAATCCTGGTCCGTCAAATTTAGTAAAAATCGTACACCTCTAGTTGACGCTACCTGGTGTTTTGTAGTCATTTTGACTACTATGAAACAAATAACATATGCATGTACCAATTTTACCAATGTCAGATTGTCTCCCCTTAGGTACAATCGTAAATAACTATGCGGGGTAATTTCAGATGCTTTCAACAAAATAAAGTACATTTGTTTTCTTCCTCTAAGTGTCAAACATTTGATCTTTATTTACAATAGTGACATGCCTGGCACTATTGAAAACCCAAGAATCAATCGATGATCCTTAGATAACAAAAGTATAAATCCTTTCTCTCAATTTCTCATATGTAAATTATAAAGTCAAAAAATTTATTCACTCGTTCATTCATAATAAACTATTTCAGTGTATAGTCTGCTATTATGTTAATTTAGAAAACAATTGGAAAGGAAACGGAAGTTAATATTGTGTTGACAAGCTCCTGAAATACACACATTTCCTTTACACAGAATATTGGATTACACTGTTCTATGAAACGTTGTCGTTTATGTAACACAGTCTGTAACTCACTTAAAATATTAGCGCTGTTCGGTGGAGTTATTTCACAATGTTAATAAGTATGGTACTGCTCAATATTAACAAGTTCTGGAAATAAGGTAAGATTTTGTGTTTGTGCAGTACTGCTCTTTCTGTACTTATTTATGAAAATCTCTTCACTGTTTCATGTCCTCTTCATTTGCACATTCTGATGTATTCATTTATTCCCACTTTCACAAATTAAAACTGTACTTTGGAAATATAAAACGGACATAGTCCGTATCACAATGTATAAGATTTGACAGCGTTCTTTTATGCCGGGCTATTGTCTGCTCTGTACTGTGAAATATGCCTCAACGCAGTTTGTAACTGTGTTCAATCTTTGTGCTCAGGCATAGTTGGAGTGTCAGTGGACTCGTCGAGAGGAATTCTTGACAGGAGGTCTGCGATCGTGTTCTCCGTTCCGCTGATATGGCGTACCTCAAAGCTGTAGTTCTGGAGCAGTAACGCCCATATGGCAATTCTGTGATTTGTTGGTGTTTCCTGCATTATCACTTTTAATGGGTTGTTGCCTGTTTCCACAATGAAATGTTTACATAATAAATATTTAGATAATTTAGACACTGAATAAATTAAATCCAGGCATTCCAACTCTGGTGAGCTGTAGTTCCGTTCACTTGCTGTTAATTTACGGCTGACATACGCTACTGGATGCAGGACGTCGTCGTAGGTCTGTAACAGGACACCCGCCACACCTGCATTGCTCGCGTCACATCTTACTGTGAAAGAAATGTTAAGGTTTGGTAATTTTAGTATCGGGTCAGATAATATTTTTGTAAGAGCTGATCTCAGGCCCTCTCTGTTTATAATTTTATTTGGTTGGCGTTTTGTCAACAGATTGGTAAAGACTTCTGTTAAATTTGAGAAGTTCGGTATGAACTTTCTATAATAATTAACAATCCAAGCATACTTCTTACTTCCTTTTTCGTTGTAGGAAGTGATAATTTCAAAATTCTAGATACAATGTTCTTATCAGTAGTAACGCTACCATCTCAAATTTTATAGCCTAAACAACATATTTTATGAAAAGCAATTTCAACTTTTGCTGATTTTCCAGTCAGGTTGTGTTGCCTGATGCGTTCAAAAGTTTATTGCAGTGTCGCTAGGTTCTCAGTCATACTGTTGGTGTGTATGCAGATGTGTATGTCTGTCAGTACATGGGGTCCGTCTTCTAACAGCAGTCTTGTCATTCTAAAATGACGTGAGTATGTTTTGACTGAAGTAAATATAACATGTAGCCATTGATGGAACTTCAATGGTATGGTGGATGGTTTTAATTGTGTCGGGTCATCTGTAGTCCATGTTTGCCTGTAACTTTTTGTCGTGCTGTGTTTTGATGTTGCTGTTTCTGTCGTGTAACTAATGCTGTTGTTCCGGATTGTTGTTAAATCCGTGTGTCGTATGGTGATGCACTGTAGTGTCGAATGGTTATGTCTCTTTTGGATTTTGCTTGTCAGTCTGATCAGGTGTTTAACATATGTTTTAATTTGGTCTGTGTCAGTGTCTGTATGATGGGTTGCTGAGTTGTCTGGTGTTGTTTTAGTTGCTATATCGATATAGTCTGTGGGTGCAAAGTATGTCTGCTGTTGTGTTCGTTCAGTAATGAAGATTGAATTTGTCGTTCTGTCGTGTAGGTTGGGTGATTTAATTTTGTTACATTGTTGTAACTCTGATTTTGGACACAAATTATTGGTGGGTATACAATTACAATAACACCGTGCACATGTAATAAGGCATGACAATGATATTGTAATTAAGCAGTACAGAAATGCTAAGGCAAATATTGCAGTCTTCTGATTAGATATGTTTGGTTTTGGTTGATACCTGATTTGTGTTGATTTTATTGTGCTGTTTACCTTTGATGGTACTTGGCCCTCTTTTGGCTTTTGGCCTGCAGGTTTAACATATTTTTGTGATGACAAATCAGATTTCTGTGCCTTTATAAGGTTTTCTCTCATATGCTTAAGAGGTGTTATTAACTGTTTTGATATCTCAGTTTGGTTTATCTGAGATTCTGTTTTTGCAGGTGATATTGTTACTGCATTGGTTGGAGGACTTGTTCATGGCAGGTTGTTGTATGCTCGTGTGCATGTCAACTACTCCGGGAAGATTCCCAATGATTAAATCGCAGCAAGGGTTGAATAATGCAGCACATTTCACCTTGCCTGTTAGAAAAGGTGTTTGGATGTATGCCCATGCCACTGGGTATTTTTCAATGTTCCCTGAAAATGTTCTACAGGTAACAAATTTTCCTGTGTAATCTGAGCGATGTAAATAGTCTTTTCTTAAACCAGTAAGCGTGCTGCCACTATCCCTTAATACATTAGCTACTTTTCCGTTGACATAACCCTGATGAATATTCCGTTTTCCTTTGGAATGTATAACTAAATTTGCTTCTTCGTTTGTTATGGGTACAAAATGTCCACATGCTAGAAGACCATCTTCATGGAACTGATTGCAAGTTCTACATTTATCTAGGTGGAAAACATCAATACTTTCAGCTGCATTTACTGGTTGTTGACTTTCTTCCTGTTCTTCCTCAGAGGATGAACTGTCAAACATTGCAGCATTAGCCTTTCTTGTCATTTGTTTACCTTTACATGAATGACGCCAGTGTCCGTAAGCTTTACAAAGAAAACATTTAGTTAATCGTTTACAGTTCTTTCGTTCTCTGTCTTGTTTATCTATGAAATTTTGTAGGTATGTAAGATATGCAGGATTGCTATTACACATGCCATTTTCATTGTGATTAAATTTACAGTACTTACATTGGTAGTTATTGAACTTTCTACAAGGTTTTGCTTTATTGTATGAAGTAGGTTTGGATCTATCGTATGTAGCGGCTGCTACAAATTCTTTATCTTTCAGAATATTAGCAAAGCTATCTTTATTTGCTGTAAAATAAGCTGACCCACGTTTCTCCATCTGTTGTACTGTTTCACACTCACGTTCTTGTAAAAATCGAGACAAAGGTAATGGCAGTGATGATATGATCTTATCCCTTAAAATTAGGTCTTTTAAACGATCAAAATCTTTGTTCACTTTAACTGCTGATAGCCATTTATTGAAAACATTTTGAACTTGAGAAGTTTAATCTGAGAATGTTTGTGATGATTTTGGAGATAATTTGGGAAATTTTTCTCTATAACCTGCTTCATCTAAAAAAAAATGTGTCATAATTTTGGCTTTGATATAATTATAGTCGGATCTTAGTTCATCAGGAATGTTTTCTATTACCTTTAAAGGTTCTCCTGACAGACTTTTCATACATATCATATTCCATTCTGAGACTGGTATTTGGTAATGCTTCATTATCGCCTCAAAGTTCTGGGACCAGGCTGCTATGCAATCCACAGTTGTGAAATTTTTGACAATTCCTTGATATTTCTTATATTGGTTTTCTTTTTCTTTGGTTTCCATTTTTCAAGTTTCCTTGTTGGTACCAGCTTCGCTTTCTGATTGTTTCAATTTCAACTGCATTTCAAGTTCTGATTTTCTTAGCTCTAACTCAGCTTTCTTTAGCTCTGCTTCTGCCTCTGTCTGTTTATTTTTAGCACCTAACTCAGCTTGTTTAGTCTTAGCATCTTACTCAGCTTGTTTATTCCTCGCATCTAACTCAGCTTGCGTATTCTTCGCATCTAACTCAGCTTTCTTTAGCGTTGCTTCTGCCTGTTTATTCTTAGCCTCTAACTCCGCTTTCTTTAGCTCTCTTTCTGCTGCTCTTTCCTCTCTTTCTGCTGCTTTTTCCTCTCTTTCCCTAGCTTTCTCTTCCATTGGACATGTTCTGTATATTTTGTCTCACTCCATTTCGTTAAATCTTCTCCCGTTAAACCTAATTTTAGGCCTGACTCTATGAAGTCGTGTAAAGTAGCCAATGCTGTTCGAAAATGTGTTCTACTGGCACTCAAAATCAGAAAAACAAAATTACAGTATGCAATCAACCATATGCAAGTAAATATAATAGTTATATAAAAATTACAATGGTGAAAAAAAAAATACAGGGCGGGCCTGATCTCTCACAAAAATATATTTAAAAAAAAATACTTAGCTGCCGATGACGTTCGAAGCTTTCGATGACTGCACCAGAAATTGAGTGTTTGTACTTTACGGCCCGGAAAAACAATTCGGCTTGTCTGTATTAGTTGATGAAAAATCAGTTTGCTGGGGAAAGAAAACTGTTATTAGTTGTTCGACTTTAGGGTGTATGCGTTGTCGACTAATTGTGTATAGGTTTGTACGCAGTCAAGTATGAATGCAAGTTTGTACTGTCGTCATCGTTGGTCACTAGAATACTAGAGGATTATGTATGTTCAAATTTATTACGAGTTAGATTTAATGGTTAAGGCTGATTCTGCTCACTCTCACTCAGATTTATATGTGTGCAACATTCCATTTTACACACTTTTCAAAATTTACATAACAATGATATACATTATTGCTTAAAACACGTTCATGTATATGTTTCAAACTAGATGAAATCTTTAACTCTTCACGATCGCTCATTAACAGACATCTATTGTTAAAATGTTCAAAGCCGGACGAGCTACCCACGTTCACTCCCTGTCATGATCTTAAATTATATGGACATTTGGCTCGCTCTCTCAGAACAGGGGTGAAACAATCATACACTTTCAGTGATCGAACTCTCACGCAAAGCCACGTGAAGTAAGCCTTTTATTTACGGTAAACTATTTACATTAAGTACATTCGTGAATAGTTTATTATCACAACGCGAAGTATATACATTAACACATATTAATACAACATGACTCTCTCTCTCTCTCTCTCTCTCTCTCTCTCTCTCTCTCTCTCTCTCCCTCTCTCAGGCTTAAACACATTCCACTCTACTAGTCAGCCACGCTATCTTACTACAGTTAGAGAATACACGAATAACCCTTTCTGTCCGTCCTGTCTCGCTGTCCGCAACCCGTCTGCCCAACACCGGTAATCTTGGTCAGACCTTTCCTTCTCGCCACTCGTGCGTCCCATGTGTCACGATGACCAATGGGCGGCAATTGCGTCGTGGCTAGCCGTACTCGGCGACACCACTTTGCCGGTGGTGTTGACTGTCGTAAGTTGCCGTTCACCAACAGGCTATGGAGATCCTGACAAAGTCCGATAGTCAGACCTGAGACGAGACCGATGACACAAGTCTAACATATCCTGAGGGAGGCTTCCAGGATCAGGTGGTCTCATCCACTACACTCCGCATATGTACCTACAGCAGACGAGTAATTGCAACCTATCCCAGACTGGATGATGACTCAGCCCGAGTGAATAGTCTCAGTCTAACAGTATTGTTTTCCTTTTCTGTTTGTATTGTGGCAACCATAGAGACTGATTCTCTATTAAAGATTCTTTCTCGTGCCCTCAAATAACGTTATCTTCATAGTTAGTTAGGTGTCTGGGTGTGTCTTTAGTTGTTTGAAAGGGAGTTTAGCACCCATTACCCAATACAGGGGGAAATTAATCGAGGGGGACTGTCGTGAAATGACGCCTTAACATCCCAGAATATTTTTCTCAGTCTCCAAATTTGAGAGGCCAAATTGAGAAAGAATGAATTAATCACGCTACTTCAAGGCTATCTAGTCGTGAGGTAAGATTATTCACAAAATGCCTCTAGCCATGACGTAAGCTTGCAGATGGCAAGTAAAATGGCAACTAGATAATTAGTATACACCTTGGGAAACTGCTGACCCAGACATGCTGAATCAACAATGAACTGGGCCATGGACTGTGTTATTAAAACCGACCAGGCATGACATCTGATAAGCAGGGGTAGAAAATCGCCCAGGTGTGAACAACATTGACCCAGGGAAAGATAATAATAGCCCCAGGGCGGTAAACAAGCAAGGTGTGAAATCACTGATAAGACTTGGTGGGCTAATGGTTGTCAGACCCACAGGTGTGATGGCCAATTGCAGTGATAAGTGCGATTGCCGTCCGGTGGAGATAGGGGGAATTTATGATGGGAATGCCAAGTAGATAATACGGTCTGCTTGACTCAGCTTAAATAAGGGTCCCTAGCCTATGTTATGTTAGATTAAGTTTGACTTCAGAACAGGTGAGAAGAGAGAGTAAATGTAGATTTCTTAGTAACTAAGTATTTTAGGTGTATGTACTGAATTTCAGTCTATATCTGATCTAGGTTATTGCAAGAACTATCATTGTCATAGGTTACTTGAGTGGTCTTTCTGAGTTCTGTGTTCAATATAATTGTGCTGTAAGTGCTACTCTTCTGAGAAGTAGAAACTTATGGAAGGCAGGTCTTGTCTAGATATACTTGAGGTATCGTAGCAGATGCTTGCCATTTCTTTGTAAACTAGACTAGTCTCTTTTTGGTGTGTGCATTTGTTGTACAGATTATAGTCAACTGACTATTTATTTAATTCTTACAACAGCAGTAACTGAGTTGTGATTAAACCGGGCAGCTCAGCAAATATGGCTGGTCTGTTTGGTCACTTCAATTAGACTTGTTGTATATCTCATTTTGTAGCTATACAATATTAGTACTCATTAATAATGCCTGATGCTATTATGTGAGTATCATTAGATGTCTATCTTGAAGTAATATAATGTTTACGGATATGTTGGATGTATGTATGTGTAATTTCATATGAATATACGATGCTAGGAATATGCTTCGTACATATTCTTTTTGTGTATATACATCTCATTTCATATACCTACAAACTAACTAGTGCATTATGCTATTATGTTAAAGTATCATAATATGTCTAGTTTAATTAATGTTGTATGTGTATTTCATGTTTGGTATATTGATTTGTCATATGCAAACCTACCAATATGAAGTGTTATGCTATTTTTGCGCATTGGCACATTGGCCAATGATTGTGTTGGAAGCAGAGGTGTAATGGTACAGACATTACCCACAATTGGTAGTATAGGGTATATGGTGCTAAACTTTCTCAGTGTATTGTGGGCGTGCGTCCACGGTAATGCATGGAAACCTGGCACAGCTACTTGTCACGGCTTGCAAGCCCGGATGATCAGGCATTGTTATAATACCCTTACCAACCCTGTGAGCTGCTAAACTAACATTGGAAGGAGCGGCTGTACGACACAGAATTTCTGTATTAGCGACATGGACATGGGGCGGCAGAAATGTAATCATTACAGGCGTGTGAGACAATTGAAAAGCCCGTCCCAGACTAAAGACAGTAGGGAGAAGGAGGATGGTGAACGCAGTCGTGCTGAAAGATAAACTTGGCCAGACTGGTCATTGTATATGTTTGTGTTATGATATGTTTTAATTAGGATTGCGCTGATGTAGAACTGATATAACACATTCTTGACTTTCTTTCAAGCTCTCACAAGGAGCCCTATGTTATAGATCTCAAGACTAGAGACTACTGACTAGGAGTGTCAGGACTGACAGGATCTCAGAATACCGGCAAGCTGTTCTTTTTCTTTTGTTGTCTACTGGAGAGTGGGGATCTGGACCACAGATCCAGATAGATGGAGTAACAAGTAAAGTTACGTAATGTTTGTCATCAATATCAATATGTATATGATTTCATCATCCTCATATTGACAATCATCCAATGTCTATTGTTATGATTAGCAAATAAATGTTGTAGTATTGTAACTCATAGTTCTGTCATTATATTTTAATTCCAATTGTGCATACGTGTTGTTGTGTACATTGGTGGGGGTTCACTTACACACCAAGGAAAGGAGCAGTCAGGGAGAAAACCTGTACTGAGATAGTCGTCTATACTAATATATTTAGACTTAAAACATCTATCTTAAGCTAACCTTCTCTTTCCTATACCTTGGCGAATATTCAGCACAGTTCATTTCATTTTGTAACGAGCCACTTGGAGCTGTACGTTGGATATTCAGGGCTTAATCTGTAGTTCAGCCATATAGATTTTGTCCCAAGTCAGTTTCTGACTATCTGGGGTTGCTCGCCAGTGAATAAGATTTTCATCTAGCCGGTGGGGCATCCCGACTTATGACAGATTGGGGTCCAGTCCGCGAGCCTGAACCAGGATTCTAGTAATCATAGTGATGCTACTAGACCCTAGACATACGATTTTAAAAGTTAACTCTTGTAATCTTCAGTCATCAAAATAGACTATCATCAGATGTAGCTAATTTTAGTTGAGGAAATTACAGAGTATAGATATAACTTTTCAAAAGTGTATAACAGATAAGAACTTATGAGAAAACTACCTCATCTATCATTTATGGATAAGTATTTTAATTCTTATCATTTAGTGTATCATTCATCATTTAATGATAACTGATCACTTTAATCATATTTACATTGATGTGTTTGATGATTTAACTGCTTGATTGATTGCCATTTTATGCTACTTATGCCATTTTCATTATGACATGTATGCAGTGCATTTTAATATTTATTTAGGTAAATATTAGTATTGATTACTGTGTAGTATATCTCTCACACTTACTTCACTGCGGTCGCCAGAAACTACTTGAATATTACTTTCAGTTGTCTTTCATTGCTGAGGCTAAACTCTACACATTGGTTTAGGTTCTGCTGTCATTGGTTCACTCTTGTCTTTCTAGCTTAGCTCTGAATTTGATAGATACATAGGAGCTTACCATTAGCAAATATGGACTCACCTTCCCAGGATCTAGACTATCTGAAGGCGCGCACAGATTACTTAGAGTCCACGAGAAGGTTAGGCATAATAGAGGGCTTAACAGGAGAACAACTAGAAATATACATCAGAGATGAGATGAGAGAGTGGGACATGGCGGAGGAACAGATGAATAAAACAATTGATGAGTTATTTGAAGCAAAAGAGCGTAGCAAAACTGAAGAAGCAGAGATTAATAAACAGCATATGGAAGTAGTCAATGCAGAGAAGCTAACCTTTCTAGCGGAACATAAGGTAGGAGATATGGATTCTCACCCAACCAGGAAGGAAGGGACATCTTTGCCAACCACCGCGGAATCAGAGTTAGTGGACCGGGAACTACAGGTTCTCATTCGACCCTGTCCTAAACGGAAAAGAGGGAAGAAAAAACGTGCCAAAGGCACTTCAAACAGTCACAAACGTGATAACTGTTTGCACCACGGAAATTGTGGTCTCACTGGTTCGCCAGTACAGGACCTTCAGGAAAACCACTTGACTTCTATGAGAAATGAATCTCGAGAGAAAGAGGAACTGAAGACAACCTTTAATGAGGTCGCAGGCGGAGACCTAGCCGATTCTCACATTCCCTTCTGGTCACAGAATCATGAAGTGGAATTACATCTGACTGAAATAGGGAGGATGGAAGTAACGGAATCCCAGGTGAATTTCATTACTGCAATGCGGGAAGAATCACTAATTATCAGTTCAGATAATTTAACTGGTCCGCCAGTACAAGACTCCCAGGAATCTCATTTTACTTCAACGAGAGGTGAAACTCAAGGAGAAGATGACCTGAGGACATCTTTTAAGGAGGTCGGAGATCGAAAGGTAACCGACTTTATTATTCCCTTCAGCTCAGGAGAGGATGAAGTGGGATTAAATTTGACTGACAGTGGGATGAAGGATGACCCGGAACCCCTTGTGATCTTTGAGGCTGCAGCTCAGGACAAGACACTAGATCTCAGTTCAAATCATTTACCTAGTGTGATGGATTGTGTAGACACCAGCCTATCACAGGATGTACCTCAACTGGACTTAGCCCATGAAAGCATGACCAGAGAGGAACATCCAGACCAGGAAACATTTCCAGTTGTTATCTTACAGTATACCAGTTCGGAGACTCAGGAAACACAGGGAATTGTTAGGAGCCAGAATATGGATTCTGATTTTGTGCAGACAACATTGTCTGTAGTTACTAGCAAAGAAAACTCTTCACACAAGATGGAGGTAGAAACTGCTAGCATCGCTATAGCTGAAGTTATCAGGGAATTCCAGCAACAGGGACCTGAAGTAACAGAAGTCAAGAGTGGTTTGGAATCAACACTCTTAGGACTCAATCTACCCTTCAGTCAGGTCGATTTGATAGGAGTAGATCAGCTATTTGTGGATACTTTATTCAAAAGTAACACCACTTTATCGCCCTGGAGTAACTATGTTGTTTCTCAAGGCAGGACAACTTGGCACACTAAAATTCCACTTTCTAGCACGGTTTTCACACGAAACTCTAATGCAGAGAAACTCAGCCCGTTAACTGATTATCAGGGGAAGAAACCGCGACACCGAGGAGGGAAGATTGTTACGCCCAACTTTGAAGGAGGAAAGCGCCAGTTGAATTTACATCATGGGACCATGATGTGTAACATTATTCCTTTCAAAAGGAAGATATTGATGAATCTGTTCAGAATCTATAATGGATGGAGGAAAATCACGGAGACAAGCTTTGCTGTGGCCAGCTTATGCAAGACCTCACTACAGGTACATCCTCGGCTGAAAGGAGTAAATCACGTGAGTGAATGGTGTAAAACAATTGCTGCCCAGAGGCGTAGAAGAATCCCGTTGATTGTGATCTTTCCCAGAGGGGTAAAATTACAACCTCCTGACAATTACCGGATTTTACCAAGCTATTGCATGG
Organism: Cepaea hortensis; assembly: GCA_963921405.1. Classification (NCBI taxonomy): domain Eukaryota; kingdom Metazoa; phylum Mollusca; class Gastropoda; order Stylommatophora; family Helicidae; genus Cepaea; species Cepaea hortensis. The sequence goes on from OY992882.1 coordinate 40,565,926, forward strand.
AATCCCGGCCGAAAACCAGGTACAAGGATCTATCCAGAGTATCTTTGGGTTATGGAAATGGGACGTCTTTATGCAGGACAACCCACTGCCACAAGGAATATTGGAAACCTTTAAGCAGATACAGAACGGAGAGTGCTTAGGCATGATTCTGGGATGTACGGCGTGCGTTGAAAAAAGATTTCTGGCAGAAACTTTTTTTTTAAGGGGAAAGCTCTGTCGTGAAATGACGCCTTAACATCCCAGAATATTTTTCTCAGTCTCCAAATTTGAGAGGCCAAATTGAGAAAGAATGAATTAATCACGCTACTTCAAGGCTATCTAGTCGTGAGGTAAGATTATTCACAAAATGCCTCTAGCCATGACGTAAGCTTGCAGATGGCAAGTAAAATGGCAACTAGATAATTAGTATACACCTTGGGAAACTGCTGACCCAGACATGCTGAATCAACAATGAACTGGGCCATGGACTGTGTTATTAAAACCGACCAGGCATGACATCTGATAAGCAGGGGTAGAAAATCGCCCAGGTGTGAACAACATTGACCCAGGGAAAGATAATAATAGCCCCAGGGCGGTAAACAAGCCCCGTCCACTCGGACTGGCAGACTCTGCAAGGTGTGAAATCACTGATAAGACTTGGTGGGCTAATGGTTGTCAGACCCACAGGTGTGATGGCCAATTGCAGTGATAAGTGCGATTGCCGTCCGGTGGAGATAGGGGGAATTTATGATGGGAATGCCAAGTAGATAATACGGTCTGCTTGACTCAGCTTAAATAAGGGTCCCTAGCCTATGTTATGTTAGATTAAGTTTGACTTCAGAACAGGTGAGAAGAGAGAGTAAATGTAGATTTCTTAGTAACTAAGTATTTTAGGTGTATGTACTGAATTTCAGTCTATATCTGATCTAGGTTATTGCAAGAACTATCATTGTCATAGGTTACTTGAGTGGTCTTTCTGAGTTCTGTGTTCAATATAATTGTGCTGTAAGTGCTACTCTTCTGAGAAGTAGAAACTTATGGAAGGCAGGTCTTGTCTAGATATACTTGAGGTATCGTAGCAGATGCTTGCCATTTCTTTGTAAACTAGACTAGTCTCTTTTTGGTGTGTGCATTTGTTGTACAGATTATAGTCAACTGACTATTTATTTAATTCTTACAACAGCAGTAACTGAGTTGTGATTAAACCGGGCAGCTCAGCAAATATGGCTGGTCTGTTTGGTCACTTCAATTAGACTTGTTGTATATCTCATTTTGTAGCTATACAATATTAGTACTCATTAATAATGCCTGATGCTATTATGTGAGTATCATTAGATGTCTATCTTGAAGTAATATAATGTTTACGGATATGTTGGATGTATGTATGTGTAATTTCATATGAATATACGATGCTAGGAATATGCTTCGTACATATTCTTTTTGTGTATATACATCTCATTTCATATACCTACAAACTAACTAGTGCATTATGCTATTATGTTAAAGTATCATAATATGTCTAGTTTAATTAATGTTGTATGTGTATTTCATGTTTGGTATTGTCACACGTTTCTCTTGATGATAATATCACGAAGTTCTCACGATGATACTGTTCATGATATTGATGATAAGTTTTGTGTGATGGTCGTTGTCTAGGTAACGATGTTCATGGTGTGTCAATGGAGATATCTGTCTTGCAATGTAACTCACCCCCGCAGTGCATATTCACCAGGCATTAAACAAGATTCCGTTGGCGCACATAATCCTTTATTACAAAAATAAGACGGACAAACGGAACAGGTTTATACATCCAGGAACATAACGTAATCCATAGAATAGAAATATCCTCCTCACAATTTAACCAGCACACATCAATGCCTTCTCACGGCTGGCTTCTAATCTCAATCCACAAGACAGGTAATCCAGCTACTATCCACGGCTGGGTCTCCCACAATACAACCCACACATTGGGTTGGAGCCACTGCTCAACTATAGAACCCACTCTGGGTTTAGGCCCACACTCAATACAGAACCCACTCTGGGTTCAGGCCTGTCTTCACCACTCGAAGAACAACACAACACGGAGCTCTCTCTTAAACGACCTGACCCGCAGTCGGTCTCTTCTCTCACTGACTTTTCAGTCTCTTGACTTCACACAACACACCACTCTCTTTCGACCCACCCCCCCCCCCCCCTGGGGATTTCCACTCGTATCCGCCCCATTATTTCTGAGGGTTGATTGTTTTCCTCGTAGCCAGGTCAGTCAATTTACTGTCTCCCCCTCTCATCTCCATTCTTCCTCCTGCCCGGTCACTCAACTCCATGTCAGTGACCCAGGCTTATGTCAGGTATATTGATTTGTCATATGCAAACCTACCAATATGAAGTGTTATGCTATTTTTGCGCATTGGCACATTGGCCAATGATTGTGTTGGAAGCAGAGGTGTAATGGTACAGACATTACCCACAATTGGTAGTATAGGGTATATGGTGCTAAACTTTCTCAGTGTATTGTGGGCGTGCGTCCACGGTAATGCATGGAAACCTGGCACAGCTACTTGTCACGGCTTGCAAGCCCGGATGATCAGGCATTGTTATAATACCCTTACCAACCCTGTGAGCTGCTAAACTAACATTGGAAGGAGCGGCTGTACGACACAGAATTTCTGTATTAGCGACATGGACATGGGGCGGCAGAAATGTAATCATTACAGGCGTGTGAGACAATTGAAAAGCCCGTCCCAGACTAAAGACAGTAGGGAGAAGGAGGATGGTGAACGCAGTCGTGCTGAAAGATAAACTTGGCCAGACTGGTCATTGTATATGTTTGTGTTATGATATGTTTTAATTAGGATTGCGCTGATGTAGAACTGATATAACACATTCTTGACTTTCTTTCAAGCTCTCACAAGGAGCCCTATGTTATAGATCTCAAGACTAGAGACTACTGACTAGGAGTGTCAGGACTGACAGGATCTCAGAATACCGGCAAGCTGTTCTTTTTCTTTTGTTGTCTACTGGAGAGTGGGGATCTGGACCACAGATCCAGATAGATGGAGTAACAAGTAAAGTTACGTAATGTTTGTCATCAATATCAATATGTATATGATTTCATCATCCTCATATTGACAATCATCCAATGTCTATTGTTATGATTAGCAAATAAATGTTGTAGTATTGTAACTCATAGTTCTGTCATTATATTTTAATTCCAATTGTGCATACGTGTTGTTGTGTACATTGGTGGGGGTTCACTTACACACCAAGGAAAGGAGCAGTCAGGGAGAAAACCTGTACTGAGATAGTCGTCTATACTAATATATTTAGACTTAAAACATCTATCTTAAGCTAACCTTCTCTTTCCTATACCTTGGCGAATATTCAGCACAGTTCATTTCATTTTGTAACGAGCCACTTGGAGCTGTACGTTGGATATTCAGGGCTTAATCTGTAGTTCAGCCATATAGATTTTGTCCCAAGTCAGTTTCTGACTATCTGGGGTTGCTCGCCAGTGAATAAGATTTTCATCTAGCCGGTGGGGCATCCCGACTTATGACAGATTGGGGTCCAGTCCGCGAGCCTGAACCAGGATTCTAGTAATCATAGTGATGCTACTAGACCCTAGACATACGATTTTAAAAGTTAACTCTTGTAATCTTCAGTCATCAAAATAGACTATCATCAGATGTAGCTAATTTTAGTTGAGGAAATTACAGAGTATAGATATAACTTTTCAAAAGTGTATAACAGATAAGAACTTATGAGAAAACTACCTCATCTATCATTTATGGATAAGTATTTTAATTCTTATCATTTAGTGTATCATTCATCATTTAATGATAACTGATCACTTTAATCATATTTACATTGATGTGTTTGATGATTTAACTGCTTGATTGATTGCCATTTTATGCTACTTATGCCATTTTCATTATGACATGTATGCAGTGCATTTTAATATTTATTTAGGTAAATATTAGTATTGATTACTGTGTAGTATATCTCTCACACTTACTTCACTGCGGTCGCCAGAAACTACTTGAATATTACTTTCAGTTGTCTTTCATTGCTGAGGCTAAACTCTACACATTGGTTTAGGTTCTGCTGTCATTGGTTCACTCTTGTCTTTCTAGCTTAGCTCTGAATTTGATAGATACATAGGAGCTTACCATTAGCAAATATGGACTCACCTTCCCAGGATCTAGACTATCTGAAGGCGCGCACAGATTACTTAGAGTCCACGAGAAGGTTAGGCATAATAGAGGGCTTAACAGGAGAACAACTAGAAATATACATCAGAGATGAGATGAGAGAGTGGGACATGGCGGAGGAACAGATGAATAAAACAATTGATGAGTTATTTGAAGCAAAAGAGCGTAGCAAAACTGAAGAAGCAGAGATTAATAAACAGCATATGGAAGTAGTCAATGCAGAGAAGCTAACCTTTCTAGCGGAACATAAGGTAGGAGATATGGATTCTCACCCAACCAGGAAGGAAGGGACATCTTTGCCAACCACCGCGGAATCAGAGTTAGTGGACCGGGAACTACAGGTTCTCATTCGACCCTGTCCTAAACGGAAAAGAGGGAAGAAAAAACGTGCCAAAGGCACTTCAAACAGTCACAAACGTGATAACTGTTTGCACCACGGAAATTGTGGTCTCACTGGTTCGCCAGTACAGGACCTTCAGGAAAACCACTTGACTTCTATGAGAAATGAATCTCGAGAGAAAGAGGAACTGAAGACAACCTTTAATGAGGTCGCAGGCGGAGACCTAGCCGATTCTCACATTCCCTTCTGGTCACAGAATCATGAAGTGGAATTACATCTGACTGAAATAGGGAGGATGGAAGTAACGGAATCCCAGGTGAATTTCATTACTGCAATGCGGGAAGAATCACTAATTATCAGTTCAGATAATTTAACTGGTCCGCCAGTACAAGACTCCCAGGAATCTCATTTTACTTCAACGAGAGGTGAAACTCAAGGAGAAGATGACCTGAGGACATCTTTTAAGGAGGTCGGAGATCGAAAGGTAACCGACTTTATTATTCCCTTCAGCTCAGGAGAGGATGAAGTGGGATTAAATTTGACTGACAGTGGGATGAAGGATGACCCGGAACCCCTTGTGATCTTTGAGGCTGCAGCTCAGGACAAGACACTAGATCTCAGTTCAAATCATTTACCTAGTGTGATGGATTGTGTAGACACCAGCCTATCACAGGATGTACCTCAACTGGACTTAGCCCATGAAAGCATGACCAGAGAGGAACATCCAGACCAGGAAACATTTCCAGTTGTTATCTTACAGTATACCAGTTCGGAGACTCAGGAAACACAGGGAATTGTTAGGAGCCAGAATATGGATTCTGATTTTGTGCAGACAACATTGTCTGTAGTTACTAGCAAAGAAAACTCTTCACACAAGATGGAGGTAGAAACTGCTAGCATCGCTATAGCTGAAGTTATCAGGGAATTCCAGCAACAGGGACCTGAAGTAACAGAAGTCAAGAGTGGTTTGGAATCAACACTCTTAGGACTCAATCTACCCTTCAGTCAGGTCGATTTGATAGGAGTAGATCAGCTATTTGTGGATACTTTATTCAAAAGTAACACCACTTTATCGCCCTGGAGTAACTATGTTGTTTCTCAAGGCAGGACAACTTGGCACACTAAAATTCCACTTTCTAGCACGGTTTTCACACGAAACTCTAATGCAGAGAAACTCAGCCCGTTAACTGATTATCAGGGGAAGAAACCGCGACACCGAGGAGGGAAGATTGTTACGCCCAACTTTGAAGGAGGAAAGCGCCAGTTGAATTTACATCATGGGACCATGATGTGTAACATTATTCCTTTCAAAAGGAAGATATTGATGAATCTGTTCAGAATCTATAATGGATGGAGGAAAATCACGGAGACAAGCTTTGCTGTGGCCAGCTTATGCAAGACCTCACTACGGGTACATCCTCGGCTGAAAGGAGTAAATCACGTGAGTGAATGGTGTAAAACAATTGCTGCCCAGAGGCGTAGAAGAATCCCGTTGATTGTGATCTTTCCCAGAGGGGTAAAATTACAACCTCCTGACAATTACCGGATTTTATCAAGCTATTGCATGGAATCCCGGCCGAAAACCAGGTACAAGGATCTATCCAGAGTATCTTTGGGTTATGGAAATGGGACGTCTTTATGCAGGACAACCCACTGCCACAAGGAATATTGGAAACCTTTAAGCAGATACAGAACGGAGAGTGCTTAGGCATTATTCTGGGATGTACGGCGTGCGTTGAAAAAAGATTTCTGGCAGAAACTTTTTTTTTAAGGGGAAAGCTCTGTCGTGAAATGACGCCTTAACATCCCAGAATATTTTTCTCAGTCTCCAAATTTGAGAGGCCAAATTGAGAAAGAATGAATTAATCACGCTACTTCAAGGCTATCTAGTCGTGAGGTAAGATTATTCACAAAATGCCTCTAGCCATGACGTAAGCTTGCAGATGGCAAGTAAAATGGCAACTAGATAATTAGTATACACCTTGGGAAACTGCTGACCCAGACATGCTGAATCAACAATGAACTGGGCCATGGACTGTGTTATTAAAACCGACCAGGCATGACATCTGATAAGCAGGGGTAGAAAATCGCCCAGGTGTGAACAACATTGACCCAGGGAAAGATAATAATAGCCCCAGGGCGGTAAACAAGCAAGGTGTGAAATCACTGATAAGACTTGGTGGGCTAATGGTTGTCAGACCCACAGGTGTGATGGCCAATTGCAGTGATAAGTGCGATTGCCGTCCGGTGGAGATAGGGGGAATTTATGATGGGAATGCCAAGTAGATAATACGGTCTGCTTGACTCAGCTTAAATAAGGGTCCCTAGCCTATGTTATGTTAGATTAAGTTTGACTTCAGAACAGGTGAGAAGAGAGAGTAAATGTAGATTTCTTAGTAACTAAGTATTTTAGGTGTATGTACTGAATTTCAGTCTATATCTGATCTAGGTTATTGCAAGAACTATCATTGTCATAGGTTACTTGAGTGGTCTTTCTGAGTTCTGTGTTCAATATAATTGTGCTGTAAGTGCTACTCTTCTGAGAAGTAGAAACTTATGGAAGGCAGGTCTTGTCTAGATATACTTGAGGTATCGTAGCAGATGCTTGCCATTTCTTTGTAAACTAGACTAGTCTCTTTTTGGTGTGTGCATTTGTTGTACAGATTATAGTCAACTGACTATTTATTTAATTCTTACAACAGCAGTAACTGAGTTGTGATTAAACCGGGCAGCTCAGCAAATATGGCTGGTCTGTTTGGTCACTTCAATTAGACTTGTTGTATATCTCATTTTGTAGCTATACAATATTAGTACTCATTAATAATGCCTGATGCTATTATGTGAGTATCATTAGATGTCTATCTTGAAGTAATATAATGTTTACGGATATGTTGGATGTATGTATGTGTAATTTCATATGAATATACGATGCTAGGAATATGCTTCGTACATATTCTTTTTGTGTATATACATCTCATTTCATATACCTACAAACTAACTAGTGCATTATGCTATTATGTTAAAGTATCATAATATGTCTAGTTTAATTAATGTTGTATGTGTATTTCATGTTTGGTATATTGATTTGTCATATGCAAACCTACCAATATGAAGTGTTATGCTATTTTTGCGCATTGGCACATTGGCCAATGATTGTGTTGGAAGCAGAGGTGTAATGGTACAGACATTACCCACAATTGGTAGTATAGGGTATATGGTGCTAAACTTTCTCAGTGTATTGTGGGCGTGCGTCCACGGTAATGCATGGAAACCTGGCACAGCTACTTGTCACGGCTTGCAAGCCCGGATGATCAGGCATTGTTATAATACCCTTACCAACCCTGTGAGCTGCTAAACTAACATTGGAAGGAGCGGCTGTACGACACAGAATTTCTGTATTAGCGACATGGACATGGGGCGGCAGAAATGTAATCATTACAGGCGTGTGAGACAATTGAAAAGCCCGTCCCAGACTAAAGACAGTAGGGAGAAGGAGGATGGTGAACGCAGTCGTGCTGAAAGATAAACTTGGCCAGACTGGTCATTGTATATGTTTGTGTTATGATATGTTTTAATTAGGATTGCGCTGATGTAGAACTGATATAACACATTCTTGACTTTCTTTCAAGCTCTCACAAGGAGCCCTATGTTATAGATCTCAAGACTAGAGACTACTGACTAGGAGTGTCAGGACTGACAGGATCTCAGAATACCGGCAAGCTGTTCTTTTTCTTTTGTTGTCTACTGGAGAGTGGGGATCTGGACCACAGATCCAGATAGATGGAGTAACAAGTAAAGTTACGTAATGTTTGTCATCAATATCAATATGTATATGATTTCATCATCCTCATATTGACAATCATCCAATGTCTATTGTTATGATTAGCAAATAAATGTTGTAGTATTGTAACTCATAGTTCTGTCATTATATTTTAATTCCAATTGTGCATACGTGTTGTTGTGTACATTGGTGGGGGTTCACTTACACACCAAGGAAAGGAGCAGTCAGGGAGAAAACCTGTACTGAGATAGTCGTCTATACTAATATATTTAGACTTAAAACATCTATCTTAAGCTAACCTTCTCTTTCCTATACCTTGGCGAATATTCAGCACAGTTCATTTCATTTTGTAACGAGCCACTTGGAGCTGTACGTTGGATATTCAGGGCTTAATCTGTAGTTCAGCCATATAGATTTTGTCCCAAGTCAGTTTCTGACTATCTGGGGTTGCTCGCCAGTGAATAAGATTTTCATCTAGCCGGTGGGGCATCCCGACTTATGACAGATTGGGGTCCAGTCCGCGAGCCTCAACCAGGATTCTAGTAATCATAGTGATGCTACTAGACCCTAGACATACGATTTTAAAAGTTAACTCTTGTAATCTTCAGTCATCAAAATAGACTATCATCAGATGTAGCTAATTTTAGTTGAGGAAATTACAGAGTATAGATATAACTTTTCAAAAGTGTATAACAGATAAGAACTTATGAGAAAACTACCTCATCTATCATTTATGGATAAGTATTTTAATTCTTATCATTTAGTGTATCATTCATCATTTAATGATAACTGATCACTTTAATCATATTTACATTGATGTGTTTGATGATTTAACTGCTTGATTGATTGCCATTTTATGCTACTTATGCCATTTTCATTATGACATGTATGCAGTGCATTTTAATATTTATTTAGGTAAATATTAGTATTGATTACTGTGTAGTATATCTCTCACACTTACTTCACTGCGGTCGCCAGAAACTACTTGAATATTACTTTCAGTTGTCTTTCATTGCTGAGGCTAAACTCTACACATTGGTTTAGGTTCTGCTGTCATTGGTTCACTCTTGTCTTTCTAGCTTAGCTCTGAATTTGATAGATACATAGGAGCTTACCATTAGCAAATATGGACTCACCTTCCCAGGATCTAGACTATCTGAAGGCGCGCACAGATTACTTAGAGTCCACGAGAAGGTTAGGCATAATAGAGGGCTTAACAGGAGAACAACTAGAAATATACATCAGAGATGAGATGAGAGAGTGGGACATGGCGGAGGAACAGATGAATAAAACAATTGATGAGTTATTTGAAGCAAAAGAGCGTAGCAAAACTGAAGAAGCAGAGATTAATAAACAGCATATGGAAGTAGTCAATGCAGAGAAGCTAACCTTTCTAGCGGAACATAAGGTAGGAGATATGGATTCTCACCCAACCAGGAAGGAAGGGACATCTTTGCCAACCACCGCGGAATCAGAGTTAGTGGACCGGGAACTACAGGTTCTCATTCGACCCTGTCCTAAACGGAAAAGAGGGAAGAAAAAACGTGCCAAAGGCACTTCAAACAGTCACAAACGTGATAACTGTTTGCACCACGGAAATTGTGGTCTCACTGGTTCGCCAGTACAGGACCTTCAGGAAAACCACTTGACTTCTATGAGAAATGAATCTCGAGAGAAAGAGGAACTGAAGACAACCTTTAATGAGGTCGCAGGCGGAGACCTAGCCGATTCTCACATTCCCTTCTGGTCACAGAATCATGAAGTGGAATTACATCTGACTGAAATAGGGAGGATGGAAGTAACGGAATCCCAGGTGAATTTCATTACTGCAATGCGGGAAGAATCACTAATTATCAGTTCAGATAATTTAACTGGTCCGCCAGTACAAGACTCCCAGGAATCTCATTTTACTTCAACGAGAGGTGAAACTCAAGGAGAAGATGACCTGAGGACATCTTTTAAGGAGGTCGGAGATCGAAAGGTAACCGACTTTATTATTCCCTTCAGCTCAGGAGAGGATGAAGTGGGATTAAATTTGACTGACAGTGGGATGAAGGATGACCCGGAACCCCTTGTGATCTTTGAGGCTGCAGCTCAGGACAAGACACTAGATCTCAGTTCAAATCATTTACCTAGTGTGATGGATTGTGTAGACACCAGCCTATCACAGGATGTACCTCAACTGGACTTAGCCCATGAAAGCATGACCAGAGAGGAACATCCAGACCAGGAAACATTTCCAGTTGTTATCTTACAGTATACCAGTTCGGAGACTCAGGAAACACAGGGAATTGTTAGGAGCCAGAATATGGATTCTGATTTTGTGCAGACAACATTGTCTGTAGTTACTAGCAAAGAAAACTCTTCACACAAGATGGAGGTAGAAACTGCTAGCATCGCTATAGCTGAAGTTATCAGGGAATTCCAGCAACAGGGACCTGAAGTAACAGAAGTCAAGAGTGGTTTGGAATCAACACTCTTAGGACTCAATCTACCCTTCAGTCAGGTCGATTTGATAGGAGTAGATCAGCTATTTGTGGATACTTTATTCAAAAGTAACACCACTTTATCGCCCTGGAGTAACTATGTTGTTTCTCAAGGCAGGACAACTTGGCACACTAAAATTCCACTTTCTAGCACGGTTTTCACACGAAACTCTAATGCAGAGAAACTCAGCCCGTTAACTGATTATCAGGGGAAGAAACCGCGACACCGAGGAGGGAAGATTGTTACGCCCAACTTTGAAGGAGGAAAGCGCCAGTTGAATTTACATCATGGGACCATGATGTGTAACATTATTCCTTTCAAAAGGAAGATATTGATGAATCTGTTCAGAATCTATAATGGATGGAGGAAAATCACGGAGACAAGCTTTGCTGTGGCCAGCTTATGCAAGACCTCACTGCAGGTACATCCTCGGCTGAAAGGAGTAAATCACGTGAGTGAATGGTGTAAAACAATTGCTGCCCAGAGGCGTAGAAGAATCCCGTTGATTGTGATCTTTCCCAGAGGGGTAAAATTACAACCTCCTGACAATTACCGGATTTTACCAAGCTATTGCATGGAATCCCGGCCGAAAACCAGGTACAAGGATCTATCCAGAGTATCTTTGGGTTATGGAAATGGGACGTCTTTATGCAGGACAACCCACTGCCACAAGGAATATTGGAAACCTTTAAGCAGATACAGAACGGAGAGTGCTTAGGCATTATTCTGGGATGTACGGCGTGCGTTGAAAAAAGATTTCTGGCAGAAACTTTTTTGTTAAGGGGAAAGCTCTGTCGTGAAATGACGCCTTAACATCCCAGAATATTTTTCTCAGTCTCCAAATTTGAGAGGCCAAATTGAGAAAGAATGAATTAATCACGCTACTTCAAGGCTATCTAGTCGTGAGGTAAGATTATTCACAAAATGCCTCTAGCCATGACGTAAGCTTGCAGATGGCAAGTAAAATGGCAACTAGATAATTAGTATACACCTTGGGAAACTGCTGACCCAGACATGCTGAATCAACAATGAACTGGGCCATGGACTGTGTTATTAAAACCGACCAGGCATGACATCTGATAAGCAGGGGTAGAAAATCGCCCAGGTGTGAACAACATTGACCCAGGGAAAGATAATAATAGCCCCAGGGCGGTAAACAAGCCCCGTCCACTCGGACTGGCAGACTCTGCAAGGTGTGAAATCACTGATAAGACTTGGTGGGCTAATGGTTGTCAGACCCACAGGTGTGATGGCCAATTGCAGTGATAAGTGCGATTGCCGTCCGGTGGAGATAGGGGGAATTTATGATGGGAATGCCAAGTAGATAATACGGTCTGCTTGACTCAGCTTAAATAAGGGTCCCTAGCCTATGTTATGTTAGATTAAGTTTGACTTCAGAACAGGTGAGAAGAGAGAGTAAATGTAGATTTCTTAGTAACTAAGTATTTTAGGTGTATGTACTGAATTTCAGTCTATATCTGATCTAGGTTATTGCAAGAACTATCATTGTCATAGGTTACTTGAGTGGTCTTTCTGAGTTCTGTGTTCAATATAATTGTGCTGTAAGTGCTACTCTTCTGAGAAGTAGAAACTTATGGAAGGCAGGTCTTGTCTAGATATACTTGAGGTATCGTAGCAGATGCTTGCCATTTCTTTGTAAACTAGACTAGTCTCTTTTTGGTGTGTGCATTTGTTGTACAGATTATAGTCAACTGACTATTTATTTAATTCTTACAACAGCAGTAACTGAGTTGTGATTAAACCGGGCAGCTCAGCAAATATGGCTGGTCTGTTTGGTCACTTCAATTAGACTTGTTGTATATCTCATTTTGTAGCTATACAATATTAGTACTCATTAATAATGCCTGATGCTATTATGTGAGTATCATTAGATGTCTATCTTGAAGTAATATAATGTTTACGGATATGTTGGATGTATGTATGTGTAATTTCATATGAATATACGATGCTAGGAATATGCTTCGTACATATTCTTTTTGTGTATATACATCTCATTTCATATACCTACAAACTAACTAGTGCATTATGCTATTATGTTAAAGTATCATAATATGTCTAGTTTAATTAATGTTGTATGTGTATTTCATGTTTGGTATTGTCACACGTTTCTCTTGATGATAATATCACGAAGTTCTCACGATGATACTGTTCATGATATTGATGATAAGTTTTGTGTGATGGTCGTTGTCTAGGTAACGATGTTCATGGTGTGTCAATGGAGATATCTGTCTTGCAATGTAACTCACCCCCGCAGTGCATATTCACCAGGCATTAAACAAGATTCCGTTGGCGCACATAATCCTTTATTACAAAAATAAGACGGACAAACGGAACAGGTTTATACATCCAGGAACATAACGTAATCCATAGAATAGAAATATCCTCCTCACAATTTAACCAGCACACATCAATGCCTTCTCACGGCTGGCTTCTAATCTCAATCCACAAGACAGGTAATCCAGCTACTATCCACGGCTGGGTCTCCCACAATACAACCCACACATTGGGTTGGAGCCACTGCTCAACTATAGAACCCACTCTGGGTTTAGGCCCACACTCAATACAGAACCCACTCTGGGTTCAGGCCTGTCTTCACCACTCGAAGAACAACACAACACGGAGCTCTCTCTTAAACGACCTGACCCGCAGTCGGTCTCTTCTCTCACTGACTTTTCAGTCTCTTGACTTCACACAACACACCACTCTCTTTCGACCCATCCCCCCCTGGGGATTTCCACTCGTATCCGCCCCATTATTTCTGAGGGTTGATTGTTTTCCTCGTAGCCAGGTCAGTCAATTTACTGTCTCCCCCTCTCATCTCCATTCTTCCTCCTGCCCGGTCACTCAACTCCATGTCAGTGACCCAGGCTTATGTCATTACCCCCCTCTTAAAAGAAAACTTCGTTTTCAAATATTGGGAGACTAAAACTTACTAAACATGTGACCCAGACATATAGCCTGGGTAGCCCTAAGTATGGCTGCACCTTACTCTAGCTACCACACTACATAATACATCAAATGCTCATAGTACACTCCTATATTCATCACACATAAATACAACCATCTATCTTGTGTATCAATGCATGAACTAATACATCACATCATAATAATAATACATCATAGAAAAGCATTATACTTATGTACCCACAGGTCTCTTACTACTTCACGACCCCACAATACTATTTGTGTACCGACCCTATATCAGGTGGTTCTGTTCTTGCATTAACCCACCTCTGATTCCTGTCGATGCTGTGTCTACCTTTCATGTACCCATGACTCATGGTACCTCTACAATTACAACATCTGTTTGCTATCCCTAGCCCTGGGTCAGTAATGTCGCGAAAACTCTTTTGACCTGACTCAACTTTCCTATCTGCATATTGCACCGTTACACTTGAGTCTCTGTTTAGTCTGAGCTCTTTATTCAATCTTGGCCCATATACCTGGCACCTTGCTTTCTGCTGCATACGCCTTTTGCCTATGTGCCCTGCACATGCACTATCCTGAGCTGTTCTAGTATATCGGTCTCTATGTGCTAAAGGTACTGCTCCTTGCCCACGTGCAGTTCTACTATCTGAAAACCTGCGAGTGAGAACATTGTTCTTCCTCTCGAAGCACCATCTACCTTTCTTTGACTGCCTATGTTCTACTCTCCTACACCCTTGGGAACATTTGTTCAGAGTAGTATCTTGTCTTTGGGAGTCACTAGCACTATATTTGGGATCCATTCTCATCTGCTCAGCTGTCCTATCCTTGTCCTGAGTTCCTGTGTCTACTTCAAGTGCCTCTTCTACCTCAGCTATACTCTCTAATTTAGGTTCTCTTGTGGTAACTACCTCGTTACTGCTTACACTATATTTTTGGTCCCAATAAGCTACTTCCTCTTCTGTACAATCTTTAACTCCTATAACATTTCCTATGATCAAATCAGCTACTGGTGAGTCCAAAACACACGCTGTCACTCTTCCAGTGATATATGGTGTTTTTACTGTTATTATGGCTACTGGGTAGAACTCTACTGTGCCGTTGAATGTTATGCATCTAATCTTTTTCCCTGTATAATCCGAGGGATCTATTAAACTTCTCCTCACTCCGATAGACGTACATCCGGAATCCCTAATTGTTAATGCTGGTCTATCATTGACGAATCCCTGATGCAGCTTCAAGCTTCCTCCTTCATGTACTGCTGATCCTGCTTTCACTGTATGACCACATATTAGGACTGGCTGACTGTCTTTTTCAAAAAGAGGTTTGCACCCACTACAATCTTCATTGTTCAGCGTCTCAATTACTTGCGCTGCATTTGAGTGCTCTGTTTCTCTCATTCTACATTGATGGCTGAAATGCCCCTTCCTACCACATTTGAAACAAGTGATCTCCTTCCTTGCATTACTTGTCGGCTCACTGGCTGGCTGTACGTCACACTCCGCTGCCTTGTGTCTCCAGCTCCCACAATTCCAACATCCGGCATAATTCGGACGTCTCTGAAAATTCCCTCTTCTATATGGGTACCGTCCTACTCTACCAACATTGTTTCCTCGGAAACCATTATCTTGAAGTTCTTGCTGCTCACCTTTCTGTGCTGAATCCACACTTTTCGCCCTTGGTCTGATAACTGGATTCTGGTTCTGTTTAGTGTACGCTGCACAGACTATTTCCTCACTCATTAGTTTCCCAATAGATACGTTAGGATGTGCAGTCATGTAGTTTTGCCCTAACTGAGACATTGTGTCTATGTCCTTTGGCTTCCGTTCCTCAAAGAACGCCACTAAATTAGAATTGCATGCAGATACTACCTTGTCTCTTAACATTAGATCTACTAATTTATTAAAATCTTTCCCTACTTCTGCAAGCTCCATCCATTTGTTAAATGTATTCTTTACAGTGTTAACAAAATCTGTGAAATCTTGATTTGTCTCTGGCCCTAACTGTCTAAACTTTGTTCTATATCCATGTTCAGTGAGTTGGAACTTAGTCAGCAAACGTTGACGTAAGATAGTGTAGTTGTTCCTTTCTTCTACAGGTAAATTGAACATGGTGTCTAGTGCCTTGCCCGTAAGCAGCTCCCCTAGTCTAATAGCATACTGTTCTTCGGGGATGCCTAACACTTTCGCACTTGCTTGAAATCTGTCCAAATAAGATTCAAGGTTGTCTCGGTCCGTAAAGTATGGCAGTTTTAATCTCTGTGACGACTGCGAAGGTTTTCCGCTTTCCTCACTTTGACCCTTTGAAGATAGTTCTAGTTTTCTGAGAGCAATTTCAGCTTCCATCTTAATCTTCTCTTTCTCAATTTCCACCGCATTTGTGTGTTTTAACTTTTCAAGTTCCATTTGTGTCTCCCTCTCTTCCTGTAGACGCTTGTTTTCTATTTCAGCTAGTTTTACTTGTGTCTCTTCCTGTAGACGCTTGTTTTCTATCTCAGCTAACTTTACTTCCTGTAGACGTTTGTTTTCCATTTCAGCTAGTTTTACTTGTGTCTCTTTCTCTTCCTGTAGACGCTTTGCCTCGCGTTCATTATGCCTCTCCTCTCTTTCCGTCTGTTTTTGTTCTTTTGCTTCGGCATACTCCTGTAACTCTTTACCCTTCAGGCCTATTCTTTCACCTGCTTCAATATAATCCATCAAAGTAGGCATCTTGTACTTGTGGACACGTTGCTGTCTGTCAGCCAACTATAAATGTAAAGACTCTGCTACTAGTCCTTTGTGTGCCTTCAATACGTACACTACCCCTCCTTGTGCACGTAACTTCGTAGTGCTAAAATATCACTCTGTACTCACCCAGTCACTCTATAAGCACTAGGTAGTGAAGGGGGGAAGTATCACCTATACTCCCTTATATCTATATATCTATGACCAAAAGTTCATAAAGTCCCTGAAAATATTGTTAAACATACATATAAATACATATACAAACAAATGGATGATAACACTAAGTGATGACTATCCAACGCTAGACTTCACAAGCTGAGTACACGGAGACGATGATGACACAGAAATAAACCATAGTAACAACCACAAGCTTGTGTAGAGACATCCACAGTGCGCGTAAAATAAAAATATAAATTGACCAAGACCACTAGACAGCAGAAATGACGAAAGATCACAATAAAAACATATATCCGAACACAACAAATATTATATGTAAATATAACGAAAAGAAAGAGAGAAAGAAAAAGAATATATACTGAAAATATACACAGATCTGACGTCAGACAACTCGGCTCTAGATATTGGTTAAGACTATTTCAATGCCCCTGCACGATACGTCAACTCATTAACGTTTTTCTTACAAAAATATCGTAAGCACCAGAAAGACAAATAAATTATTGTGCTGTATCCCGACTCTCGAGAAACACCCCAAAAAATCCCCTACTCTTGACAAACACTGGACCACATACAAGTAACAGCTTAACAACCGAAAACAATATTTATAAGACAATGAGCAGCAAACAGAATGTCCACATCGTTGGCCGATAAATATGTGCCCACTAATCCGTCGCCAAAAGTTCTTTTTATTCAATGTCTACGACGCTAGATTTCAAACCGACTTCTTGTTTTGTTGAGTGGTTATTGAATTCACGTGGTGATCAAACGTTCCAACTGTCGACAAAAGTTGAAGATGATAGTGATATCCGTAACGTTATTGTACTTTCTCTGTACGTGGTAATAATCCAAAGTGTTCTTTCGATTTGTTGTTACTCTCTTTGCGGAGATGGCGCTTCGCTGTATCATATATGTTATAGATTCACCAAAAGAAAAGACCAAAATAATGGCAATAAATGTTCAACGCTTTCACTCTGTACAGTCAGTTCTTTTTGGCAACTGTATGTAACTATGTTCGCGGAGATGCCACGTCATCAATCGTTGACAAAATGTTTGCTGATTATAAGGTAATGAACACAAAGGGCTTTTAACAAAGCCGAACATAAAGTCTTGTTTCACACAAAAACAGCTTGTTTATCCAGTTCCACTATGGAACATCTCAGTAACTTTCCACTGTCCACGGCCTTGGCCTTGCCGGACACCTCAATTTCTCTTTATCTCTCAGTGAAAAATTCCTCCGTAAAACAGTTTTCACACAAACTTGACAGCCCCACCCGGCTGCGGTATTAACTTCGTGGAAAATCACACTTTCCACTGCTGCCCTAGCACGGCTGTGGTGGGTGTTAACGTAACTTTCCCCTCGTACCTGGACGCTGGTGTCTCCACCCGTCCTATTTACTGCGTCGAAAAATCTTGACCAGTCAACTTGCAACAACACAGTGCGCTTGCCTTCAGCACACACACACCAAATATCCCACCACACACAGGATGTTGAGACGAAATTACTCGCTGTCTTCAATCTTTGGTTCAATCCTGTCAAACACACACACTCCAGGACTGACCGCACTTGTTGCAACCACCGTTTTGTCCCCTCGACATTTCCTCTTTGCTGTCCGTTACCAAACACCCCTGCTACTGCAATCGACTTTCCCAGTCGATTTTTTTTTTCTGCGTTAATTCTTCTGGGGTGCCCGCTAGCGTCGCAATGACGTGTGCTGACTGTCGTTAATTTACCTGTAGTATGACCTTCACTTGAACTGTCTGCTAGCTGGTGATTTCCGCCGCGTACCCTCCCCGCGCGCTGACAGTTTTTTCTTCGATGTGGCGTCTTACACACACAACAGAATTGCTGTTACTCTCTTGACGCAGTACTGTATAAATTGATGGAACGAAGTCACAGATAATACCTCCTCTCTTTCAGCGAAGAGCCCACAGATACTCCTTACTAAGTGACGAGCGCCCAGATGTCACACGTTTCTCTTGATGATAATATCACGAAGTTCTCACGATGATACTGTTCATGATATTGATGATAAGTTTTGTGTGATGGTCGTTGTCTAGGTAACGATGTTCATGGTGTGTCAATGGAGATATCTGTCTTGCAATGTAACTCACCCCCGCAGTGCATATTCACCAGGCATTAAACAAGATTCCGTTGGCGCACATAATCCTTTATTACAAAAATAAGACGGACAAACGGAACAGGTTTATACATCCAGGAACATAACGTAATCCATAGAATAGAAATATCCTCCTCACAATTTAACCAGCACACATCAATGCCTTCTCACGGCTGGCTTCTAATCTCAATCCACAAGACAGGTAATCCAGCTACTATCCACGGCTGGGTCTCCCACAATACAACCCACACATTGGGTTGGAGCCACTGCTCAACTATAGAACCCACTCTGGGTTTAGGCCCACACTCAATACAGAACCCACTCTGGGTTCAGGCCTGTCTTCACCACTCGAAGAACAACACAACACGGAGCTCTCTCTTAAACGACCTGACCCGCAGTCGGTCTCTTCTCTCACTGACTTTTCAGTCTCTTGACTTCACACAACACACCACTCTCTTTCGACCCACCCCCCCCCCCCTGGGGATTTCCACTCGTATCCGCCCCATTATTTCTGAGGGTTGATTGTTTTCCTCGTAGCCAGGTCAGTCAATTTACTGTCTCCCCCTCTCATCTCCATTCTTCCTCCTGCCCGGTCACTCAACTCCATGTCAGTGACCCAGGCTTATGTCAGGTATATTGATTTGTCATATGCAAACCTACCAATATGAAGTGTTATGCTATTTTTGCGCATTGGCACATTGGCCAATGATTGTGTTGGAAGCAGAGGTGTAATGGTACAGACATTACCCACAATTGGTAGTATAGGGTATATGGTGCTAAACTTTCTCAGTGTATTGTGGGCGTGCGTCCACGGTAATGCATGGAAACCTGGCACAGCTACTTGTCACGGCTTGCAAGCCCGGATGATCAGGCATTGTTATAATACCCTTACCAACCCTGTGAGCTGCTAAACTAACATTGGAAGGAGCGGCTGTACGACACAGAATTTCTGTATTAGCAACATGGACATGGGGCGGCAGAAATGTAATCATTACAGGCGTGTGAGACAATTGAAAAGCCCGTCCCAGACTAAAGACAGTAGGGAGAAGGAGGATGGTGAACGCAGTCGTGCTGAAAGATAAACTTGGCCAGACTGGTCATTGTATATGTTTGTGTTATGATATGTTTTAATTAGGATTGCGCTGATGTAGAACTGATATAACACATTCTTGACTTTCTTTCAAGCTCTCACAAGGAGCCCTATGTTATAGATCTCAAGACTAGAGACTACTGACTAGGAGTGTCAGGACTGACAGGATCTCAGAATACCGGCAAGCTGTTCTTTTTCTTTTGTTGTCTACTGGAGAGTGGGGATCTGGACCACAGATCCAGATAGATGGAGTAACAAGTAAAGTTACGTAATGTTTGTCATCAA
Source organism: Cepaea hortensis (assembly GCA_963921405.1). NCBI lineage: Eukaryota > Metazoa > Mollusca > Gastropoda > Stylommatophora > Helicidae > Cepaea > Cepaea hortensis. The sequence goes on from OY992882.1 coordinate 40,586,062, forward strand.
TATCAATATGTATATGATTTCATCATCCTCATATTGACAATCATCCAATGTCTATTGTTATGATTAGCAAATAAATGTTGTAGTATTGTAACTCATAGTTCTGTCATTATATTTTAATTCCAATTGTGCATACGTGTTGTTGTGTACATTGGTGGGGGTTCACTTACACACCAAGGAAAGGAGCAGTCAGGGAGAAAACCTGTACTGAGATAGTCGTCTATACTAATATATTTAGACTTAAAACATCTATCTTAAGCTAACCTTCTCTTTCCTATACCTTGGCGAATATTCAGCACAGTTCATTTCATTTTGTAACGAGCCACTTGGAGCTGTACGTTGGATATTCAGGGCTTAATCTGTAGTTCAGCCATATAGATTTTGTCCCAAGTCAGTTTCTGACTATCTGGGGTTGCTCGCCAGTGAATAAGATTTTCATCTAGCCGGTGGGGCATCCCGACTTATGACAGGGACAGAAGAGGCAACTATAGCCCGATATAACATAGCTACTCATTCTGGGGATCCGGGCCAGATTTGTTACAGCAACTTTGCCGGAGGTTTTTACTTCGGCAGGCATTCCTTCATCTCTGTGGATGCTACAACTTGCTATTCCACATTGAAGTGTCCCAGGCTCAAGTGCGTTGCACTCTTTGAGTTGGGGTGGGGTGGGTGAGTGGTGGGGGGGGGGGAGAGAGGGATGGCTACGTAGTCGTCACGAGACAGCATAGGTTTCAGATCTTACATTGGAGATTATTCTCTAGCTTCGTTGTTAAACATTATATACTTTGACTTGCAGACTGGATAGCGAACCATATTACTGCTGTGATTTATCCCACTCAATATTCCAATTGCCACAGAGCCAGCACGATGCCTTTTCTACTTCCTCGCCCAGTTGTTTTTTTTTTTGCCTGAGTCCTCGTGTGTCCCTTGATACCTAGCTGCTTAAGCACGTCGTATACAGAGTGGGAGATTAGACCTCTTTGGCCTAGCTCTACGGCGAACAGTTTGACAGTGTACCCTCCCTGTCTCAGACTTGCGATTATGTCCCTGTACTTCTACGTCTTGTAAATGTGCTGCTCCTCGATTCTCGACTCGTATGGGACTGTCAGCTCGATCAGCGTTGACAGCCGACGAGGCGTGTAGTACAATGTCAGATGGCAACAGACGCTGTTAGATGACTTCCTTGTGTCCACATTTCTGTCCAGCTCTGACGAACTAAATCCGCATCGACCAGCAGTAGTCCCACTATTCGCATGCCTCGGACCAAACCCTCTTATTTTATCGTACAGTTCCAAATATCACGTGCCAGTCTGACTTCTTTTCCACTGCCAGTGTGATTTTTCTTTAACTGATTCAGTACCGAAGGATAATAAATCGCCAAATGTCACCCCTTATTTTGACAGAAAGACTATATATATATCATACAAGGATCATCGTGTTATTTCTTTTGTTTCACGGTATCTCCTCAATTTCAACGCTCGGTTGATGGAAATTTACATTATAATCAACATCATCATGTGCCATACCGATAAGAGTGATCGGTCATGTTTCGCTATCTCACACGATCAACAGAGTCGTTGATCAGCTCTCTGTTCTTGTCTCGATCATGCCATGTGGCCAAGCCATCTAGATATTTACTTCTCTGCTTTCCTCTTGTTCTTTTCCCCCTAATCTTGCCAGTTGTCATCAAGTTCTTTATTTTATTTCTTCTCATAACGTGCCCAAACAATTGTGACTGTCAACGTCTAAATTCTCTAATTAGTTTACGTTTTTCATTTGCTTCTTGTAGGACTTGTTCATCGGTTCTTCAATCTGTCCATCGAATTCTTTGCATCTTCCTTAGAAACCACATTTCTATGAAATTAGATGTGTTCAGTCTGTCTGCTCATTGTCCACTTCTTAACTCCATACAAAAGCACAGGTTTACGTAGCACTATAAAGCTCTTTTTCTTGCTGCAGTTGACATCGTTTTATTGGCTAGTATATTGTGTATCTTGCAAAAAGGCTACCCTCGCCATAGCGATTCTTATTCTAAGTTATTTAAGGAATCTCCCGTCAGATGTTTTGACTGATCCGAGATTGTTGTACCGATTCACGAATATTCTCATATATTACATTGTGATATTTCACGAATATTCTCATATATTACAGTGTGGTATTTCTTTCTTCTTAGTGATGAGCATAATCACTGTCTTCTTATAATGTAATTCTAACTCTAGTTGTTCACTGTGTTAAATAACCACATCTACTAAATGTTGCATATCCTGTTCATTGTCTGGAATTAATACTGTATAATCCGCATATTTAATTTTATTGATGTCATGGCCCTCAATTGTGATTCCTCTCATATCTTCTAAATGTCTAAAAATATGTTCACTGTGTTCATTCATTCACTATGTGCCATACCGATAAGCGTGGGCGGTCATGATTCGCCATAACACTCGATCACCAGAGTCGTGGATTAGTTCAGTGTTTTTGTCTCGACCATACCACATGTATAAGCCATCTAGGTATTTACTTCTCTGCCTTCCTTTGTTCTCTTCCCTCGATCTTATCATTTGTCAAGTTCTTCAATGTATTTATTCTCATAACGTGACAAAAAAATGTTGATTGTCAACGTCTAATTTCTCTAATCAGTGTACGATTTTCATGTGTTTCTTGTAGGACTTGGTCATTGTTTTTTTCTGTCTGTCCACATGATTCTTTGCATTTTCCTCAAAAACCACATTTCCACAGCCATCAGATTTTGCTCAGCTTGTCTGCTCATTGTCCACGCTTACCATCCACACACAAGTACAGGTTTTATGTAGCACCTCAACACTCTTTTTCTCGTTGCAAATGACATCTTTTTATTGGTCAGTATGTTTGTCACCTTGCAAATGGCTACCTTCGATAATTTCTTCAAGGCATCTCCCATCAGATGTTATGACTGTTCCGAGATAATTGTACTGATTCACTTGTTTTAGAATATTCCCGTAAACTTGTATAAGGGGCGTTCATTTGAAATCCGTTCGTGTCACACCGCGCGTAATTGCATACGTTGAACATGATCATGTCATAGTCATGTGATAAGTACTGACCAATGAATAAAAGAGCACGTGCTTATCGTCCCATGATGCATAGGTTCTGTTTTAGACCGTTGAGAAAATGGCCGGATTGATCCAAAATCCGTCCAAAGAAGCTCAAAGCGCGGTGATTCAGTTTCATTCATTTGAAGGATGTAAACCAGTGGACATTCATCGAAGAATGCAGGCAACGTACGCTAACAAATGTATGTCGAAGACAACAGTGACAGATTGGGCACGAATGTTTCAGAAAGGACGTCAGTTCACGACAGATCTTTGACAGCTGGGTCAAGCGTATGTTGTTGCAACAGAAAAAAAACCATCGCCAAATTGATGCAGCAGTACATATAAACCGTTGTCCAAGCATACGTTCGCTAGCGAAAGAATTTGATGTGTCAGTTGGTGCTAGAATGTGTCTTAATAGAATTCAAATACAAATCAGCAACAGGCAAACGGTCCAGGGTGTGACACAACTCCAACAATTCTCGAAGCAGGCAAAATTAACGGCAATGAAAGATCTGACGGCCGGCAATCATGTAGTTGAAGGCATAATTTATTAGCCCAACGGTCAAGTCTATTGCATTTCCAGACGATCAATGAAAAATAACAATTTACGTTTACCGTGTCTGTTATGGCCAGACGGGCCGGTAATTACAATCTTAAATATATACAGTATATCGTTGAAGGCGCTAGACCCTAATGATTCTCAAATCCATGCCCCGGTCCTCCTGTCATTCCCATTCTGGATAGATTTGAACTTGCCGTAACGTTCTAAGTCCCGTTTGGAAATGTCCATATCTCTCCATTATTTTGGGCTCATATATATCGTTCATGAATCTTCTCGTTATCCTCTGCAATATGTGTTGGCCATGATAACGTTGTCCTGCCAGTAAATATCTTCCACGTTCCAAATAACTTCAACGTGCTCCTCTCTTGTCCAGCCCTCTGATCCGAATGTTTGTTGTTGTTGACAATTCTCCTGATGTATTCTGTTTTTTTTACGCCAGTTTCTTAGTTTCTATCAAGATTTGGTTCGCGACTTTGTCACGAACTTTGGTTTACGTTATATCCATTGCGCTAGTTTAGTTTAGTTTAGTTTATGGATCAACATCACTGCACACGGGTGCAACCCATAAGTGCTCCGTTCTCCTCCTAACTCAAACCTGTATTCTTCATTTGTTCTCTTCATTTCTTCATCTGTTCCTTCATTGCGCTACTACTAGGCAGTTGGGACTATTCAAAAGTTCGTTTGTAAGAAACTGCAATATCGGAAGGTGTGTTCACAGTGGGTACCTTGGATGTTGACACCAACAAGAGGAACGCATGGGATGGTGTTTGAACCACCTGCTGCGTTACAGAGTGGAGCGTGATGCATTTCTCTTCCGCATAGTGGCAGGCGATGAATCATAGTGTCACCACTTTGAGCTGAGCAGTAAAAGAGAGAGCATGCAATGGAAGCATGATGGATCACCAAAAGCCAAAAATTTCAAGTTACAGGTTTCCGCTGGTAAGGTTATGCTGAGCGCATTGTTTTACCATGAAGGGCTATCGTTGGCCGACTTTAAAGAATCTGGTGTAAACATCAAGTCTACGCACTACTTGCAAACAATAGACAAGCTGCAAAAAGCCATCAAGAATAAACGACCCGACATGCTTTCTCGGGGTGTGATTTTGTTGCACGATAATGCTCGTCCGCATGTCGCAAAGATTGTGCAGGGAAAATTAGCAAGGAAGAAGTGGGAATTTCTGCAACACTCAGCCTATAGTCCTGATTTGTCACCATGTGATTTTAATTTGTTCGGACCTCTAAAAAAAGCTCTCAAGGGGCAACGATTTCACACAGATGCAGACGTATTGAACGCGGTAAACACTTGGTTCAGTGAGCAACAACAATCCTTTTTTTGCGGCAGGCATTCGCCGCGTACCTAAGCAATGGGATGCTTGTCTGAATGCTTACGACGACTTCTTCTGACCAACCCATGATGCATAATTCATTCAAAATGAATTATTTGTTTAATTCTACCACACCTGTTAATGTTTATTTCATGATTTTGTAATAAATCTATGGGAACGGGTTTCAAATGAACGTTCCTAATATATTACATTTTGGTTTCTCCTTCTTCCTATCTTTTTACAATTTAATTCTTACCCTAGTTGTTCACTGTGTACTAAATGTTACTGGTCCCGCTCATTGTCTGCGATCAATATTGTATCATCCGCAGTTATTGATGTTACGTCCCCCAATGATGATTCCTTTTATATCTTCTACATCTCTGAAAATATTTCACTGAACAGTGGAAAAAATACATCACTGTCTGACGCCTCTCTTGATAGGCTGGTATTGACGTACTTCATTATCAACCTTTATTTCAGCATGCTATTTCCAATGTATGTTTGTACATGTCAAATGTCTTTCCCATCCATGTGTGGAACTGCAATCATCTTTATCATGTTGACATGTCTTACTTTATCAAAAGCCTTTGTGTAGTCAATAAAGCAAAGATATAGGTCTTTGTTTACTTCTATAGAACGTTCAATTATTGTTCTCAGCATATATACAGCATTTACTGTACTTTTGCCTTCTACAAACTCCATTGCTCTTCTCCTATTTCGGGTTGTATTTTCTTCCTAACCCTTTGCGTGATAATTCTTAGCAAAATCTTCGCTGTGTGGCTCATTATATTAACTGTTCGATGTTGATCACATTTCTGATCTCTTTGGGATTGCAATAAATACAGAATTACATAATTCAGGAGGTATATCTACAGTATCATATATCGTGTTCAGCAATGTGGTGACTTGGTCTACTCCATATTCTTCTAGACATTGATAATTTCTGTTGTGATGTTGTCTGAACCTGGGGTCTTGACAGTTTGCATATGCTTAATTAAGAGTATTCCGCACCTCCATCTTCAGAATTAATAGTCCTTCGTTGTTATTTCAAATATCATACTGTTCTCTGGTATTATCATTAAGGTCTTTCACATAATCTGACCATACATGTAAAATATGATTTGTTTTTCTAGTATAGGGGAAACAAATCTGGAGACATTGCACATCCCTGTCGCACACCTCTCTTATTAGGCTGATACTGAGAAAGCGGTTGTTGGCGTGTCCTTGAAATAGTCTTGCACCGCCATCATAACTTGTTGTCATCTGCAAACTGCTGACCCACAAATGTTCTGTCCAGAGTTCAAATAAATGAAAGTCCGATTGTGCCACGTAGTCTATTATAGTACGTATTCATTTGATTATGCATCATGTTTGGTCCAAACCGACGTTGTATTTGGCACTCAATCAGTTAAGATGTTGTTTTTTTTTTTTTTTGGTTTTAATTTGTGAGAAATGTAAAAATGTCTGAAGATGCCAAATATGGAGAATATGGTGTGCGTGTGTGCGTGCGTGCGTGTCATAGTTAGTTGGTCGAGGTTCCAACTTCACGGCAACGCGTCTCCCCCATTATGCTCCATTCCTGTGCCAGTGAATATCACACAAAATGCTCCCCACTGTCCAATGTGAAAAGTGGAATAGACAGAAGTCTCGGCAATCCAACAGCCCGCACAGGTACACTGTGCATAATGCCACCGCCAGAATGCCATCACAACAGTCTTCCACGAAAACAACAGTTCATCGTCGATGGAATCGGCTGTCACCAGAAAGACCTAACTGCCACGGGTTTTCTAACGTTTCTGTCTCTATCCGCAGGGCGACCCGCCGAAAGCGTCGCATTAAGCACGAACTCCGTAGCTCCAGTGCCGACTCCCAGGAGTCTCCTGAAAAATGCACTTGTGAACCGAAAAGGCAAATCAGTCAATTCAGCAACAGCCGGTAGCCATTGTTCCGAACATGCAGGTCACTGTACAAACAAAAGCGGACATGTAGAAGCATTCCACGTGAATATCACAGCTCACAGAGTCGCGCCACGCACTCACTCGGTAGCAGGGTGACAGAACCATATACTACCAGTCCAACATGAGGAAAATGCGAAATGCAAACCGGACCCACAAAGATAAATACTCCAGAGGCCGTAGCGGTTCAATGCCTAACCGCCATGCTGGGGACCGGAAATTCGTGTGTGCGTGAGCATCTGCGCGCGCGCGCGCGTATATATATATATATATATATATATATATATATATATATATATATATATATATATATATATATGTGTGTGTGTGTGTGTGTGTGTGTGTGTGTCTGTGTGTGTGTGTGTGGAAGAACCTCATATTAAAATTATTTCTTGCTACTTTTGTGTACATGTTATCCCTCGTTTTCCGGTCACATCATTTTCCTTTAGTTACGTGCACACACACACACACACACACACATACACACACACACACACACGCACACACACACACACACACACACACATGCTACTGATCGTAAGTAAATACACATGTATTGCTTGACCAATAGCTTTCAATTTGTATACTGTCTAGTGCAGTGGTTCTCAACCTTTTTTGGCCCGTACCCCCATTCACCATATTTTCAGAACGTCATTCCCCCCTCCCTTTTTTGTATTTCCTACCTAAAAACTTGGCCCGTGCCCCCCTTCACCATATTTTGAAAACGTCACCCCCCCCCCTTTCGTATTTCCTAACCAAAAATCCCTCCCCGCCCCTACACAGTATACGTAATAATGGAAGCTAAATTTAATAGCACATACTAAAACAAGTCTCTACGTCCACATAAAACATGATTTGTGGGCCTACTTACTTTATAAATTGAATTTTAGAAAGGTGAGACGTACAGAACCGTACAGAATGAAGGGAAAAACAATATCAAGTAATCGATTCTTGTATTAACGTGATGTTGAAATAATCTTAATTCCCCCCCCCCCCCCGGAAACCCTAAAATCCACCCCCCTCCCCGGGGAGCAATTCCCCACCGGTTGAGAACCGCTGGTCTAGTGAATCCTCTAGTCTCTGCTTCATTCTTCTACTTCTTCGAGTGCCAAACAATACATATGCATTTATTTATGAACTGTCTTAACAGATTCAGTGCCTAACAAACAGTAAGTGTTGACCGGACAAACATGGATGGTGGAATTGGGAAGTAGGGGTGTGTCACAATTATGTCCTAAAAACAGTAAGTGTTGACCCAACAAACATGGATGGTGGAATTGGGAAGTAGGGGTGTGTCACAATTATGACCTAACAAACAGTCTGTGTTGACAGGACAAACATGGATGGTGGAATTGGGAAGTAGGGGTGTGTCACAATTATGACCTAACAAACAGTCAGTGTTGACCGGACAAACATGGATGGTGGAATTGGGAAGTAGGGGTGTGTCACAATTATGTCCTAAAAAACAGTAAGTGTTGACCCAACAAACATGGATGGTGGAATTTGGAAGTAGGGGTGTGTCACAATTATGACCTAACAAACAGTCAGTGTTGACCCAACAAACATGGATGGTGGAATTGGGATGTAGGGGTGTGTCACAATTATGGCCTAACAAACAGTCAGTGTTGACCCAACAAACATGGATGGTGGAATTGGGAAGTAGGGGTGTGTCACAATTATGACCTAACAAACAGTCAGTGTTGACCCAACAAACATGGATGGTGGAATTGGGAAGTAGGGGTGTGTCACAATTATGGCCTAACAAACAGTAAGTGTTAACCCAACAAACATGGATAGTGGAATTGGGAAGTAGGGTAGTGTCACAATTATGACCTAACAAACAGTCAGTTTTGACCCAACAAACATGGATGGTGGAATTGGGAAGTAGGGGTGTGTCACAATTATGGCCTAACAAACATGGATGGTGGAATTGGGAAGTAGGGGTGTGTCACAATTATGACCTAACAAACAGTCAGTGTTGACCCAACAAACATGGTTGTGGAATTGGGAAGTAGGGGTGTGTCACAATTATGGCCTAACAAACAGTAAGTGTTAACCCAACAAACATGGATAGTGGAATTGGGAAGTAGGGTAGTGTCACAATTATGGCCTAACAAACATGGATGGTGGAATTGGGAAGTAGGGGTGTGTCACAATTATGGCCTAACAAACATGGATGGTGGAATTGGGAAGTAAGGGTGTGTCACAATTATGACCTAACAAACAGTCAGTGTTGACAGGACAAACATGGATGGTGGAATTGGGAAGTAGGGGTGTGTCACAATTATGGCCTAACAAACAGTCAGTGTTGACAGGACAAACATGGATGGTGGAATTGGGAAGTAGGGGTGTGTCACAATTATGACCTAACAAACAGTCAGTGTTGACCCAACAAACATGGATGGTGGAATTGGGAAGTAGGGGTGTGTCACAATTATGGCCTAACAAACAGTAAGTGTTAACCCAACAAACATGGATAGTGGAATTGGGAAGTAGGGTAGTGTCACAATTATGACCTAACAAACAGTCAGTTTTGACCCAACAAACATGGATGGTGGAATTGGGAAGTAGGGGTGTGTCACAATTATGGCCTAACAAACATGGATTGTGGAATTGGTAAGTAGGATAGTGTCACAATTATGACCTAACAAACAGTAAGTTTTGACCCAACAAACATGGATGGTGGAATTGGGAAGTAGGGGTGTTTCACAATTATGGCCTAACAAACATGGATGGTGGAATTGGGAAGTAGGGGTGTGTCACAATTATGGCCTAACAAACATGGATGGTGGAATTGGGAAGTAAGGGTGTGTCCCAATTATGACCTAACAAACAGTCAGTGTTGACAGGACAAACATGGATGGTGGAATTGGGAAGTAGGGGTGTGTCACAATTATGGCCTAACAAACATAGATGGTGGAATTGGGAAGTAGGGGTGTGTCACAATTATGACCTAACAAACAGTCTGTGTTGACAGGACAAACATGGATGGTGGAATTGGGAAGTAGGGGTGTGTCACAATTATGACCTAACAAACAGTCAGTGTTGACAGGACAAATATGGATGGTGGAATTGGGAAGTAGGGGTGTGTCACAATTATGACCTAACAAACAGTAAGTGTTGACCCAACAAACATGGATGGTGGAATTGGGAAGTAGGGGTGTGTCACAATTATGACCTAACAAACAGTAAGTGTTGACCCAACAAACATGGATGGTGGAATTGGGAAGTAGGGGTGAGTCACAATTATGACCTAACAAACAGTCAGTGTTGACCCAACAAACATGGATGGTGGAATTGGGACGTAGGGGTGTGTCACAATTATGACCTAACAAACAGTAAATGTTGACCGGACAAACATGGATGGTGGAATTGGGAAGTAGGGGTGTGTCACAATTATGACCTAAAAGTTGTTAATATTGTAGCAGACACGTTGCATCAAATAAAATAAGGTTGCTTAGTGAAAACTACTGTATTGATATTTTAATTGAGACAACATTTCGCAATGACAACATTTCGGTGATATGTAAGGCAATGGCAGATATGGGAAGTCGATTAAGACGATTAATCAGCCCATGGCATATATGGGAAGTCACTTAAGACGATTAATTATCTCATAGCACTTAACCAGTTAATGGTCTCAAAGGATTCCCCAGTTGATATTTTCTGTATTAAGTCCATTAACCGTGTTACCACGAAGTAGTGACATTTTCAACCTTTGACGTCCAAACGAACAGTCAGCATACCTTTTCCTGCAGATATAAGAGCTCTCTGCTTGAACGAACGAACGAACGAACTTTATTTTCAAAGGGTCACATATTGGACTCGCAGGCCCGTCTTACATGCGGCCCTTTCAAATACTCTTTTTCATATACTAATTATATATTCTTTCATGGTTGTTATGGTTTCTTGGCAAGTTTTGCAGAAGGTAGTTTGCCATTGCTTTCCTTCTGGGCAGTGACTCTACTAGTCGGTAGCCATAGCCATTGACTCTACTGATGAGATCATCTGCCTATCGCCGCAGAGTGGAAGACCATAACCAACAACAATCTGTCGGCTGCTCTCACATTCCATCCACCACCTGCTTCCATGGCTTCACGTAATCCTGATCGGGGGGGGGGGGGTAAACGGGTACTCCACCTTGCCCAAGGGTGTCCCGTAGAAAGACGATAAAACAAAGAAAATTGAAATATTTTGGTCACTTGAAACGTCACGAAAGTTTGGAGAGAACAATATTGGAAGGATATATGCCTGGGAAGAGAGGAAGTGAAAGGCCAAAGAGAAGATGGGTGCAGGATGTGGCGGATGATCTCCAGATGGGTGTATCAGACGCGGGACATCTTGCTTATGATCGAGAGGTTTTCCGGAAGGTTGTTAAGGCAGCGAGGTTCTGCAAGGGAAATGCTTTTGAATGAATGAATTATATATTGTGCACGTCACATCCACAAAGAAAAAAACCCACACACACACACATTGTCAGACACGTTGTATTATATCTATATCTATAAAACAGAGTGTATGTTTGTTTGTTTGTGGGGATTGGATGCGTTCGATAACGGTACATCCGATTGAGATGAAATTTTCTACACGACTTCCTTTCATTCATTTGCAACCGACTATAATAATTTCTTAATGTAAAATCTTCGACTTATTTAATAACATTTACTTTTCCATTTTCATTATATAATGTCTATATAGCAGGGGCACTTCACTCTAGAAAAGTTATTTCAAGGGGCATAACTTTTTATATCATTTCTATATACTTTATAGTCATATTGTTGGATTTACTTGCACTATTGTTAAACTTTTTGTCTATAGTTATTTTCAGGCATATGAGTTATAATAAATAATGATATAATCTTTAAGGCATTTTCAAAGTTTTCATAAAAATAATGCATAATGCATAACATTGTAACCCATCTTTTTCTACAGTTTTCATTGAATGGTGTGTGGAAGGACATTCTTTTAAGTTACTGTGCGCCAAGAGCTGGGCGAAACCACGCCGGTCAGACAGATAGACAGACAGACAGTCGGGAACGGGAGAGCTTATATGACTACGTATATGAATTAAATTAGATGCTCCCCACCAGGGACTGGGTGAAGCCGGGCCGGGACAGACAGACAGACAGATAGTCGGGAACGGGAGAGCTTATATGACTACGTATATGAATTAAATTAGATGCTCCCCACCAGGGACTGGGTGAAGCCGGGCCGGGACAGAGGGACAAACAGATAGTCGGGAACGGGAGAGCTTATATGACTACGTATATGAATTAAATTAGATGCTCCCCACCAGGGACTGGGTGAAGCCGGGCCGGGTCAGCCAGCCAGACAGACAAACAAGCAGACAGACAGACAAACAACCAGACAGACAGACTGATAGATAGATAGATAGATAGATAGATAGATAGATAGATAGATCCCCTCCAGGGCCTGGGCGAAGCCGGGCCGGGTCAGCTAGTATCAAATAAAAGAAGATTGCTTAGTGAAAACTAGTGTATTGATATTTTAATTGAGACAACATTTCGCAATGACAACATTTCGGCGATATGTAAGGCAGTGGCAGATGTGGGAAGTCGATTAAACGATTAATCAGCCCATGGCAGATATGGGAAGTCACTTAAGACGGTTAATTATCTCATAGCACTTAACCAGTTAATGGTCTCAAAGGATTCCCCAGTTGATATTTTTCTGTATTAAGTCCATTAACCGTGTTGCCACGAGGTAGTGACATTTTCAACCTTTGACGTCCAAACGAACAGTCAGCATAACTTTTCCTGCAGATATAAGAGCTCTCTGCTTGAACGAACGAACGAACTTTATTTTCAAAGGGTCACATATTGGACACGCAGGCCCGTCTTACATGCAGCCCTTCTAAACACTCTTTTTCATATACTAATTATATATTGTGCATGTCACATCCACAAAGAAAAAATACACACACACACACATTGTGAAATGAATGATGCGAACATAAACAATGCATAAACCATATTATGAGACAGGCAGGCAGGCAGACATACACACATACACACACAGACACGCATACGTGCACAAACACATACACACATACCTACATATATTATTGCATAATTTACACAATTGTGTTGGGAGTTCAGATTTCCCATTGCATTTGGGAAACTTTGGATTTGGGCCATTATGATGAGTAAACAGGAGCGTAAAGCAGGCGTCACACACTTTTCTAATGCACAGTCTCACGTGTACAGTTCTATTAAGATTTCATCACTTAATTTTACTGCACTGGATGTCTTCACAGTTGTCATTACTCGACCTGGTCAATGAGTGTCTTACTTCTGCATTTCTGTGGTTGCACTGCAACAGGAGACAGAGTGTTCATGTTGTAAAGTTGATGAGTTAATCAGGCTGCACGCATCGATTTACTGCAAGAGTTGAAAATAATCATGAAAATCGTCAGTCGAGTTGAGACCTTGAAAGTAAATAATGGTCTTGCACATGTTGATCAATTAATTAATGTAATTTATTAATTCGAAGTTATTTAATATTTTTCTGTGATGCCGATATTGTTATTTTTTATATTAAAATGTATTCACACTGATCCGATATAAGTGTGTACATAGCCAGGTCTTAGTGAGATATGACTGAGCTACCGTATGACAGAACAAGGTACTACCTGCTTTCTGTTAGCGCAGAATGTTGGGCGGCGCTCACCAAACCCGACACCCCACATTGTGCCACCGGCTTCGGGCGGATGAGCACAACTGAGACTGCACGAGCCTAACCCAGTGCGAGGAAATGCAACCTAAAGGCTAAATGTCATAACAGGGCAAACCAGGTCCTAAGCCTGCACTGGTCTAGGATGGAAGCTCCGACAGGCGGAAAGTTATAGCATTGCGTTGCATCTGCAGCTTGTCTTGGTCCAGATATATTGTTGTTGCCCATCCTCTTGAGTACACGAGGCAGACCGCGAGAAGGATCATGCTTCATGGTCAACACATGGACTCTAAAAGATTCTAAAATAAGCCCAAGCGTTGTGCTATGGAAAGGTATAACATCATTTTATAAACTATCGACTGTCAAAGTGGCAAGACGTCAGTCTGTCATATAAGTATGTAGAAAACCGTATGGAGGTGGGAGTCCCCAGACTGCTAATCCAGTCATCAGTCTATAAAACAGATTCAAGATATCAAAGTTGATTTGTATCAGTGATATTTCAATTTGTGTTTGCTGATGCATTGATAGAATCACATAATATACAACTGAGTGAAGATTTATATGTCATGATTACGTGCATGCAATTTCAGTTAATATTACAGGTAAACAACCACAGATGATTGATCATTTACATATCAAGCATAATAAAAGAACATACGAGGGGTTTCATAAAAAACTTTAAAAGTGTTAGAAATTACAATAACCATGCCATTATCTTGTAAACAGTTAATATTGCTGTTAAAGATGTCAAGAGTGTTAAGCACGTGACATAACGGTACAGAGTAACACGGTGGCGTCATAAGGACAGTTTAAATATGGCAACCCCACTTTTGAAATGCACCAAAGAGGAGCAGCGTTCTGTTATCCGTTTTGTTTTTATCAGTGAAGTGGTGAAACCTATATAAATTCGTCTGGAAATGAAGGTCAAGTATGGTGATACATGCCTGTCAGTCCAGCAAGTGTATGAGCGGAGTAGGAAATTTCAAAACGGCGTGACTTCTGTGACAGACTGTTCACGAAAATTCTCCGTGGTCACTACTCGGTGTGCCTGACACGATGTACCTGACATGTGTCAGGGCCATCGAGTAGTGACCACATAATTTTTTCTACAGAAATCTAAGCACTTTATCGGCCCTGGAGAATTGTCGTTGAACGCAGCGGTGACTACATCGAAAAATGAATCATTTGTTCTTTACTTTTACTACAGAACATATTCACACTATATAATAAATTTAAAAAAAAGGTTTTCATTTGAATCCCCCTCTTACAGACAGAACCACGAAGTCGTGGGCTAACGGGGCTATGGCTCGCCATAGGGGATGGACTCCTTGTGGTCAGATGTTTGTCCTAAACCTGCGACTGGCCTAGCAGCCGACAGGGGATCTTCATACTGCTCGTAGAAAAACTAAGAAGTATAATCGGACTGACCCAAATGGATTTAGACCCGACAATGTTAATGGACTACGAGATAGATCAAATATTTACAAAATAGGCACAATGATCGTCTGAGGTTTTAATAGTAAAGATGAAGAACTTATAGAAATAATGGAACAGAGGAAAATTGGACTGTTGGGAATGGCGGACACCAGAATAAAGGGGGATGGATGCAAGGAGATCAACCACAGTTACACGTTTGTTTACTCTGGAGTGGAACAGCAAGAAAGGACAAGACACGGCGTCGGAATAGTCATTGAACCACGGCTAGCAAGAGGAATACTAGTAGTAAAATATAACAGATGCCATTTTTGCTCTTAGACAACTAATAGAAAAATCAATCAAATATAATGGAACACTCTACTTAGCCTTTGGCGACCAAGAAAAGGCATTTGATAGAGTAGATGGAAACAAGCTGTGGGAAATCCTTAAACAATATGGAGTGAGTAATCACCTAACAAACCTATGTAGAAGCTTATACAACAACAGTGAATTCATAGCGAGAGCAACGGGAGGACACTCAGAACTCTTCACCATAAGTTCTGGAGTACGACAAGGTTGTGTCCTGTCCCTTCTCTTGTTCATAACATATATAGACAACATATGTAAAGAAACCAGACAAACAGAGACCGCAAGAACACCGCTTGACGAGAACACAGAAGAAGAACCATCCGCAAATTACACCCATAGAGAACTCCTGTTTTCGGAATCGATACTGTTATCTCGGCACAGTCATAACATCTGATGGGAGATGCCTTGAAGAGATTAGAACAAGAATTGCCATTGCGAAGGTAGCCTTTTACAAGATGAAAAACATACTGACCAATAAACAGATATCAACTGAAACGAAAAAAAAGAGTGTTGAGGTGCTACATAGAACCTGTGCTTTTGTATGGATGTGAAATGTGGACAATAAGCAGTCAAGCTGAAAAACAGCTGATGGCTGTGGAAATGTGGTTTCTGAGGAAAATGCAAAGAATACCATGGACGGACAGAAAAACCAATGAACAAGTCCTTCAAGAAACAAATGAAGATCGTAAACTGATTAGAGTCATTAGACGTAGACAGTCAAAAATTTTTGGGCATGTTATGAGAAGAAATGACTTGGAGAACTTGGTGACAACTGGCAAGATCGAAGGGAAGAGACAAAGGGGGAGACCGAGAAGTAAATACCTGGATGGATTGGCCACATGGCATGATCGAGACAGGAACACGGAACTGATCCACGATTCTGGTGATCGAGTGAGATGGCAGAACATGACCGCCCACGCTTACCGGCATGGCACATGATGGATGGTTTGCGGACGACCAAGCACTAATAGCAAAATCAGAAGCTGAATTACAAGACCACATGAATAGTCTAAACCAGGGGTCACCAAACTGTTTTCGCGGGCGGGATAACTGACAAAATGACGAGCGCGGGCCGGATACTCATTCTGTACAATACTTGGGCTGGTCTCCGTGGCGAAGACCTTACGGACGCGGTTCGTAATCCCGTATACCCGTGTTCGAAACACAGCTGCGCGCGATTTGACAGCAGAGAGCGTTGCGCTGGTTTTTTATACTATGGTATTGGTGCTGGTCGTTCAGAACACAATGGTAAACTACTGAAAGGAAACTTGCCAAGACATCAACAACAGCAAAAAATGCTGGTAGGTGTCTGCGTGGTCTCGAGGTACGGTGTACGCCTCGAGTGCTGGAGGTACCGGGTTCAAGCCCCGGTAATGACCGGGACCTTTTCTCGTGGACTTCTAAAGTATGTCCAGAAATGAATGCCCTCATTCACGATCAATTATTTTGAAAACTGTCTGTTGCATCCTTATGAAATTTTTCCTGCCGTCTTATATTTATCCCCACCAAAGGAATATGTCTTTGATAGGTCCAAAAGCAACTTAAATCATGAATAGCGGCGACATTTCTTTTATGTTTTGATGAAACACTAGTGATTTCTCGCTGACAAACTTGTTTTACAGTAATGCCAATACCTACGCCAGTTCGGATGACAAACACAAGGCGTATCCAGATTCGTATGGGAGTGGGTGCATTGTCTGCTCTGCTGAGACGGATCATGATTACATGTTTTGCACGACGAATATAGCTGTGAATGTCTCTGTAGTGGGCTTCCTTCTTAACGGTCAAGATGTTGGTCCTCTTTTCATTGAAGTTTATAGAATGATTCGTATGTTCGTGTGTTGTCCCCTCAATTGACAACGTTTTTCTTCTCACGTTTCTTGTTATGCCACAATATGTCAGTTTCCACCGCAATATTACTCTTCGGTTGGTATTCAGTGCGTCTAGAGCTTTTTGTTTTTTCAATGTCAGTTGTTTATCACCGTATCACCGCTCACGGAATTGAAAATTCATCACTGTGGAATACAAACTGTTGCCATTAACAAGTTGTATTGTTTATGCCGATACTGTAATGTTTAGGGCCTGCAATTCTTCTGAATATTTATAGCAAAATATCCCAGTTGGTGTGCACGTGGATTAAGGTCTGCGATCTACTTAGATCTTAATCTGTGTCGGACGATTCCAGTAGGTTGATGACTGCTCTCGGTTGCATAAAATTCAATCCATCCTTTCTCCAATAATCCTCTTCCTCTTTCAACACATGGTCCTCACATTTTCCCAGTAACTTTTATCAATATTTAATAGCGCGGACTGGATTAGTATCTTGACGTCAGACTATTTGAATATAGTATTGTCAGCTGCCACCTGTCCTTTAATTTTAGCCCACACAAGTTCTATATGGTTAAAATGAGAATGGTACGGCGGAAGTCTCAAGCACCCATGACGATGCTCTTCTATCAACTTGTTTTTTGGCGTCTGTTTTACAAGAGACAGCAATTCTAGCTAGAAATACGTTCCTGGAAATGGTATGTTTTCAATTCGGAGCCATATCTTTATTGCTACCTTTGTGCTCGATGCATTAGGTATTTTGTCTTCTTGGGCAACAACATTGATATCATGCATTGTCCATAATTGGACACGACGGTCTATCTAGGGTTGGAAGCACAGTATTCTCGAGCCAATCTCTAAATACATTACCATTTATCTTATTATGATAATCCCTATTGTCTGTATGCTTTGATACGAACACGAGCCCAGCATTCTGTTGTAAGCCATTATGCGTATTACCAGCATGGGCCATGACCAAAAGCTGTCCTATATTACTGGGCACATATCGCTTTATCTGTCCATCCACTTATTGTCATTGTGGTGCGCATTGGTCCACATTTAATCCAAACACACTATGCCATAATTTTATTTGCGCATTTCCCTTATTTCACGTAGGTATCTGTTTCTTAAGGCTCCTAAATGCGATTGCTCGCAAAGAATATTTCTTGGACATCGAAAAAGAGTAGCCTAACGGCGCTGCCCTGTGCAAAATTTCGAGTTAAAAATCTACCCAAAGTATTTCAGGATCCTCGCCGGTGCTCCGGAGTTCGTGCACTGAGCTGAGTTTCTCGAGACTCAGACTTGAGTTAGGAGAAGAACGGAGCACTTATGGGTTACACCCGTGTGCCGTGATGTTGATCCGTCGACTAAACTAAACTAAAAAAATGCTGGTGTTGGCTGCAAACGTCCTGTAAAGGATATGCAACTAACTTTAACAATACTTGCAAGCCAGAAAGAAAGCTCTGGGGAAAAAAAGACGAAAAACTACGTTAATCATGGATGAGTGGCATGCAATGCACACCAACAAAAAAAAACAAAAAAACACAGACATCCAATATATTTATTTACTATTATTTTCTTAGTAGCCATAGTGAAAGGTGAAGTACACGGTATCTGAAAATGAAAAAGACATTGAATTAGAAACATAATTAAAATCATATTGAAACACAAGAAAAGCAGATGACTAGGGGTCACCGGTGAAGCTGCGGCTCACCAAAGGTACATATACAGATTATAGGTACCTTTGGTAATAGAACATATCTCATAATAAAGTTTGCTAAATATATAAATAGGGCCGGCCTAAATAAACAGCCTATAGCAGTGTTTTTCAACCGCGAGTTCCGCGAGTAGCAGACAGGAGTTCCGCCGAAACAGACCGAAATCACCTAAATGCGACATTTCTGCACATCTGGTTTATTACATAAAGTAAGACGGACACTTGTATCATCGCACAGAGTTCCTTGAGCAACGTAAACATTTGCGTAAGGATCTGCTCCAGCAGAAAGGTTGAAAACACACTGGCCTAGAGACCAGCTCGGTTAACACTTTGACCGGGGAACTCTTCTGAGATGGGGATAATATTTTCGTAATAACACAAGGCTTCTATTGAGTTTGTATACTATGTTTGCTACCTTATTGCCTCTATCAACATTTTTAGTTCACTTACCTATCACTGTTAAACAAATAAATCCGTGTTACATACCTATAAAATGGATGACTGGCAAAAAGAAGTAAATATTTCTGGAGCATCGGACCTGTGTTGACAGCCGGACGCATCTGGGGGAGGGAAAGATGCGCGCTCATGTGTGTGTGTGTGTGTTGCCATGGAAACCAATGTAACGTCAGAGCGTACACGGCGCTACCACGAGCCGGGGAAGGACTTGGGATGGCGCGAAATAAGTAAACATTACAATAAACAAGAAAATCTAGATACAGTAATTTATAATTGAAAAATAGTAAATTTAAGGCACATAGGAGCCAGGAGATCTCCGCACTTGTAAAGATCTCCTATTATTCTAAGCATAATATTTACAATTAAAATGTATCACAACGTCTCGTGTTCCATACGATCTATCAAGCAAGTTCAAGTACCGTCGGCGGGCCAGATGAAATGATGTCGCGGGCCGGATACGGCCGTAGTTTGGTGACCCTGGTCTAAACGAAATGTGTTGGGAACATACCACGAAAATTAGCACAAGTAAAACAGAGGTAATGACTACAACTAAAGAATAAAGAAACAACAACAATTCACCTAAACGAACATCCCTTGAAAGAAGTAAAGAGTTTCAAGTACCTAGGAAGTATAATGGCATATCAGAAGACGAGATCAAAAATAGATGCAATAAGGTAAACCAACTCATTGTCAAATGGCACCAATACTAACGAATAAACATGTATCAATAACTACTAAGACAGAACTTTACAACACAATCTTCCTACAAATCTATATTATCAATGCCAAATCTGAACAATGACAGAAAAAGAGAAAAGAAAAATCACTACAACGGAAATGAGATTCCTGAGAAATAATCAATGCATCAAGAACAGATAAGATCAGAAATGAAGAAATCAGGACTAAAGTAGGGGTTATAGCTGCGCTAGATTTTATTAGAAGGCAGCAAGTCAAATGGTTTGGCCATGCAAGTAGGTTACCAGCTAACAGTATACCACAACAAGCAATGTTGTACATACCAGATGGAGGCAGAGGAAGAGGCCAACCACGTAACTGGACGCACGACTAACAGAGTCCATGGGAATATCGATACATGAAACCTATAAGCGGGCACTCTCCCGCTGTTTATACTTCACAACCAGATGTGCCTATTACATACCACCAAAAGAAAAGAATGATCAAATCAGTCAGAAGGCCACCAAACCTTACTCAAGACGACTACCACGTTATGGACAGACCAGAACAGGTCATTCTTCTGCGCCTCAGAACAGGACACAATAGATTACGCAACCACATGTATACAAAATTCAAGATTGGTGACTCAGCCATGTGCACATGTGGTTTGGCGTCGCAGACAGCAGAGCACATACTCCAGGATTGCCCAAACTACAACATATCCAGGCGAACCTTCTGGCCTAGAGAGACAACAGTGGAAGATAAACTCTATGGGCCGCTGAATGAACTAAAAAAGACTGTTAGATTCATACAAGAGATAACATTGCAGTTATAAACATAATTTAGGCGAACGAAAGAAGAAGAAGTATACTTCACCTCGACACTGCAATGTACAAGAGGAACATGATGAGATGAGATGAGATGATGAGACAAACAGAACAGTGTGAAATACTGGGACGAAGAAGTGAAGACGTTATTCACTTCGGAGACATGGAGTCTTAGAGAGGAAATGACATTACATCTAATTACAGCGTGTCAGACTGGCAGTGAAGTCGCGAGGTACTTTGTTATAGCTGTTCCGCAAATTTATATTAGTCGTACCACGATCCTACCATGTTACTTGTTGATGCTAAATGATTAAATCATGGTACATATTAATGTATGTACTGAATGTGGTTTAAATACTGAAACGTTGTGATTACACAATTATATGATACATGCTGCAATTAATATAGTAAATTGAAATTAATTAAATCGACATAATTAAATTAAGTACACTAAAGTATTACACATATTTAATAAATAACTTATAAGTTTAAATGAAGATAAATTACAAGATCGATTAAATCAATATATTCAACTAGTTTGAATCTCGAGTATAGAACCACTGTAGCAATTTTTTGAACGATGTTATATATCACACACAGTAAACATGATTATTCATAAGTTTGTGTACATTTCAGAGTTGTCCCATGTGTTTGTTGTCTAAAAAGAGACCACCGTATGAGCGTGCCATAGTTTTGTAATTACAGTCAATCTCCTACGTCATAACGTGCGTGCGTGAGTGCGTGCGTGCGTGTGTATGTGTGTATATATGCTGTTTTGAGGTGGTGTTTAATAGGCAGAGGTCGAAGCTTAAACACATTTGAGAAGTACATCTTTAAAGTAACTACCTCGGGCATTAAACTTTAATACATAACGACAACGGGCTAGATCTATTAGACTTCAAAACAGCTCCTTTAGAATATAGGAACATCGAAATCTCAGTATGGGAGATATGACTGAGGAGTTTCGTTCTTTGCCTCCATCCAAGAAACTACCTAGATTGAATCCCAGTATTAGGTGGAAACTTTTTGCAAGAGCTCTTGTTTTCCATTCTCTCTGTGCGCACGGAAAGATAGGTTAAAGATTTAATCTTCTCGGATATGTCGAAAACCAAGGTGCAAACGAGAAAAATCGCAGAGAAAAGTTGTGAATCCCAAATAGCAGGCAGTGATATTGGTGCCCTGAAAACATTGTTATAGTGAAACAAACCAAACCACGGTTAGAGAAAGCAGGTTACTTTGAGGGGAATCTCTCTGGAGAAATGTATCCTTTCACAGATGTGTGTTGCTGTCATTGCTCGAACACGATGATCGCTGAGTAAGGGATGTCGGACTCGATGATCGCTGATTGAGTGGTGTCGCACAAGATGATCGCTGAGTGATTGATGTCGGACACGGTCATCGCTGGGTGATTGATGTCACACACGGTGATCGCTGAGTGATTGATGTCACACACGGTGATCGCTGAGTGATTGATGTCACACACGGTGATCGCTGAGTGATTGATGTCACACACGGTGATCTCTGAGTGAGTGGTGTCGCACACGATGATCGCTGAGTGATTGATGTCGGACACGGTCATCGCTGGGTGATTGATGTCAGACAAAATAATCGCTGAGTGAGTCATATCGGAAACGATGATTGCCGAGTGAATGGTGTTCATTACGAGGCGTGGAAGCCGCCGTGGCCCAGTGGTTAGCACGCGAGCCTACCAGACCGGTGGTCGTATGTTTTAATCTCCATAAAGGAGGGTGGTTTTATATATTGACCTGGCTCCTAGTTCGACCAGGCCTAAAATACGTACGAAGAAATTTCATAGGAAGACAAGGCGGCTGATATGATATTTACCACGTCAATCATCCAGTGCCGATTGGTCTACGGAAATATGGGTTTAAAACCATATACCCAGGCTTGCCTGCCTATGGGTTCGTTGTATGTTCCACATCCCCTGGTCGGTTCCCAAGTCTACCCGGCCTAAAATGAGTTTCGGAATATGCAGTGGGAAGTAAAGTCGCCTCGTGTGGTATTGACCAAATCACCTTGCGAATTCCGATTTGTCTTTACAAATATGGGTCTAGTCCATTGTCCCCCATACACCACAAGACGTGTTAGGGTGTCCTTTACGTGTTGTACTTTATACTATATATCAAATACGGCACTTTTATGTTTTGCACTTAATACTATATATCACATACGGCTCACATACGGCGCTTTTCTGTTTTGTACTTTATACTATATATCAAATACGGCACTTTTATGTTTTGTACTTTATACTATATATCAAATACGGCACTTTTATGTTTTGTACTTTATACCATATATATCACATACGGCACTTTTATGTTTTGTACTTTATACTATATATCACATACGGTACTTTTATATTTTGTACTTTATACTATATATCACATACGGCACTTTTATATTTTGTACTTTATACTATATATCACATACGACACTTTTATGTTTTGTACTTTATACTATAAATCAAATACGGCACTTTTATGTTTTGTACTTTATACTATAAATCAAATACGGCACTTTTATGTTTTGTACTTTATACTATATATAAAATACAGCACTTTTATGTTTTGTACTTTATACTTTATATCAAATACGGCACTTTTATATTTTGTACTTTATACTCTATATCAAATACGGCACTTTTATGTTTTGTACTTTATACTATATATCAAATACGGCACTTTTAAATTTTTTACTTTATATTATATATCACATACGGCACTTTTATGTTTTGTACTTTATACTATATATCACATACGGCACTTTTATGTTTTGTAATTTATGCTATATATCAAATACGGCACTTTTATGTTTTGTACTTTATATAAGATCAAATATGACACTTTTATATTTTGTACTTTATACTATATATCAAATATAACAAAAGCCGTGTGAAATGATACTTTTGTGTTTTGTACTTTATACTGTCATCTACTGCCTTTAGTTTCTTGCGGTGTAGGACAGATGAGTCTTGAGCCTTGAGGAATTAAGGCCGGCTGGCTAGTGCAGTCGCTGCGAACTGTGCAGGTTAAGGTTTTTATTTTGCTCCCGACAAAAAATAACCCACGACTTACCGAGGATCCGAACTTGGGTCACCCGAAGGAGAAATCATCATTCATAGCCACTCGGCCAGCCGATCTTCTGTATTTTATACTATATACCCAATTTAGCAAAAGCTGTATGAAATTAGAATGTTATTGTTTGTACCTTATGCTATATTCCTAATTTGCCACATGCCATGAAAAAACGACCTTTATGTTGTGTAGTTTATGCTATATACCCTCACGCCACAAGGAGTGTTGAAAGAGACCTTTAATGTTGAGTACTTTATGCTAGATACCCTCACACCACAAGGAGTACTATATATCAAATACGGCACTTTTATGTTTTCTACTTTACACTATATATCAAATACGGCACTTTTATGTTTTGTACTGTATACTATATATCAAATACGGCACTTGTATGTTTTGTACTTTATACTATATATCAAATACGGCACTTTTATGTTTTGTACTTTATACTATATATCAAATACGGCACTTTTATGTTTTGTACTTTATACTATAGATCAAATACGGCACTTTTATGTTTTGTACTTTATACTATATATCAAATACGGCACTTTTATGTTTTCTACTTTATACTATATATCAAATACGGCACTTTTATGTTTTGTACTTTATACGATATATCAAATACGGCACTTTTATGTTTTGTACTTTATACTATATATCAAATACGGCACTTTTATGTTTTGTACTTTATGCTATATATCAAATACGGCACTTTTATATTTTGTACTTTATACTATATATCAAACACGGTACTTTTATGTTTTGTACTTTATACTATATATCAAACACGGTACTGTTATGTTTTGTACTTTATACTATATATCAAATACGGCACTTTTATATTTTGTACTTTATACTCTATATCAAATACGGCACTTTTATGTTTTGTACTTTATACTATATATTAAATACGACACTTTTATGTTTTGTACTTTATACTTTATATCAAATACGGCACTTTTATATTTTGTACTTTATACTCTATATCAAATACGGCACTTTTATGTTTTGTACTTTATACTATATATCAAATACGGCACTTTTAAATTTTTTACTTTATATTATATATCACATACGGCACTTTTATGTTTTGTACTTTATACTATATATCACATACGGCACTTTTATGTTTTGTAATTTATGCTATATATCAAATACGGCACTTTTATGTTTTGTACTTTATATAAGATCAAATATGACACTTTTATATTTTGTACTTTATACTATATATCAAATATAACAAAAGCCGTGTGAAATGATACTTTTGTGTTTTGTACTTTATACTGTCATCTACTGCCTTTAGTTTCTTGCGGTGTAGGACAGATGAGTCTTGAGCCTTGAGGAATTAAGGCCGGCTGGCTAGTGCAGTCGCTGCGAACTGTGCAGGTTAAGGTTTTTATTTTGCTCCCGACAAAAAATAACCCACGACTTACCGAGGATCCGAACTTGGGTCACCCGAAGGAGAAATCGGCATTCATAGCCACTCGGCCAGCCGATCTTCTGTATTTTATACTATATACCCAATTTAGCAAAAGCTGTATGAAATTAGAATGTTATTGTTTGTACCTTATGCTATATTCCTAATTTGCCACATGCCATGAAAAAACGACCTTTATGTTGTGTAGTTTATGCTATATACCCTCACGCCACAAGGAGTGTTGAAAGAGACCTTTAATGTTGAGTACTTTATGCTAGATACCCTCACACCACAAGGAGTGCTGAAAGAGATCTTTATGTTGTGTACTTTATGCTGTATACCCTTACACCACAAGGAGTGCTGAAAGAGATCTTTGTATTGTGTACATTATGCTATATACCCTTACGTCACAAGTAGTGTTGAAAGAGATCTTTATGTTGTGTACTTTATGTTATATACCCTCACGTCACAAGGAGTGCTGAAAGAGACCTTTAATGTTGTGTACTTTATGCTAAATACCCTCACACCACAAGGAGTGCTGGCTGAAAGAGACCTTTAATGTTGTGTACTTTATGCTAAATACCCTCACACCACAAGGAGTGCTGGCTGAAAGAGACCTTTAATGTTGTGTACTTTATGCTGTATACCCTTACGTCACAAGGAGTGCTGAAAGAGACCTTTGTGTTGTTTACTTTATGCTGTATACCCTCACGTCACAAGGAGTGCTGAAAGAGACCTTTAATGTTGTGTACTTTATGCTGTATACCCTCACGTCACAAGGAGTGCTGAAAGAGACCTTTAATGTTGTGTACTTTATGCTAAATACCCTCACACCACAAGGAGTGCTGGCTGAAAGAGACCTTTAATGTTGTGTACTTTATGCTATATACCCTCACGCCACAATGAGTGTTGAAAGAAATCTTTATGTTGTGTACTTTATGCTATATACCCTCACGTCACAAGGAGTGCTGAAAGAGATCTTTGTGTTGTGCACTTTATGCTGTATACCCTCACGCCACAAGGAGTGCTGAAAGAGACCTTTACCTTGTGTACATTATGCTATATACCCTCACGTCACAAGACATGAAAAAAGTCCTTTACTCAAACCTTTACATCCCGTTTCAATGCCCCCCCCCCCTTCCTCCCTGAATAGGTAAACAGTGAAGAGGAAAAATCAAGAAGACGATGTAGGCACTCTCAGAACTCAAAACCGCCCCGTATTCTCATACACTTTCCGTTTCAAGAAGTTTGCTCCGAGATAAAGAAAAAAAAATCAATATTTAAACATTTCTCCAGTTTTAATGTCAGGTTTGAGTAGTACTTTTGCCCCGCTGAAATAACAGGAAGTTCGTGTAAAAAATATTTCACAAAGTAATCATCAATAGATGAAATTTCCCAACGGGAGAACAGATAGCACTACAGATTACTCCCATGTATATTCAGGGTTTCTCATATAATTGTGTTTTGTTGCATATACTCAAGAGTGCAAAATAACGTGAAAATACAACAATAAGAGGAAAGAACTAAAAGCATGTCTTGTAGAAATCCAACATTCTTTTGAAGGGCTATGACATCAAAGCTAAGGAGATCGATCTTTAGTTGTCAAGAACTCTGAATAAGGGGATAAGAATTCTTCTGGACTTTACCTGGGTCATGTCA
Source organism: Cepaea hortensis (assembly GCA_963921405.1). Classification (NCBI taxonomy): domain Eukaryota; kingdom Metazoa; phylum Mollusca; class Gastropoda; order Stylommatophora; family Helicidae; genus Cepaea; species Cepaea hortensis. Next base: position 40,613,126 of record OY992882.1, read on the forward strand.
AGTAGCATACAAGTCATAAGGTCAGGGGAGATATTACTCAAGAGGTCAACGACACGGGAAAGTACAACATCCAAATTTGTCACAGTAAAAATAGAAATAACTTCATAGCCGTTAACTCATGATCATAGAACGCAGAGGGAATTACGTGTATGGTAGATAAAACATTGTGAGTGGCACCTTGCAGTCTTGACAGACCAAAGTATGTGGATTCATCTCTCATCTCATCTCATCTCATCATGTTCCTATTTTACCTTGCGGTGTCGAGGTGAAGTATAAACACCGTGAGAGTGCCCGATTAAGGGCTTCATGTATCGATATTCCCATGGACTCTGCTATTCACTACGTCCAACGTTTACGTGGTCGACCTCTTCCTCTGTTTCCATCTGGTCTGTACATCATTGCTTGTTGTGGTATGCTGTTGAATGGTAACCTACTTGCATGGCCAAACCATTTGACTTGCTGCTTTCTAATAAAATCTAGTGCTGCTATAACTCCCACTTTAGTCCTGATTTCTTCATTTCTGATCTTCTTCTTGATACATTGAGTATTCTTCTCAGGAATCTCATTTCTGTTGTTGTGATTTTTCTTTTCTCTTTTTCTCTCCTTGCCCAGGTTTGGCATTGGTAGCATAGAGTTTGTAGGAAGATTGTGTTGTAAAGTGCTTTCTTAGTAGTTATTGATACATGTTTGTTCTTTAGTATTGGTTCCATTTGTCCAATGAGTTGGTATGCCTTATTGCATCTATTTTCGATCTCTTCTTCTGATCTGCCATTTGATGATATTATACTTCCTAGGTACTTGAAACTCTTTAAGGGATGTTCGTTTGGGTGAATTGTTGTTGCTTTTTCTTCTTTAGTTATAATCATTACCTCTGTTTTGCTTATGCCAATTTTCATGTTATGTTCCCTACACATTTTAAACTATTCATGTGATCTTGTAATTCAGCTTCTGACTTTGCTATTAGTGCCTGGTCGTCCGCAAACAGGAGTTCTTTAATGGTTAGATTTGCAGATGATTCTTCTTCTATGTTCTCGTCATGAAGTATTCGTGTGGTCTCTGTTTGGCTGGTTTCTTTACATATGTTGTCTATATATGTTATGAACAAGAGAGGAGACAGGACATAAACCTTGTCGTACTCCAGATATTATGGTGAAGGGTTCTGAGTGTCCTCCAGTTGCCCTCACTATGCATTGACTGTTTGTTATATAAGCTTTTACATAGGTTTGTTAGATACGTACTCACTCCATATTGTTTAAGGATTTCCCACAAGTTTCTTTCAACTATATCAAATGCCTTTTCTTGGTTGACAAAGGCTAAGTAGAGTGTTTCATTGAATTCGATTGATTTTCTTCTTCTTCTTCTTCTTCTTCTTTCTTCTCTTCTTCTTCTCTCTTCTTCTTCTTCTTCTTCTTCTTCTTCTTCTTCTTCTTCTTCTTCTTCTTCTTCTTCTTCTTCTTCTCTTCTTCTTCTTCTTCTTCTTCTTCTTCTTCTTCTTCTTCCTTCTTCTTCTTCTTTCTTCTTCTTCTTCTTCTTCTTCTTCTTCTTCTTCTTCTTCTTCTTCTTCTTCTTCTTCTTCTTCTTCTTCTTCTTCTTCTTCTTCTTCTTCTTCTTCTTCTTCTTCTTCTTATTCTTCTTCTTCTTCTTCTCCTTCTCCTCCTCCTCTCCTTCTCCTCCTCCTCCTCCTCCTCCTCTCCTCCTCCTCTTCTTCTTCTTCTTCTTCTTCTTCTTCTTCTTCTTCTTCTTCTTCTTCTTCTTCTTCTTCTTCTCCTCCTTCCTCCTCTCTTCTCTTCTTCTTCTTCTTCTCTTCTTCTTCTTCTTCTTCTTCTTCTTCTTCTTCTTCTTCTTCTTCTTCTTCTTCTTCTTCTTCTTCTTCTTCTTCTTCTTCTTCGACTTCGTTCATCCGGAGTTTTTTTTTCCGGACGTGATTGCGTTGTGGCTGTTTACAGCAGAGCTGCGTTCTTGCGCCGTTAGGCCGACACATCCGACTTCTGCGGGCGATTGATTTTTCTATAAGTTGTCTAAGAGCAAAAATAGCATCTGTGCATCCTTTGTTTTTCCTAAATCCAAGTTGTGTTTCACTTAGCAGGGGTTCTATAGTTGTTCGTAATCTTTTCTCAAGAATTTTACGAAATATTTTCCCAGTATGACTCAACAGTGAAATGCCCCTGTATTGTGTGCAATCTCTTTTGCTGCCTTTGTTTTTCCAAACTGGGATAATTATGGCATTTCCCCAGTCTGTTGTCTGTTGTCTGTTGTTCTACCCAAACATGGTTGAATAGTCTATGTAGCCATGCTGTTCCTACTTCTCTTGCTGCTTTAATTAGTTCATTTGGTATTTCATCTTGCCCGGTGATTTGTTCAATGGGGCTAATCTGATGGCTTCTATAATTTCTTCTTTTAGTATGTCTGGTTCTAGTTCTTCTGTGGCATCTGTGTTGGTTTCTTGAATTTCTGTGACATCTGATGGGATGTTGAGAAGTTATTCGAAATACTGCTTCCATCTTAATAGGATTTGTTTTTGTTAACTTATTGGTTCTCCATTTTCACTGTAAATTATTTCAGCTGGGTAAAAGGGTTCTCCTCTGGTTTGCATTGCACTTATCTTTTTGTAGAAGTTTCTAGTTGCCTCTTTGTAGTTTTTATTTAGGGTTTCTCCATACTCTTCTCAGTCTTTTTCCCTCTTTACTATTCTATTAACATGTCTTCTCGCTATTCTATATTCTATGTAATCACATTCCTGTTTGCTCTTCAACCACTTTTTATATATTTCCTATCTGTCTTTTACCGCTTTCTTTACCTTTGCGTTCCACCAACTTGTTATTTTCTGTATCCATGTTTTGCGTGTTTTTGTGGTTCCACATGTCATTTGTGCAGTATTTAAATTGCTTGATTTGAACATCTCCCATTCTTCTTCCACTATCTTTCTTTCGCTGGTTAATTTGACAAAGAGTTGAGTTCGTTCTTTCTCATAATTTACCCGTACTGCCTCGTCTTTAAGGTTTTTTAAGTTTACTGATTCGCATGGCATGTATTTTCCTGCTCTTTGCTTTCCTCTTCTGATGGTTCTTATTGTGGCAATGACTGCTTTATGATCTGTGATTATACTTAAATTGGGCACTGTCCTTGCATCTAATATATTTCTCTTTCTGTTATTTCTTATTAATATAAAATCAATTTGGCTTTTAGTATCTAGATCCTTCCATTTATACCAGGTGTATCTTGTGAGTCTTTGTGTACATAGAATGTGTGCAGAAGAAGAAGGAGGGGGAGGAGGAGAAGAAGAAGAGGAAGAACACGAATAAGGAAGGAGAAGAAGAAGCAACACCAGCAGAAGCAGGAACAGAAGAGGTCGCAGTTTAGACGCATTGAAATTAATAAGATTAATAATAATAACAACATGGTTGTTAAAATATACCAAACTAATTGCAATTAAAAATAACAGCTACCACCCACCCCATCGCCCCAACCCCCACAGAGCATATGATGAGCATTGGAGTCACGTCCCACTAGTTGGAAACCACTGATGTATATGGCTAGACCACAAATGCTAGATCCGCTACTGCTTCTTGCCTCAGCTCTCTATCCTATTGGAGTCACGTCCCACAGGTTAGAAACCACTCACGGATATGGCATTTCCACATCTGCTGGATCCTGCTTCTTGCCCAAACTCTCTATCCGATAGAAGTCAAGGCCTACGTGAAAATCAAACCAGACTGAACCCATGAAAGTGGGAAAAGCATGTCGAAACAACCTTTAATAACCCGTACTTTGAAACTAAATATCTCTTTCATTACGCAAAGTGCAGTGAAATATTTTTAGCAAGGGATAAAAGCACCAAATAAGTATGTCTAGTCTGTTATTAATGCTTATCTATCACGGAAGTGTAATATATCACTAAATCTGTATTACCTACCATTTCATCCCATCTTTTAACTTATATTTAGGGGGTGGGGTGTAACTGACCATTTTGTGTAATCTATCGCATAAATATTGTCCATGATTCTCGTTAACATAACTTTTAAGGAAGGAGCAAAAGAAGAACAACCTGATGTGCCTATTACATACCACCAAAAGAAAAGAATGATCAAATCAGTCAGAAGGCCACCAAACCTTACTCAAGACGACTACCACGTTATGGACAGACCAGAACAGGTCATTCTTCTGCGCCTCAGAACAGGACACAATAGATTACGCAACCACATGTATACAAAATTCAAGATTGGTGACTCAGCCATGTGCACATGTGGTTTGGCGTCGCAGACAGCAGAGCACATACTCCAGGATTGCCCAAACTACAACATATCCAGGCGAACCTTCTGGCCTAGAGAGACAACAGTGGAAGATAAACTCTATGGGCCGCTGAATGAACTAAAAAAGACTGTTAGATTCATACAAGAGACAACATTGCAGTTATAAACATAATTTAGGCGAACGAAAGAAGAAGAAGTATACTTCACCTCGACACTGCAATGTACAAGAGGAACATGATGAGATGAGATGAGATGATGAGACAAACAGAACAGTGTGAAATACTGGGACGAAGAAGTGAAGACGTTATTCACTTCGGAGACTTGGAGTCTTAGAGAGGAAATGACATTACATCTAATTACAGCGTGTCAGACTGGCAGTGAAGTCGCGAGGTACTTTGTTATAGCTGTTCCGCAAATTTATATTAGTCGTACCACGATCCTGCCATGTTACTTGTTGATGCTAAATGATTAAATCATGGTACATATTAATGTATGTACTGAATGTGGTTTAAATACTGAAACGTTGTGATTACACAGTTATATGATACATGCTGCAATTAATATAGTAAATTGAAATTAATTAAATCGACATAATTAAATTAAGTACACTAAAGTATTACACATATTTAATAAATAACTTATAAGTTTAAATGAAGATAAATTACAAGATCGATTAAATCAATATATTCAACTAGTTTGAATCTCGAGTATAGAACCACTGTAGCAATTTTTTGAACGATGTTAAATATCACACACAGTAAACATGATTATTCATAAGTTTGTGTACATTTCAGAGTTGTCCCATGTGTTTGTTGTCTAAAAAGAGACCACCGTATGAGCGTGCCATAGTTTTGTAATTACAGTCAATCTCCTACGTCATAACGTGCGTGCGTGAGTGCGTGCGTGCGTGTGTATGTGTGTATATATGCTGTTTTGAGGTGGTGTTTAATAGGCAGAGGTCGAAGCTTAAACACATTTGAGAAGTACATCTTTAAAGTAACTACCTCGGGCATTAAACTTTAATACATAACGACAACGGGCTAGATCTATTAGACTTCAAAACAGCTCCTTTAGAATATAGGAACATCGAAATCTCAGTATGGGAGATATGACTGAGGAGTTTCGTTCTTTGCCTCCATCCAAGAAACTACCTAGATTGAATCCCAGTATTAGGTGGAAACTTTTTGCAAGAGCTCTTGTTTTCCATTCTCTCTGTGCGCACGGAAAGATAGGTTAAAGATTTAATCTTCTCGGATATTCGGATATGTCGAAAACGAAGGTGCAAACGAGAAAAATCGCAGAGAAAAGTTGTGAATCCCAAATAGCAGGCAGTGATATTGGTGCCCTGAAAACATTGTTATAGTGAAACAAACCAAACCACGGTTAGAGAAAGCAGGTTACTTTGAGGGGAATCTCTCTGGAGAAATGTATCCTTTCACAGATGTGTGTTGCTGTGATTGCTCGAACACGATGATCGCTGAGTAAGGGATGTCGGACTCGATGATCGCTGATTGAGTGGTGTCGCACAAGATGATCGCTGAGTGATTGATGTCGGACACGGTCATCGCTGGGTGATTGATGTCACACACGGTGATCGCTGAGTGATTGATGTCACACACGGTGATCGCTGAGTGATTGATGTCACACACGGTGATCTCTGAGTGAGTGGTGTCGCACACGATGATCGCTGAGTGATTGATGTCGGACACGGTCATCGCTGGGTGATTGATGTCAGACAAAATAATCGCTGAGTGAGTCATATCGGAAACGATGATTGCCGAGTGAATGGTGTTCATTACGAGGCGTGGAAGCCGCCGTGGCCCAGTGGTTAGCACGCGAGCCTACCAGACCGGTGGTCGTATGTTTTAATCTCCATAAAGGAGGGTGGTTTTATATATTGACCTGGCTCCTAGTTCGACCAGGCCTAAAATGCGTACGAAGAAATTTCATAGGAAGACAAGGCGGCTGATATGATATTTACCACGTCAATCATCCAGTGCCGATTGGTCTACGGAAATATGGGTTTAAAACCATATACCCAGGCTTGCCTGCCTATGGGTTCGTTGTATGTTCCACATCCCCTGGTCGGTTCCCAAGTCTACCCGGCCTAAAATGAGTTTCGGAATATGCAGTGGGAAGTAAAGTCGCCTCGTGTGGTATTGACCAAATCACCTTGCGAATTCCGATTTGTCTTTACAAATATGGGTCTAGTCCATTGTCCCCCATACACCACAAGACGTGTTAGGGTGTCCTTTACGTGTTGTACTTTATACTATATATCAAATACGGCACTTTTATGTTTTGCACTTAATACTATATATCACATACGGCACTTTTATTTTTTGTACTTTATACTATATATCACATACGGCGCTTTTCTGTTTTGTACTTTATACTATATATCAAATACGGCACTTTTATGTTTTGTACTTTATACTATATATCAAATACGGCACTTTTATGTTTTGTACTTTATACCATATATATCACATACGGCACTTTTATGTTTTGTACTTTATACTATATATCACATACGGTACTTTTATATTTTGTACTTTATACTATATATCACATACGGCACTTTTATATTTTGTACTTTATACTATATATCACATACGACACTTTTATGTTTTGTACTTTATACTATAAATCAAATACGGCACTTTTATGTTTTGTACTTTATACTATAAATCAAATACGGCACTTTTATGTTTTCTACTTTATACTATATATAAAATACAGCACTTTTATGTTTTATACTTTGTACTATATATAAAATACGGCACTTTAATGTTTTGTACTTTATACTATATATCAAATACGGCACTTTTATGTATTGTACAATATACTATATATCACATACGGCACTGTTATATTTTGTACTTTATACAATATATCAAATACGGCACTTTTATTTTTTTTGTACTTTATACTATATATAAATTACGGCACTTTTATGTTTTGTATTTTATACTATATATCAAATACGGCACTTTTATGTTTTGTACTTTATACTATATATCAAATACGGCACTTTTATGTTTTGTACTTTATACTCTATATCAAATTGGGCACTTTTATGTTTTGTACTTTATACTATATATCAAATACGGCACTTTTATGTTTTGTACTTTATGCTATATATCAAATACGACACTTTTATGTTTTCTACTTTATACTATATATCAAATAGGTACTTTTATATTTTGTACTTTATATTATATATCAAATACGGCACTTTTATGTTTTGTACTTTATACTATATATCAAATACGGCACTTTTATGTTTTGTACTTTATACTATATATCAAATACGGCACTTTTATGTTTTCTACTTTACACTATATATCAAATACGGCACTTTTATGTTTTGTACTGTATACTATATATCAAATACGGCACTTGTATGTTTTGTAATTTATACTATATATCAAATACGGCACTTTTATGTTTTGTACTTTATACTATATATCAAATACGGCACTTTTATGTTTTGTACTTTATACTATAGATCAAATACGGCACTTTTATGTTTTGTACTTTATACTATATATCAAATACGGCACTTTTATGTTTTTTACTTTATACTATATATCACATACGGCACTTTTATGTTTTGTACTTTATACTATATATCAAATACGGCAATTTTATGTTTTATACTTTATACTATATATCAAATACGGCACTTTTAAGTTTTGTAATTTATACTATATATCAAATACGGCACTTTTATATTTTGTACTTTATACTATATATCACATAAAGCACTTTTATGTTTTGTACTTTATACTATATATCAAATATGGCACTTTTATGTTTTGTACTTTATACCATATATCAAACGGCACTTTTATGTTTTGCACTTTATACTATATATCAAATACGGCACTTTTATGTTTCGTACTGTATACTATATATCAAATACGGCACTTTTATATTTTGTACTTTATACTATATATCAAACACGGTACTTTTATGTTTTGTACTTTATACTATATATCAAACACGGTACTGTTATGTTTTGTACTTTATACTATATATCAAATACGGCACTTTTATATTTTGTACTTTATACTCTATATCAAATACGGCACTTTTATGTTTTGTACTTTATACTATATATTAAATACGACACTTTTATGTTTTGTACTTTATACTTTATATCAAATACGGCACTTTTATATTTTGTACTTTATACTCTATATCAAATACGGCACTTTTATGTTTTGTACTTTATACTATATATCAAATACGGCACTTTTAAATTTTTTACTTTATATTATATATCACATACGGCACTTTTATGTTTTGTACTTTATACTATATATCACATACGGCACTTTTATGTTTTGTAATTTATGCTATATATCAAATACGGCACTTTTATGTTTTGTACTTTATATAAGATCAAATATGACACTTTTATATTTTGTACTTTATACTATATATCAAATATAACAAAAGCCGTGTGAAATGATACTTTTGTGTTTTGTACTTTATACTGTCATCTACTGCCTTTAGTTTCTTGCGGTGTAGGACAGATGAGTCTTTAGCCTTGAGGAATTAAGGCCGGCTGGCTAGTGCAGTCGCTGCGAACTGTGCAGGTTAAGGTTTTTATTTTGCTCCCGACAAAAAATAACCCACGACTTACCAAGGATCCGAACTTGGGTCACCCGAAGGAGAAATCATCATTCATAGCCACTCGGCCAGCCGATCTTCTGTATTTTATACTATATACCCAATTTAGCAAAAGCTGTATGAAATTAGAATGTTATTGTTTGTACCTTATGCTATATTCCTAATTTGCCACATGCCATGAAAAAACGACCTTTATGTTGTGTAGTTTATGCTATATACCCTCACGCCACAAGGAGTGTTGAAAGAGACCTTTAATGTTGAGTACTTTATGCTAGATACCCTCACACCACAAGGAGTACTATATATCAAATACGGCACTTTTATGTTTTCTACTTTACACTATATATCAAATACGGCACTTTTATGTTTTGTACTGTATACTATATATCAAATACGGCACTTGTATGTTTTGTACTTTATACTATATATCAAATACGGCACTTTTATGTTTTGTACTTTATACTATATATCAAATAGGGCACTTTTATGTTTTGTACTTTATACTATAGATCAAATACGGCACTTTTATGTTTTGTACTTTATACTATATATCAAATACGGCACTTTTATGTTTTGTACTTTATACTATATATCAAATACGGCACTTTTATATTTTGTACTTTATAATATATATCAAATACGGCACTTTTATGTTTTCTACTTTATACTATATATCAAATACGGCACTTTTATGTTTTGTACTTTATACGATATATCAAATACGGCACTTTTATGTTTTGTACTTTATACTATATATCAAATACGGCACTTTTATGTTTTGTACTTTATACTATATATCAAACACGGTACTGTTATGTTTTGTACTTTATACTATATATCAAATACGGCACTTTTATATTTTGTACTTTATACTCTATATCAAATACGGCACTTTTATGTTTTGTACTTTATACTATATATTAAATACGACACTTTTATGTTTTGTACTTTATACTTTATATCAAATACGGCACTTTTATATTTTGTACTTTATACTCTATATCAAATACGGCACTTTTATGTTTTGTACTTTATACTATATATCAAATACGGCACTTTTAAATTTTTTACTTTATATTATATATCACATACGGCACTTTTATGTTTTGTACTTTATACTATATATCACATACGGCACTTTTCTCTTCTTAGTTTTTCTACGAGCAGTATGAAGATCCCCTGCCGGCTTGCTAGGCCAGTCGCAGGTTTAGGACACTAATCTGACCACAGGGAGTCCATCCCCTATGGCGAGCCATAGCCCCGTTAGCCCATGACCTCGCGGTCATGGTTGCCCGGTCTGCACCACGTGGAGGTGGGGGTTGACTTGTGTAGTCTGCGGGTCATCGGCAGGCTACTAATTTTCGCTCTTCACCCCTCCTGGGAGAGGCTAGCCGATCCTAACCCTGCTGGCTGCAGGGCCAGGCGCATTCCACACCTTACATCTCATACGGCACTTTTATGTTTTGTAATTTATGCTATATATCAAATACGGCACTTTTATGTTTTGTACTTTATATAAGATCAAATATGACACTTTTATATTTTGTACTTTATACTATATATCAAATATAACAAAAGCCGTGTGAAATGATACTTTTGTGTTTTGTACTTTATACTGTCATCTACTGCCTTTAGTTTCTTGCGGTGTAGGACAGATGAGTCTTGAGCCTTGAGGAATTAAGGCCGGCTGGCTAGTGCAGTCGCTGCGAACTGTGCAGGTTAAGGTTTTTATTTTGCTCCCGACAAAAAATAACCCACGACTTACCGAGGATCCGAACTTGGGTCACCCGAAGGAGAAATCGGCATTCATAGCCACTCGCCAGCCGATCTTCTGTATTTTATACTATATACCCAATTTAGCAAAAGCTGTATGAAATTAGAATGTTATGTTTGTACCTTATGCTATATTCCTAATTTGCCACATGCCATGAAAAAACGACCTTTATGTTGTGTAGTTTATGCTATATCCCTCACGCCACAAGGAGTGTTGAAAGAGACCTTTAATGTTGAGTACTTTATGCTAGATACCCTCACACCACAAGGAGTGCTGAAAGAGGATCTTTATGTTGTGTACTTTATGCTGTATACCCTTACACCCACAAGGAGTGCTGAAAGAGATCTTTGTATTGTGTACATTATGCTATATACCCTTACGTCACAAGTAGTGTTGAAAGAGATCTTTATGTTGTGTACTTTATGTTATATACCCTCACGTCACAAGGAGTGCTGAAAGAGACCTTTAATGTTGTGTACTTTATGCTAAATACCCTCACACCACAAGGAGTGCTGGCTGAAAGAGACCTTTAATGTTGTGTACTTTATGCTAAATACCCTCACACCACAAGGAGTGCTGGCTGAAAGAGACCTTTATGTTGTGTACTTTTGCTGTATACCCTTACGTCACAAGGAGTGCTGAAAGAGACCTTTGTGTTGTTTACTTTATGCTGTATACCCCTCACGTCACAAGGAGTGCTGAAAGAGACCTTTAATGTTGTGTACTTTATGCTGTATACCCTCACGTCACAAGGAGTGCTGAAAGAGACCTTTAATGTTGTGTACTTTATGCTAAATACCCTCACACCACAAGGAGTGCTGGCTGAAAGAGACCTTTAATGTTGTGTACTTTATGCTATATACCCTCACGCCACAATGAGTGTTGAAAGAAATCTTTATGTTGTGTACTTTATGCTATATACCCTCACGTCACAAGGAGTGCTGAAAGAGATCTTTGTGTTGTGCACTTTATGCTGTATTACCCTCACGCCACAAGAGTGCTGAAGAGACCTTTACCTTGTGTACATTATGCTATATACCCTCACGTCACAAGACATGAAAAAAGTCCTTTACTCAAACCTTTACATCCCGTTTCAATGCCCCCTCCCCCCCTTCCTCCCTGAATAGGTAAACAGTGAAGAGGAAAAAATCAGAAGACGATGTAGGCACTCTCAGAACTCAAAACCGCCCCGTATTCTCATACACTTCCGTTTCAAGAAGTTTGCTCCGAGATAAAGAAAAAAAAATCAATATTTAAACATTCTCCAGTTTTAATGTCAGGTTTGAGTAGTACTTTTGCCCCGCTGAAATAACAGGAAGTTCGTTCGTGTAAAAAATATTTCACAAAGTAATCATCAATAGATGAAATTTCCCAACGGGAGAACAGATAGCACTACAGATTACTCCCATGTATATTCAGGGTTTCTCATATAATTGTGTTTTGTTGCATATACTCAAGAGTGCAAAATAACGTGAAAATACAACAATAAGAGGAAAGAACTAAAAGCATGTCTTGTAGAAATCCAACATTCTTTTGAAGGGCTATGACATCAAAGCTAAGGAGATCGATCTTTAGTTGTCAAGAACTCTGAATAAGGGGATAAGAATTCTTCTGGACTTTACCTGGGTCATGTCAAGTAGCATACAAGTCATAAGGTCAGGGGAGATATTACTCAAGAGGTCAACGACACGGGAAAGTACAACATCCAAATTTGTCACAGTAAAAATAGAAATAACTTCATAGCCGTTAACTCATGATCATAGAACGCAGAGGGAATTACGTGTATGGTAGATAAAACATTGTGAGTGGCACCTTGCAGTCTTGACAGACCAAAGTATGTGGATTCATCTCTCATCTCATCTCATCTCATCATGTTCCTATTTTACCTTGCGGTGTCGAGGTGAAGTATAAACACCGTGAGAGTGCCCGATTAAGGGCTTCATGTATCGATATTCCCATGGACTCTGCTATTCACTACGTCCAACGTTTACGTGGTCGACCTCTTCCTCTGTTTCCATCTGGTCTGTACATCATTGCTTGTTGTGGTATGCTGTTGAATGGTAACCTACTTGCATGGCCAAACCATTTGACTTGCCGCTTTCTAATAAAATCTAGTGCTGCTATAACTCCCACTTTAGTCCTGATTTCTTCATTTCTGATCTTCTTCTTGATACATTGAGTATTCTTCTCAGGAATCTCATTTCTGTTGTTGTGATTTTTCTTTTCTCTTTTTCTCTCCTTGTCCAGGTTTGGCATTGGTAGCATAGAGTTTGTAGGAAGATTGTGTTGTAAAGTGCTTTCTTAGTAGTTATTGATACATGTTTGTTCTTTAGTATTGGTTCCATTTGTCCAATGAGTTGGTATGCCTTATTGCATCTATTTTCGATCTCTTCTTCTGATCTGCCATTTGATGATATTATACTTCCTAGGTACTTGAAACTCTTTAAGGGATGTTCGTTTGGGTGAATTGTTGTTGCTTTTTCTTCTTTAGTTATAATCATTACCTCTGTTTTGCTTATGCCAATTTTCATGTTATGTTCCCTACACATTTTAAACTATTCATGTGATCTTGTAATTCAGCTTCTGACTTTGCTATTAGTGCCTGGTCGTCCGCAAACAGGAGTTCTTTAATGGTTAGATTTGCAGATGATTCTTCTTCTATGTTCTCGTCATGAAGTATTCGTGTGGTCTCTGTTTGGCTGGTTTCTTTACATATGTTGTCTATATATGTTATGAACAAGAGAGGAGACAGGACATAAACCTTGTCGTACTCCAGATATTATGGTGAAGGGTTCTGAGTGTCCTCCAGTTGCCCTCACTATGCATTGACTGTTGTTATATAAGCTTTTACATAGGTTTGTTAGATACGTACTCACTCCATATTGTTTAAGGATTCCCACAAGTTTCTTTCAACTATATCAAATGCCTTTTCTTGGTTGACAAAGGCTAAGTAGAGTGTTTCATTGAATTCGATTGATTTTTCTTCTTCTTCTTCTTCTTCTTCTTCTTCTTCTTCTTCTTCTTCTTCTTCTTCTTCTTCTTCTTCTTCTTCTTCTTCTTCTTCTTCTTCTTCTTCTTCTTCTTCTTCTTCTTCTTTCTTCTTCTTCTTCTTCTTCTTCTTCTTCTTCTTTCTTCTTCTTCTTCTTCTTCTTCTTCTTCTTCTTCTTCTTCTTCTTCTTCTTCTTCTTCTTCTTCTTCTTCTTCTTCTTCTTCTTCTTCTTCTCCTTCTCCTCCTCCTCCTCCTTCTTCCTCCTCCTCCTCCTCCTCCTCCTTCTTCTTCTTCTTCTTCTTCTTCTTCTTCTTCTTCTTCTTCTTCTTCTTCTTCTTCTTCTTCTTCTTCTTCTTCTTCTTCTTCTTCTTCTTCTTCTTCTTCTCCTCCTCCTCCTCCTCCTCCTTCTTCTTCTTCTTCTTCTTCTTCTTCTTCTTCTTCTTCTTCTCTTCTTCTTCTTCTTCTTCTTCTTCTTCTTCTTCTTCTTCTTCTTCTTCTTCTTCTTCTTCTTCGACTTCGTTCATCCGGAGTTTTTTTTTCCGGACGTGATTGCGTTGTGGCTGTTTACAGCAGAGCTGCGTTCTTGCGCCGTTAGGCGACACATCCGACTTCTGCGGGCGATTGATTTTTCTATAAGTTGTCTAAGAGCAAAAATAGCATCTGTGCATCCTTTGTTTTTCCTAAATCCAAGTTGTGTTTCACTTAGCAGGGGTTCTATAGTTGTTCGTAATCTTTTCTCAAGAATTTTACGAAATATTTTCCCAGTATGACTCAACAGTGAAATGCCCCTGTATTGTGTGCAATCTCTTTTGCTGCCTTTGTTTTTCCAAACTGGATAATTATGGCATTTCCCCAGTCTGTTGTCTGTTGTCTGTTGTTCTACCCAAACATGGTTGAATAGTCTATGTAGCCATGCTGTTCCTACTTCTCTTGCTGCTTTAATTAGTTCATTTGTATTTCATCTTGCCCGGTGATTTGTTCAATGGGGCTAATCTGATGGCTTCTATAATTTCTTCTTTAGTATGTCTGGTTCTAGTTCTTCTGTGGCATCTGTGTTGGTTTCTTGAATTTCTGTGACATCTGATGGGATGTTGAGAAGTTATTCGAAATACTGCTTCCATCTTAATAGGATTTGTTTTTGTTAACTTATTGGTTCTCCATTTTCACTGTAAATTATTTCAGCTGGGTAAAAGGGTTCTCCTCTGGTTTGCATTGCACTTATCTTTTTGTAGAAGTTTCTAGTTGCCTCTTTGTAGTTTTTATTTAGGGTTTCTCCATACTCTTCCCAGTCTTTTTCCCTCTTTACTATTCTATTAACATGTCTTCTCGCTATTCTATATTCTATGTAATCACATTCCTGTTTGCTCTTCAACCACTTTTTATATATTTCCTATCTGTCTTTTACCGCTTTCTTTACCTTTGCGTTCCACCAACTTGTTATTTTCTGTATCCATGTTTTGCGTGTTTTTGTGGTTCCACATGTCATTTGTGCAGTATTTAAATTGCTTGATTTGAACATCTCCCATTCTTCTTCCACTATCTTTCTTTCGCTGGTTAATTTGACAAAGAGTTGAGTTCGTTCTTTCTCATAATTTACCCGTACTGCCTCGTCTTTAAGGTTTTTTAAGTTTACTGATTCGCATGGCATGTATTTTCCTGCTCTTTGCTTTCCTCTTCTGATGGTTCTTATTGTGGCAATGACTGCTTTATGATCTGTGATTATACTTAAATTGGGCACTGTCCTTGCATCTAATATATTTCTCTTTCTGTTATTTCTTATTAATATAAAATCAATTTGGCTTTTAGTATCTAGATCCTTCCATTTATACCAGGTGTATCTTGTGAGTCTTTGTGTACATAGAATGTGTGCAGAAGAAGAAGGAGGGGGAGGAGGAGAAGAAGAAGAGGAAGAACACGAATAAGGAAGGAGAAGAAGAAGCAACACCAGCAGAAGCAGGAACAGAAGAGGTCGCAGTTTAGACGCATTGAAATTAATAAGATTAATAATAATAACAACATGGTTGTTAAAATATACCAAACTAATTGCAATTAAAAATAACAGCTACCACCCACCCCATCGCCCCAACCCCCACAGAGCATATGATGAGCATTGGAGTCACGTCCCACTAGTTGGAAACCACTGATGTATATGGCTAGACCACAAATGCTAGATCCGCTACTGCTTCTTGCCTCAGCTCTCTATCCTATTGGAGTCACGTCCCACAGGTTAGAAACCACTCACGGATATGGCATTTCCACATCTGCTGGATCCTGCTTCTTGCCCAAACTCTCTATCCGATAGAAGTCAAGGCCTACGTGAAAATCAAACCAGACTGAACCCATGAAAGTGGGAAAAGCATGTCGAATCAACCTTTAATAACCCGTACTTTGAAACTAAATATCTCTTTCATTACGCAAAGTGCAGTGAAATATTTTTAGCAAGGGATAAAAGCACCAAATAAGTATGTCTAGTCTGTTATTAATGCTTATCTATCACGGAAGTGTAATATATCACTAAATCTGTATTACCTACCATTTCATCCCATCTTTTAACTTATATTTAGGGGGTGGGGTGTAACTGACCATTTTGTGTAATCTATCGCATAAATATTGTCCATGATTCTCGTTAACATAACTTTTAAGGAAGGAGCAAAAGAAGAACAACCTGATGTGCCTATTACATACCACCAAAAGAAAAGAATGATCAAATCAGTCAGAAGGCCACCAAACCTTACTCAAGACGACTACCACGTTATGGACAGACCAGAACAGGTCATTCTTCTGCGCCTCAGAACAGGACACAATAGATTACGCAACCACATGTATACAAAATTCAAGATTGGTGACTCAGCCATGTGCACATGTGGTTTGGCGTCGCAGACAGCAGAGCACATACTCCAGGATTGCCCAAACTACAACATATCCAGGCGAACCTTCTGGCCTAGAGAGACAACAGTGGAAGATAAACTCTATGGGCCGCTGAATGAACTAAAAAAGACTGTTAGATTCATACAAGAGACAACATTGCAGTTATAAACATAATTTAGGCGAACGAAAGAAGAAGAAGTATACTTCACCTCGACACTGCAATGTACAAGAGGAACATGATGAGATGAGATGAGATGATGAGACAAACAGAACAGTGTGAAATACTGGGACGAAGAAGTGAAGACGTTATTCACTTCGGAGACTTGGAGTCTTAGAGAGGAAATGACATTACATCTAATTACAGCGTGTCAGACTGGCAGTGAAGTCGCGAGGTACTTTGTTATAGCTGTTCCGCAAATTTATATTAGTCGTACCACGATCCTGCCATGTTACTTGTTGATGCTAAATGATTAAATCATGGTACATATTAATGTATGTACTGAATGTGGTTTAAATACTGAAACGTTGTGATTACACAGTTATATGATACATGCTGCAATTAATATAGTAAATTGAAATTAATTAAATCGACATAATTAAATTAAGTACACTAAAGTATTACACATATTTAATAAATAACTTATAAGTTTAAATGAAGATAAATTACAAGATCGATTAAATCAATATATTCAACTAGTTTGAATCTCGAGTATAGAACCACTGTAGCAATTTTTTGAACGATGTTATATATCACACACAGTAAACATGATTATTCATAAGTTTGTGTACATTTCAGAGTTGTCCCATGTGTTTGTTGTCTAAAAAGAGACCACCGTATGAGCGTGCCATAGTTTTGTAATTACAGTCAATCTCCTACGTCATAACGTGCGTGCGTGAGTGCGTGCGTGCGTGTGTATGTGTGTATATATGCTGTTTTGAGGTGGTGTTTAATAGGCAGAGGTCGAAGCTTAAACACATTTGAGAAGTACATCTTTAAAGTAACTACCTCGGGCATTAAACTTTAATACATAACGACAACGGGCTAGATCTATTAGACTTCAAAACAGCTCCTTTAGAATATAGGAACATCGAAATCTCAGTATGGGAGATATGACTGAGGAGTTTCGTTCTTTGCCTCCATCCAAGAAACTACCTAGATTGAATCCCAGTATTAGGTGGAAACTTTTTGCAAGAGCTCTTGTTTTCCATTCTCTCTGTGCGCACGGAAAGATAGGTTAAAGATTTAATCTTCTCGGATATGTCGAAAACGAAGGTGCAAACGAGAAAAATCGCAGAGAAAAGTTGTGAATCCCAAATAGCAGGCAGTGATATTGGTGCCCTGAAAACATTGTTATAGTGAAACAAACCAAACCACGGTTAGAGAAAGCAGGTTACTTTGAGGGGAATCTCTCTGGAGAAATGTATCCTTTCACAGATGTGTGTTGCTGTGATTGCTCGAACACGATGATCGCTGAGTAAGGGATGTCGGACTCGATGATCGCTGATTGAGTGGTGTCGCACAAGATGATCGCTGAGTGATTGATGTCGGACACGGTCATCGCTGGGTGATTGATGTCACACACGGTGATCGCTGAGTGATTGATGTCACACACGGTGATCGCTGAGTGATTGATGTCACACACGGTGATCTCTGAGTGAGTGGTGTCGCACACGATGATCGCTGAGTGATTGATGTCGGACACGGTCATCGCTGGGTGATTGATGTCAGACAAAATAATCGCTGAGTGAGTCATATCGGAAACGATGATTGCCGAGTGAATGGTGTTCATTACGAGGCGTGGAAGCCGCCGTGGCCCAGTGGTTAGCACGCGAGCCTACCAGACCGGTGGTCGTATGTTTTAATCTCCATAAAGGAGGGTGGTTTTATATATTGACCTGGCT